>VWZG01012466.1:408572-473866 GCA_013396735.1 Grallaria varia | reverse complement strand
GCATCCTCCGCGCCGCGGCTCCCGCTGGCTGCGCTGCTGCCGCCGCCGCCGCCGTTCCTCCGGCCGCCGCCGGCTCAGTCTCGGGGCTCACAAAATGGCGGCGGCGGGCACGGCTCACGAACCGCTTCCCGCAGCTGTTGCGTCATGTGAAATTGCGCTCGGGAAAAGGGCCGGCGTCTTGGAGGGCCCCTTTTGTTCGCCGGCCGCGCCCTGATTGGCTGGCGCTCCGCCTGCGCGGCTCGCCATTGGCTCACCCGTCAGCACTGCGGCCTCCGATTGGCAGGCGCCGCCCTTCCNCCTGAGCGCTGCTCGCTGCCCGCCGCGTGGTGCCGCCTCCCTGCCGGGCCCGCCCCCACGACCTTCCGTGCCCGGCCGCGGCCCCTTCCAGGGACACTTCTCGGCCTGTTGGGTGGGAAGTGACAGGACGAGAAGCTGCGGCCGCGAACTAAAACACAAGGAGTCTCATCAACGTGAGGAGGAACTTCTTCACGCTGAGGGCGGCAGAGCACTGGGCTGCCCAGGGGCGTCGTGGAATGTCCCTCTCCGGAGACATTTCCAAGCCCAGCTGGACAATTCCTGTGTCACCTGCTGTAGGTGCCCCTGCCTGGGCGCGGGGGCTGGACCGGGTGGTCTCCAGAGGTCCCTTCCAACCCCAGCTCCTCTGTGATTCTGTGATCCCGGCCTTCCCCATTGTTCTGATGCCCGGTCTATCTTCCACCTTTTAACTATTCCGCCCCCGCTCCGGCGTTTCCAGGTCTGAACAGAGCCAGGAGCCGCGAGAGTGAGCTGGTAGTAGGGGAGAGCTAGAGGGAAAAGTAACAAAACCTGCCCTTCCTTGGTTGTGAGGTTTGTCCGAAGGTACCTCTTTGGAAGTGAACTTGCTCGAAAAGTATTTTCAGGTGTAGCAGTTCCTTCCTCCCCCCCACTGCGTGTTCCTCAGTAACTGTGGAGGTCTGTCGGCATTTGACAGCAGGGGATGGGTGAGTGCTTCATCAAAACACACTGCAGAAAACACATCATGTGAGGTCATGTTTGAAGTGTAAATTATATATATATATGTGTTTACATGCTGCAAACAGAGCAGAAAGACAGCAAAAATGAAAACCAGGCAAGTTTCTGGTAAAAACTGCTGCTTGTCATTTTATCTGGCTACAAATGTATTCCAGTTTCTGTGGTCATGTTTGTATGCCCTTTCTGAAAAACAGGGAAGGAGGGGACAGGAAACGCAACGGAATCGTTAATTTGCCTGTTGAATTGCATATTTGTGTTTGTTCCTGTAAGCCTTGAAATGCTGTACTTTGAACACACTGCTTCACCTTTACAGCGTGTCCCCACAAGCAAGAAAATAAAACTAAAGTTTCTGTGTCTGGCTGACCAAAGGTAGAACTGCAAGACCTCTTTTCAGTGTCAATATTAGCCAGCTGTTTGAAGACACACTGTTCATGAAGAATATTAATTATGTACCAGAGCTGAAGCCATAACGCATACCCAAGTTTATTTGGCAAAAACCATACATACGATTCTGCTACTAGGGGAAAAATGTGGGAGGGGGGAAATGTAGCTCCTCCTCAAACAACTGTGTTCATAACTTAGAATGCTCGTTTGTACTAATTACAGGAACAAACCCAATAATAGAAGCAAAACTGCCTTGATGAGGATGTCATGTGGTCCAAGGCCACCCTCAAAACCAGATTTGCTGTTTACTAAGCAGGAAAGGACCGAGCCTGATGCAAGGCAAAGCAGTCTTCCTGAGACCGAGTACACCCAACGTGCCTGAGCAGATCTTGTGTTTTAGTGTATTACTAGTTTGCCTTTACCAGTCTTCATGTGAAGCCAAGGAGACCTCAGCAAGCTCTACAGGTTGTTAGTGAGAAGTTGCCTGTGAGGCCCCCATGCTGATGAGTTGTGGGAACACTCCATGCTCTAAGCAATTTTTGAAACAACTCATTAAGAGTTTACAAAAATGCCCGTTGAGTCTATCCTTGGGCTCTCTAATGAAAAGTTGTTAATTATTACAGGAATTGTGTGGTACCAGCAGTGTGTGCGGTGTGGGTGTATCTATGCCTGCGAAAGCACGCCTCATACATGTGTTCTTGAAACCACCTCCTATCAAAAGCATAGCTGTGCTGAAAGCGTCACTTAGAAATTCTGGTACATCTGTATCCCACTGCTTCTTATGCTGGTGGACATAGCTGTCAGATAAAGGTTGGATTTTTGGTTGTTTTTTTTTTTTAACAGATACAGCTATGAGTTTTGCTGATATAAAGCCCACTAAAAATCATTTAGACTAGACCCATGTATAGCCCACATGACTTGAGAATCACTAGCAATTGATAATTAAAGAAGTTTTGCTGGTTAGTCATGAAATTATAGTACTACATAACAAAATATATCAAGGTAAGCTGCCTTTCAAGAATTTACTAGATTCCAAAACATCTGTAGTTGCAAATATTCATACTTCTGTTTATGCTTAAGATGATTTTTCTTGACAAGTTTAAAATAAAAAGTCCGTTAAGCTATTTTATAGCTAGTCAAGGATAGGAAAAAAAACCGGATCCATAGGCACCCAGAAATGTTATTGAGGCTTTTCATTCTGGAAAAGTAAAAAAAAAAACTAATTGAAAATGCATTTTTTTGACATGTTAGGAAAAGGAAAACACAGACACTAAAGAAACAAACACAGTGTAGATTTTTAAATGTTGGTTTAATGAGATGTAAATTATCCCTCTGTATATGAGCTGAAGTCCTTTGTTCTCCAGCCAAGATTCTCTTAAGGAAGCAGACAGTGTTTCTCGGTGGGCCTCCCAAAGGGTGCAAAGCTTTATACTCTCATCAAGCCTCCAAAGCAGCTCTGCTGTCATCAGCCTTGCACAATTCAGTGGCTGATTTGTAGAACACCCTTGACTAGAAAGCAGTAGAAGACCTGGTAAACCCTCCTTGAGACAGGATCCAATTTAAACTGCTTTAGTAACTATCTATTGATTATACCAGAACTGCAAAGGATGTTTTGCCAGTGAAACTACACTTGCAGTTTTTTGCCAGCAGAGCTGTATTGACTGGTGAATGTTGTTACAGTACTGGTATTGCTAAATCAGCAAAAGTTTTAAATATAAACCAAGCTTCCATCGTCTGCCAGTCAGATTACTCCCTGTCTAGGTTACAAAGGTCTCACGCGGCTTCCCTCACTTTTGTTCACCTTTAGAGTTGTACCTTGGTGACCTCTGGACAAGTAACCACAAGCCTTTTATAACGGGATTATCTCCCATTTAGAGCTAAGCACCTAGGTTGCTCCAAATGCAGAGAGCCTAGTTTTCTTCATAAGGTCAAAATATGGGAAACAGTGGAATTGCAGATCTGTGGAAGCACAAAAGATTTCGGTTTACTTTTCCATGTTTGATCATGAATAGAAGTGAATTGGAGATCCATGGGGAAGGAACCATCTACTAACATTTCTGTACTTAAGAACTTCTGGATATTGTAACTTTCCTAATATGGATTGGGTTTCACAGCCTCAGAAATTCTTAAGGTGTGACAAATATATTTAGTAAAAGATCATTTGCTAGATTGATAATTAGGAAAATTTCAAATACTGACATACTGAAAAATATGTTTAGTATGTCTAGACAGATATACTAACCTGTATTGCCCTTCAAAGCTTTGCAAGGTAGTCCTGACAGCTTGTAATCTCCGTAACATTTTCATTATGATGGGTTCATCTTTACAGTAAGGCAGACAGACCTTAAACAGCAATGAGCCAGGATCAAAGGCTAAGGATAGATAGAAAAGGAACTGTTGAGTCTACATGTTCCTGCCTTGGCCAATCTACACTAAATACCATGGGGGGAAAAAAAAGAAGAAAAAAGGCAAATCTCTGAAATATTTTGGACAGCATTATCAAACCCAGCCTTTGGTATGTGGATATAGCATCCAAAGATGAGACAATAAGCTTTTGGAAACCATAACTTTATTTACACTGTCTCTAACTAGTTGGGTTACCAGTAAGAACTTGACTGCAGCAGCTTGTGTTCCTGGTGCTAAAGACTTGCTGAGTTCCCATGAAGACTTGTATAACCTTTTGAAACCTCATGTTATCACAGCTAGATTGTTACTGGTACCTGAGTTGACATGCTACCAGCACACCTTCTGAAATGACATCTTGGAGGGTCTTAGGAGACTGAAAGACTCAAAACCAGATAATATTTTATTCTGGCACTTCTATGTCATCCTCAACTACTGAGATATTTATTACCATTCTGTCTTATCTCTGGCTGGGTGACATTTTGTTGGGCAAGGTTCTGGGTTGCTACAGAAACTGTCTCTGCAGATCCATTCAATCAAGCAAGGCTATAGTGACAAGACTCATGCTTTCAGCAGTAACATAAATAATTCACATTTTTGCTGGCCAGCTCTCCATCCCTTCTCTACAAGCAGGCTGGCAGCTCAAAGGAAAGCAGCTGTGATTAGTTGGAACTAATCTAGAGAGTTAAAGGTATGTTATAAAGTGTATTTTATTTTGGAAACACACTTTGCGTCAGAGCCTTTTTTTTTTTTTTTTTTTTTGAGAAGAGCAACAACAGCAAGCCGATCAACTATTTTTCAGAAAGATAATGGGGAAGACTCTTCATTTAACTAAACCTGCTCCTGTCGTGTCACATCACAGTGCCCCAGTTATACCTCGCTGCAGTTCAGCCACCAAGGAGGCAGCTGGCTTTCTCGCTGATAAAGCACACAGTCACCTAACACTGCGGAATTAACCTGGAAAGGATTCCCTGATGTTTCAGATTTGCCTGGCTGTCCCGACCCACAGGCAGCCATTGGCACAGATATCACTGGGTAACTGTAGCAATGAAGGACCCACAACGTTTAGACTGTTTATTCAGGGTGCTGGAACTGCTCATTGAAACTTGGCATTAAGCTGTGTAACTACTAAAATACTTGTTCTACACACAAATTCAAGAGGATTCCCTCCATGCCAGTTTTAAACACTTATCACTCTGACTTTTCACATCTATGCAAACTATCCATCCAGTATTTAATTCATCTCCTTCTCAACTATGCTCCTGCTGTTCAGTTCTGAGGGTTCAACTCTTCCTTCTGCAACAACATTCCCTTTTACAACTATTTTCAATTAATATGGGATGAATGCCAACAGTTGTGGGATGGATGTCAATGAATATGGGATAAATGCCAGTAAATATTGGATAGATGGAAGTCTGCAGCGGTGTTTGGGCAAGCCAAGGTCTCCTGCACCTTTAGCAAGTCAATTGCCCAAGAACTTTGTGAGTAGATTCCATGTTGTTAAGGAGTATCCAGGTTGTGTTAGTGTTTAATGTGACTGCAGCTAGCCCAGCCTCAGTCATGGACTGACCTTTTTTTTATGTTACAGTGTGGTCTGATAAAAAGTCCTTTTATCCAGCACTTACATGTGTGCTGGTTTTGGCAGGGACAGAGTTAGTTTTCTTCACAGTGGCTGATATGGGACTGTGTTTTGGATTTGTACTGGAAACTGTGTTGATAACATAGGCATGGTCTCCTTACTGCTGAGCAGTGAAACACTAACACAGAGCCGAGGCCGTTTCTACTCCTCACCCCACCCCACCAGTGAGGAGGCTGGGGGTGCACAGGGAGGGGATGTAGCCGGGATAGCTGACCCCAACTGACCCAAGGGATATTCCAAACCATATGGCATCATGCTCTGCATATGGAGGTGGGAGAAGGAAGGAAGAGGGAGACGTTTGGAGCGATGGTATTTGTCTTCCCAAGTCACCATCATGCATGATGGAGCCCTGCTCTCCTGGGAATGGCTAAACACCTGCCTACCCATGGGAAGTGGGGAATGAACTCCTTGTTTTGCTTTGCTTGTGTGCACAGCTTTTACCTTACCTGTTAAACTCTCTGTGTCCCAACCCATGAGTTTTCTTACTTTCACCCTTTGGATTTCCCCTGGGGCAGGAGCATCAGTGAGCGGTTGCAGCTGCATGGGGCTCAGTTGCCATCTGAGGCTGAACCACAACATGTCATGTGTCTTTCTTCAGTGGTCACCTGCATCTGCTGGAGATCACAGATGCCAGATCGTTGTGCTGGGAGCTGCCACCTGAACTATACCCTCTCTTGCCTCCCCTGTTCCCATCACAGCTGTTTCTGGCTGCAGGACATTCTGGGTTTTTTGATGCGTCTGTGCATTGTACCAACTTACTAAATGTTTTGAAGCCAGTGTGGGACAATGCTTTTCCTAGGGGCCTTTTTAGAAACTTTTCTAGCCTGCCAGCTCTGTGGAATAAACAACAAAGAGACCGAGAAGCTCTAGACTTCTGGTTGTGGTTTCCACCGCAAATAGCAACAGCACACAGATCCACCTCAGAGTAAAGACCTAATCCAGCCATATATGTGCAACTGATATTTCTGCCACAGACAGCAGTTGCAAAGCATGACAGGTGGTGGAAGGTGTGTTGTGATCCTTACGGGAAAACCAACTGCTCACCAGCTCCTCCTCACCCTGTGTCTGTGCGCCCGATTGTTCGTGTATGACTTTGTGCTGCTCCCCGTTGAGTTTCAGTCCTCGAAATGTCTCTGTGTGTGTCAAGTTTGTTTTGAATGTGAATCCCATCCTCCATTATAACTGTGGTCTTCCCAGTTTTGCAGTATCAGAAAATTTCACACATGTATTTTCTATTCCATCATGTACATTGTTCATGAAATGTTGAAAAAACTAGGATAAAATCCTGTAGCCACCTTTCTGCTATGAAACCAGATTTGTACTGACCCTTCAGGGATTTCAGCTAGGTTGTTTATGAAAATGCACCACAAGACAAAAATTTCACTGACGTCCACATATCTGTTTATATCTACACCTTTTTGCTTATGAACCTTGTTAGCCTATCATAGAAAGAAATTTAATTGCAATTTCCAGCAGATATAATTTCTACCTGATGAATCCACGGTAACTGCTAGTCCTCTCCTTGTTATTTTCCAAATGCTTACAAGTAGCTTTATATCTGCTCCAAACTGAAGGAACTGAAGACTGCTGGTCTTGAATTTGTTAGTTCCAAAGACCAAACCCCTCAGATTTGACGTCTTCTGGATAGTATTAAAGTTACACACATTAGAGGAATCCACTAGAAATGCTGGAATTGATATATATAATGAATTTACAGCTTGCACCACTGCATGCTCACAGTGAGTGAGGACCTGACTGACAGAGAAGCATCTGATCTTTGAACTGACATTGTAAAAAAAAAAAAAAAAAAGAAAAAAGGCCATGTGAACCCCAAGCTCTGAAGAGGAACTGTTCCCTAACTGTTTTTATGGAAACAGATCTGAGAGGGATGCCTGCAGGTCACATCGCTCTGTTCTGACAGTGAATCACTGATAAATATTTTCTGAGTACAGTTACACAACCAGTTTTGCACCCCTGTAGAAGCTGCAGCTGCTTTGCTTACGGGACTGTTATGTGAGACAAAAGCCCTACTGAAGCAGACATTTTCAGTGTTTTTTCCCTCTTCAAGAGTCTGCTTACCCATACAATGATTTCTATTTGCTTGATAAGATTTTTTTTTCAGATAAATTGATGTTGCCAATTACTAATGTCTTTGTTACCTACCATGGGAAAAACAAACAAACAACAAAGAAACTGAAATATTTGCAAAGATTTACAAGGTATTTTAAGAAATATACATTTGTGTTGGGTTTTTTAATTAAAAGTAAAGCTCATATTCTCTTTTATCGAAACAACTCTGTCCATCAGGAAATGCATGGTTTTGCAGTGAGGTGTAAAATAGTTTTCCCTGAAGTCAATAAATAAGGTAAGAGGTGTCTTCCTTTCTACCTCTTTAATTAGATTAGAAGGAAGCTCCCCGAACTGAATTTGGTTACTGCTCATCAGGGCATTTTCCTGGGAAGAAATGTTGTGATTCTTGGCTGAAAATCTCCTCTCTCTTGCCTGAAAGTGTCAATTTTTAGGGTTCAGCTTACACTACTAGCCCAACAATAGTTTAGTATTGTGAAAAATTTTCCTGTGTATATTGTATTGCCAAAGGTGTCCAGCATTTCTTTGAGAAGAGCAAATCTGGTCTCATGATGGTGTTTTAACTCTCATTTAACACAGCTGTGGTTCCAGCAACATTAACACTCATGGGATCCTGAGCAGGAGGCAAAACAGGCACCTCTCTTTTCTTGCTCCCCTGTTGGATGGCTTGCACTGCTATGCATCTCCCTGCCAGCCACATCTCTTCCCTCTCTAGGTTTCAGCCTGGACAAGAAAAGCCATGCATGGATCAGAAAACACATTATCCTTGCAGTGAAATGAGTTTGCGTGTTCATTAAATAAAATCGTTGTTAGTTCAACTGCAGAAATGCTTCCAAGAAACCCTTCTCTCCTTATCTCACTCTGCACAGCAGTCCTGTATGGAATAATATATAAAAAAATAAATCAAAACTCAGTGGGCTGGATTCCACCACTGGAGTGACCACAGAGAGGGTGGGGGGACTGCAACATTATCAGCACATTATCCCTTGTATCCAGAATAGGCTCTTCCCTGATTCTTCAAACAGGATTTTCCTGTTACTGTGTGTGGGCTGGAAGGTTTAACTACCTTCTGACTCTTCCTACTGCTATGATTGTTATTGTCTCTCAGAAATCTTCATGGATATTGAGCAAGGAGGCACAAACCTGCTCAGGAGAGTAGAATCAGTGCTTGACAAACCCGGTCTTTCTAGGGGACAGCTGCCATCATCACAAAATAGACAACCAGGCAACTACCCCCCTCAATCCTTTACGTTAAGGAACACTTTTTGACTTAAGCCTATTTTGTATCTTGTAAGAAGATTAAAAGAATTAAAGAGAAACCAAGTGACCTTTTCAGTCATTTAATATTAAGCACATAACACATTGCTTCATCTTATACAGGGCCAGAATAAGCAGAACAGCATAACGATTATACACTTTTTATCCTGCTCTTGGGGACTTCCAAGCTGGATTTCCAGAGGATCCTCAAAGCTTTGTACTTGCATACACATGCTGCTGGCCACAGGGCTTGAAAAAAATCATCCTACTTTTGTTATAGCAGAGTAATTGCTTCACTATTCTGAAAATGAATGCTCCCTTGGCTGTGCTGCAAAGGTTTTGAGGAGGTGGGAAGTGGCTGGGGGTGGGGTGGGATGGGGGACATAAACCTGTGGCACCCCTGTGGCCCAAAGGGTCCCACACAAGGTCCACATAAATCAGCACGTCTTTCATTGAGTGTCTGAGTAGACCTTGCTCATCAGTTACATCAGAACAATGGTGGTAACACTGACATGGGGGACACACAGGGGACAGAGAATATGGCTTGAAAGAGGGACCCTGCAGGAGTTCTGTGCCTGACAGCCCACTCCCCAAGGCTGCAAGACAAAGTGATATGAGCATGATGACTTCCCATACTGGTGGTGCCTAAAGCCCTTGCCTTTCCCTCAGTAAATGTCAAACTAAGTTCAATCTTTTTGAGGACTCCATAGACACCACTACAGTAAAACAACTCATTGGCTGACCTAAATGGGTGATTACAGAAGTACTCACAATGCTCTTTTTCACAACCATCATGAAAGTCCTAGGCTAATTCTCAAGTGCTTTTATAATCTGTTTGCCTGAGTTTGTTCCTGAGCAGAAAAAAGCTCCAACCACAGTTTATCTGCATGGTACAGGAACATATAGCTGCCTAATATCCCTGTCTGTTTGCAGCACTGTGTTAGTTCAAAATGCACATACAGTAAATATTGTCAATCATAAACAATCCATAACAAAGTAACAAACTGTCCTCTTTACAATGAGACCAACTGGTATATTGGGGTATACTGTGAGAATCAGCATTTGGAGATGTGCCAAGTGAGATAGAATTGTGACACGTTACTGGCCTGGTCACAGCCAGTTCTTGCTTTGGAGCTGGGTTTACATGTGGCAATACCATGTTTGGGTATCTTGGCATAGTTTTAAACATACACAGACAAAAAGTCATGTATTTCTCTGTCTACCTATCAACTTCAGTGCTGTGAAAGGAGACAGAATCTAGGCCCACAATAAAACTGACCCACTAAAAGCCATATATACATATATATATATGATTTAGGCTGCAATTTCAGTTAAGTCAATAAATTTGCCGGTTCAAATTATCCAGTCACCAAGTAAATACAGCAGATAAGCAGAATATATACATACTGATGAGCTGGTGAACTGCAGCAGAACTCAGTAGCAAGCAGGCACATTAGCAGGGTTGCTCAAATGAAATATTTTTAGATTCTCTCTATCTGCATTTTCTTCCTGCTAGCAGAAATTCTCCTTTCTCCTTTTGCCTTTTCCCCCTTGCTGCTTCCATCACAGGAACAAGGAAGTATAAAGGTACCTATTTGTTTCACTCACACACTGTGAAACACTGCAAAATGCACACACTAGCTCATAAACAGGTAGAGCAGCAGCAAATACACTTTGTTGAAACTGTGCATCTGTTTATAAGGACTCAATGCTGCAAACTGTACAAAGATAGAAGCATTTAAAAGGGTGGAAATCAGACTGATTAATATAGCCCAACAGGTTAGCTCTGCTGAGGTGCTTTATCAGTCTTTCTCTTTTGCCTTGCCCTTTTATTGCTCTTTACCTCTGTACTCACCTTCTGTAAACGTGAATGATCAGAACAACTTGATGCTTCCAGACCAAAGTTTAGCAATAGGTTTACATTTAAATCTCTATGTTCTGCAATTTGCTCTTGTCTTGTAAGCACGCAAATCAATACTCTAAGCACAGGGAAGTGGAACAGCATCTTCAGCAATTAACTAAGAAACTCACATTATAATCCTGCAAGACTCCTAAAGGCAGGTACCTCCTCATTTTGGAGGCAATATACATATGTAATTATATTAACACTGGTAGGCTCGGCAGATCTTTGAGGTGGACTTACATCCAGTTTTCCCTTGAAACAATTGTCCCAAACCACAAAGCTCTTAAATTGAGAAATCAGATGTTGTTAAACGTAAAGGAATACTTTAAAAAAACAACAAAAAAACCCAAAAAACCCACAAACAATAAAACAAACAACAAAACCACAACAACCATAGAGAACACTTCCAGTTAGACAGAACAGAATGTTTCTAAATAAACTCCTTGCAGGGCAGGTTCTTTCTTTCAAATGCTTCTCTCTGCTCCATCCTATCTTTAAGATGTTTCACCCAACTCATCATGCTTAACTGCATCAGAAAAAAGCATTTTGCCCCCTTTCCAGGGGTCCAGTTATGGCTGTAGCATCCAAGACGAGACAGAGGCAGCATCTTCTCTGGTGCCAAAACAATACCCTGTATGTTTTATTTTATACCATATTCCAGGAACACAACAGATACTAAACACAAAGAGAGCAGGTACTACCCCTGCAAGTTGCAGAAGGAGGCCTGATAGATGTGGCTGCTTTGCCCTGCAGTGTTGGTTCGACACTCTGTAATTGCCTACTTTGTCCTGTTTCAAACCAGCTGTGTATCCAGGTAGGTGTTCATTAGAGGTGAATATATTTGGCAATTTTGTGTCTTGTGTTGACTTATGCAGGTAAATGAAGGCAAATCCATAGCACATATGCATATTTGTAATATATAAACAGTGACATTCTCGGTATTAGAAGATAGGTATCTATTGTGGTCACTTTACTGGGGATGCTAAAGTAAGGGGTGTAGGCAGTCACTTTGGAGATGGATGCAAGAGGCTGGTGATTTCACCTCCGAGGTGTATGCCCTCACAGATTGTGGCCCAGGTTGTGATCTGATGAAATAAACACATCTTGTGGCCCATGTATGGGTTGCTTAAAAAGGGCTAATGCACACACATGAATGTCACAAAGCACATTTGCCTGATTTACTTAAAATTTCACCAGACTGAATAAAAACAAAGCAATTATATATCTTTTATATTATTTAGGCTGCATTTTCAGTTAAGTCAATAAATTAGCAGATACAAATTATCCGGTCACCAAGTTAGGAGAGCAGATAACCAGATCACATAATGAAAAAAAAAAAAAGGAATTTTTTTAAGCTTATCTTGGAATGTAAAGAAGGTCTAGTTTTGTTTTAACCACAAAACCCCAGCTACTATTTAGCTAATATTTTACTGACACAGTTAACATGTCACTGCAGGACTCTGTCATTACTGGGCATAGGTGGCTGTGGAATATGAAGTGTATATTTTGGTCTTTGGCCAGTTAAATGATCCAAGCAGACAAGAACTGTACCTGCACCCAGTTCAACAAATGCAGTTAAATAAATGCAGTTAAACAAATGCTTGTGCCACATCTTTAAATCTCCCTGTAAGTACATGTTAGCAGTTTCATGGTTGTTCTTTGCCTTCTCTGTGTTGTTACACAGAGTATTTTGAAGATTTAACATGTAGACAGATGATGGCTGAATCATCTCCAGCAACAGTTTTCAAATAGCACTGGCTTTTTCACTGAGAAGAACATACCAGTGACAGAGTGTTTTCCTTTTTTAAAAACTGTAAGACACACTTCACCCTCCTCCTCTCTGACCATGGCTTAATGACACAATAACGCCAGTATTAGGGTCCTTAGTATCAGACCATAACCCACTACCCAAGGCCCAGATCCAGCCTTCACTCATGCTGTCAGTTTAAATTTCTTCCTGACACACTTCATGTGATTACAACTACTGCTCTCCCTGTGTTATTGTCACTTTATGCCAGATCAGATATCAGCTACCAGCTGTTATAAAACTCATATGAACTCCATAACATAGATACTTAATTCAATGAAAATGTGGTCACGTACCTACACTGAAGTGGAACCAAACCTGTATGCTGGGGGATCCACCAATGCATATATCTAGTAATAAAAATGATGGAAATAGCCTCACACGTGCACTGCACACACTAAAACTAAGACATGCTTTCACTGAGAAAAAGTTAAAACATAAATGGTTCAAACAGCTGTTTAATTTCTTAGCATCTCTCTCATTAAAGTCACTCTGGGATTTTACCAATTAGGTGTCCTTTCATAAGGGTGCAAGGCAGAGTGTGTAAAGGTCTTGGTTGAGAAAACAGCCCTGGCTCCTGTCTGAAACTGTAAATGCAAGACCTCCGTCAGTATCAATTTTGTTTTACAAAAATAATTAAAATTTCTTCAGCACAGTATCTCCTTCCATCCCTTCTTTTCTTGTCAATCACTGTCACATTCTCAGCATTTTTAAAGGACTCCAGATTTTTACTGTGGAGGATCAGAAGAAGTAATAAGAGCTCACAGTTCATCTTGTTGGCTTTTGACCTAAAAAACACAAAGCATTTTATAAGAGGACATTCCACTCATAGCTAAATAGTTTTCTTGTACCAGTTGTCAAAGGGATTTTAAAAAGCCACCCATCTTCTTCTCTATGTGTAAGTGAATATCCAAGCTTGGGAAGATGTGGTGTGTTGTCAGTTTTGGTTGTAGTGTTTCAGGGAAGACTGAGAAGAAGAGAGTAAGAAGTGGCATCATTGCTGTTTTAAGTTAGTTCTTGGACTCCTGACTACTTGTGTCCAGTTACACTTCTGAAAGATACAACTGCTCTGTGCACTGCCTCACATCTCTGCTGCAATGTTTGATCTTTGTGTATTAAAAAGTGGCATTTTTCAACCACTCAAGATTTGCACTGTTGATTTGTCTTGGGAAACTGACACGTCTGCCCCATGTCACCCATGACCACACACCAGGGCTGTATTTTCCTATGCTGCTGTACCAGTATGTACTTCTTTCCTTTGTCATAGAAGCTGCAGCATATGTTGATTCAGTAGAACAGACCCTGTAATAACTGCTGAGACTTCTAATCCTTACAGTCCCGGCTGGTTTTAATGCTTGTCTTAGCTCAATTCAGTAGAACGTCTGGAGTTGCAATAGCATGTGCAAAGTTGTTCTTGAGTAAATCTCTTTCCATTGTCTTCTCCCAAGATGAAACATTTTCTTAGCATTGCTGCAATGCAGATTCAAGACACGCGCAGTAAAGAGTAGAGCTTGTTTTGCTGATAAGAAGCTGCTTTTTGAAACAGATGTAGACCCCTCCTCTGAGCATGTGTTCTCTGCAAACATGTCACAACTTCCCTGTTTCTAAAGTCCGTCCTGTCAATTTCTTCCTTGTTGATTTTGGCAGAGTTCAGAGAGATCATGTAACTGGTGACTAATCTCTGCTCTGAGAAAGTAAGATCCCACTGGGAAAGCTGAGCATAGACATTAAAATGTTCCACAATAAAATTTATTATGTTGCACCTGTATTTTCCTTGTCAAAGACTACAAAAAATTTGGTGCCTTGATGAGGCAACTGTCAGTTGTCAATATCTAAAGGCAGTGCATTTTAAATCTGGAAAACTGTTGGCTTTTACCCCACAGATGTAATTTGGCTTGTTCAATCTTCTTTCCTTTCTTTGTAGGATAATAGCTAAAAATGAGCTAGTTCTAGGAAGGCACGATAGCTATACAAATGGCATATATGTTATCATGACTTCACATTGTATCAGCTGGGTCCAGCAATAGG
This sequence comes from Grallaria varia, assembly GCA_013396735.1. NCBI lineage: Eukaryota > Metazoa > Chordata > Aves > Passeriformes > Formicariidae > Grallaria > Grallaria varia. Next base: position 459,346 of record VWZG01012466.1, on the reverse strand, counting down.
CACAACCAATAAGTGACTTTGTGACACTGTCCAAGAGATGAACAGGAATGTCTCACTGGCAGAAAGGAATTAACAAGATAGCCCTGCAGTCTCCAGCTATTTGGCAGCACACCCAGCAGGCTGCACAGCCACTAGAAATGGAGCTCGTCAGCCAAGACATTATGTTTTCAGGGTCAAAGTTAAACTAAACTAAGCCACTGTGAATTAGAAGGACCATCCAGTCTGCTTTACCAAAGCCCCTGCTATATTCTGTAGAGAACGAATAGAACACCCCGTCATGCAAGCCTGGTGAAAGATTTTGTTATGTTTTCAGACCCTTACTCTATTTCATCCCTTGAAGGGTCAAGTGTCACATTGCTGAGGTTTCACTGGCATTAGAGGCTCTCTCCAAAAGGCAGTGAAATATAATCTGGTGGAGCATTGCAATACACACTTTCCACCTGAATCCAGAACTTCTTGGGCCCCTGGACTCCATTACTCTATAGGAGGAGAGTTAGATGTATACAGGAAATAAGTACTTAATCCCCCAAATCAAGTATTCATTAATGTAACCCAAACTACACACAAGGAATTTATTATAATTCAAATCAGCAGTGATGTGGATCAAACCTTTTTTCTAGGAAAGTGCAGTATTTAATCTAAACCTGGTAAAACTAGGACTAGTTCAAGTAAAAACTGTTGTCCGGTATCATCAATCCAAATCCCAGGGAACAGGCTGCAAACAACAAAGAACCTGTAACAGGGAATGCTAAAGAGTTAGAGATGACTCAATATTGCACTGCATCACTGCAAACAGGAAGAGACTATTTCATAAATCATGGGTCATTTTCCTAAAGCCCATCTGCATACAAACAGGTCATTACAGCAAGGAATCACAAGATTTTCCATGCTATTAACCTTAAGCAGAGCACAAGTGCTGGGCACACTTAAATCCTGCTGAAAGCTCTGTACAGTCTAGTGTAGACTGGAAAATTCCCCAAGAGCCATAGTACATGATGGTGTCACGAATACACCCTTGTGTCTGCAATAACCTTCCTGACCCCTTTCCTTTAATCCCTTAATCATTGTTGTGGCATTTCTCTATTTAAATATATCACACTTCTAGCACCATGGACATGGTTTTGGAAAGAGGTTCAAAAGGCTCGATCCCTGAAGATGTGTAGGATGTGAATCCTATTCATATTTGGTATTGCCTGTGTTTTGTGAAAGGGAAAACCAGAGGTTATGTGCTGTTTGTAGCCATTAGAAAGATGCCTCTTTGATCTTTTGCTTGAGTTGATCATTAGGTTGACCCATTTCTGAAGAAGGGAATTTTACCCACTCCAGTAAATACTAAGGCCTCATCTGTGCTATACTTCTGCAATAGTTCAAAATGAAGATTGCTGGTACTCAGGTGTTTGGTTTTTTTAATTAAAGAACTGCAAATAGGTATTTCATTTTGAAAATCGTTTCTGAGTGGTAAATAAACTGAAATCAAAGACAGAAAATTTTGAAATTTTGTTCAAATCTTTTTAAACTACTTAAAAACACATGGGAAAAATCTCAACAGAACATCTAATTCAGGATATGTCACTATATATTAGAACATGATACATTTTCCATCATCACTTACTACTACCTTTTATTATATACAGCTTCCCAACAAGTATCCAGTCAACAACAGCCTGAACTACTTATACATGTATAATTGGTACCACGTGGAATTCCACTGATTTCAGAGAAGTTAATGACTATCTACTAATTACATTACTTTAAATGTCACATTTTATTCCCTTGGATGTAAAATCAGATTCATAAATTCTATTAAGTGTCTACAGACCTTCAAAGATGAGGCAGGGTATTACCCAATGTTAGCAGCAGCAGCCTGCAGGCACAGCAGGGGAGATGTACCTCAGCTAGATGTGTAGGCCAGATGTCTAATGGTGAGCTAGTCTAACATCTGCTCCCTCTGTAGTCAACAAAGGAACAGATATCTCAGGAGACAAAGTAAGTCTTCCTGCAACACAGGCACAAGAATTGTGCCCATTCCTATGTAAGTTATTCCCATAATTAACTATCTAGTCATTAACTATCACCCATAGTGGGACTCCACATGAGACTAATTCTACAAGCACAAATGCTGTTTAGGATCAGGCTCCTGCTAGCTTGTGTTCTGTAAACTTAGGTTCTTGAATTAGCATAAGAGGTGTTCAACCTTGGGAGCTGTGCAGTCCTCTCCAAGGAGTGCAAGGGAAGCTCAAGCAGAGACTGGGTACCCGCTAGGTGTCTGAAGTTCAGGGATATGACTTACATTTATTGTTAGTACCTTACTTTTCTATCCCTAATAAATGCTAGAACACTGACAACTTATTCCATTATTTATTTCAAATACTTTCATCCTAGGCTGAAGTAGGTCCAAATCAACACCAACATTATTTCAAATCTGTTTTCCTAAATTTAATTATTTTTTGTTATTCTCCCTTGGAAAAATAATGCCAGAGGAAGGGGGGGAGGGGGGAGGAAGGTAAAAAATAACAACAACAAAACCCCACCCCAAACAGAACAAAACAGTGAGATAAAGCTGGAAGAAAAGTCTTTGCTACATACTTATTTCTTACAACTACTAACTAAAGATTAAGTATTTGGAAATAAAGGAAGCAGTAAGGTCATCATGCTCGACATTCAGCCAGTAGAGTGTTTAAACACTACAGCAATACATAAATGGTCTTAGAGCCACCCTCTGCTGGTGGAGACCCACCGGTACAGTGGGCCAGCAGCTAGAGCCAGCAGGGATCAACACCCTTGATGTGCATTTTGCAGGACCACATAGTATTCAGCTACACTGAAGACTTCAGAGGTGTGACCCGAGTGGTGGCGAGCTGGGGGAGTAGAGGGACCAAGGGAGGCCTTCCCTGCACACATTAGCGCTATGGGTTCTGCAGTGGAGAGCCCTGCCATTCCTTCACTCCGCTTACTGGGCTGTATCCAGCCCAGGTTTCAACTTCCAGCCATGACCCTGCGAAAGTCTGCAATAGGGGAGAAGATCTGAAGAGAATTTGTAACTGCTAACACAATCTGTGTTCTCTTTGCTGCTCTGTATGCAAAACCGATAGGCTAGAAAACCACAAAACCTGCCTGACTACTGACTTATATAACCACCTGCATGCATTCATTTTATTTAAAATAAAACACAAATCTAATGTTCCTGTTTTGAGAATCAGGGCTCCTTTTATGACTCTTAATGTTTTCTAAATAAGTAACACAAAGCCAAATCACATCTTGGACTCAGAAATGTGAACATATCTGATGATGCCACAAAGAGGCTATATGAAAATGGGTTAGTAGTTAAAACTGTCTCAAGAAGTTACATTTTTCTACAGAGGGCTTCCAATATCATATTTATTAAAGAGGGGGTAGTAGACTACAATTATGAATGTATTAGAGGAACCCTACAGAGGTATTGCCAAGTCTTTGATTCTCCTCATTAAAATGTGTCAGCTGGTTTTCTAAGGGATAATAGTTCTTAGACAGAACACTGTGGATATAGCATGTAAGAAGGGCTGAGTTTGCTCAGCCTGCTGATGGGTTTTTACACTGTTGTATTGTAGCCATGACAGATTGGCCCCCAGCAAAAATATGAGACTGCATCTACAAGGCACCTGCAAAATTGCACTTCTGTGTTTGAGGTATTTGAGGCTGTAGAGATGTTTTTCCTCAGGTGTCATCAGTTTAGTAAATGGAAGGTGCTACTTTGAAATTTTAAAATGCAAAGATTAAAAATATAAAACTCAGCACAGGAAAAGCACTTTTTGTCTACTTTTTAAGCGTTATTAATCTATGCCCTTCCCTGCAAAAATTCAAGAAGAAAAGGAGGACTCTTTCCTCCAGGCTTTCTTTTTTGATTCCTTATAATGATGGGATGCAATAGCTGGAATTCTGCAGCAACCAGAATCACCATCTTCACACAGCTAACGAATTGAATTTATTGTAGGGCTTCTCACACACTAAACACTAAGTGTGATGTACTCTGTGTGTGTGACAAGAAGACAGTAGACAAAGGAAAAAAATGGAAGTATGGAAAACCTGTCTGTTGGCTATGTGAAAACCTATGGATTATCGAGAAACAAAATGGTGGAAAAAAAAAATCAAAATATGAGCAAAATAATGCTTTGTTTTCCCTGCTGCTACTGACTATTGAGCAGTAAATTCAGGGAAGACTGGGGTAACCATCCTGTTGCATTCCGCAGAGGTGAACTTTACCTGGAGGTTGCACACACATAGCACTACCATAGCATAGGGAAAGCTCAGGCTGCATGTTTCCTTTGGGAGGAACAAGACCAGTAAATTGACGGTACCCAAGAGGCAAAGCCACTCATACCAGAGAGAATGAGACAGGCATATTCCAGACCCAGCATCTTGGCTGACGTGATTTGTACCTGAACTTCCCTTCAGATAATGGAGAACTGACTATAGCAAAGGCCTGGGGTATCTGACATACCATCAGGCTGTGTAAAAGCAGCTGCAACACCACTCAGAATGAATGGCAGGAACGTTACCAATCCCGGACAGCCACAACACTCAAGTATTGACAGAAACTTGTGAAAGACCACACACATACCTGCTTCCATGGCCAAGCATGTCACATGCCTCAGTACTCATGACAAGGTTAATCCACAAATAACCTTCTCAAGGATGAGAGCTTAAAACATAGATGCGATTTGACATTTTAACAATTCACATAAACTACTTGTTTGGGACCAGACATTCATGTTTGATTTATTCTCAAGAGGGAGCAGCTTCTCCATCCCAGGAGTCTGATAGCAACACAAAGTGCCTCTACTTTTCCATGATTCTCACAACTGACTAATTTATATTTTATAAAGTGGTAATTACGAATCATTATAATACAATACTGTATAAAAATGTAAATATATGCACTTTATATACATATATGCCTATATTTCCCAATACATATTTATATATTTACACTATAAAAATACTTATAAATGATTATATAAATATAGTATTTACAATGAAGAGTAAGAAAGTTAATTTATTTTCATTGGGCCTACTAAAATAAACTCCATTTTGTCACTCCCTTTTTTCCTGGAGGTAGCACTGGGACAGCAGTTGCTTCAGTCACAATCAGCCCTGAAGGTTAGAGATTTTATTGGGCAGGAATTTGCAAGAAGTGAAGTGAACCTCACTGATATGAGCTAGTAAAGCTCATCCCTGCCATTCATCCCTACTGAGATACAGTACCCACTTGGCTGTGCAACACCCGCCTTCCAATTCAGGTGAGGATTGCACCTCTGTCTACTTCTCATTTGTTTCTCCACAAAGGTTAACAACAACAACAATCTAACTCTTGGGGGAAGCAATTACTGTTTTAGCTGACATCCACTAAAGCACGGCAGGCACAACAAAGCCACTGAACGTCACTCTGAAACAATTGCCATCACATCGCCCTCATCAGAGAGCAACATTCACCATCATCAGACCAGAAGCAGTAAATCATATTTGCATAGTAAGAGTTCATGGCCAAGCAGCCACCTTCACTGGTAGCAGGAGCACAGCAAGAATGTTGACAGGGAAAACTGGGATTCATTTTTTACCTATTATATGTGGAACATTTTAGTACCCCATTATCTCTTTTACAGATCTACTCTGCCATTAAATATAAAATTATATTTGGCAATGTGTGCAAGAGTAACATACAACTCCCTGAATGTAAGAATTAGTTCCATCATAGCAAAATACATCGATACCCTCTAAACTTAAGAAACCATGGTTTCACATCTTACTCCAGCTCTGTTTGCACTGGGACTTGCCTCGGCTACAGTGAGCAATCACTAGTGCTTCTTACAGACAGCAGGGCTCCTTGAGTTGCTGCTGCCTGGTCAGAAACCGATGTGCAGCAAAACCACAGAAAGGCTGTATCATGAGACCTAATGCAGAAAAACACAGCTAAATAAAGCACCCATATATACAAGGGAAATCCTGCTGCTCCTCCCCTTCAAAATAAAGTGCATCCTTAGATGCACGACTTAATGAGAGGCTTCAGACACAAGCCTCAGGACTTCTAGCTTTTGCTGTGCACCTGGCCACCTGGTTTTCAAACCATCTTGCAACTGCTCTAAACCAGCTCACAAACCTGATTCAGGTTTTATAAAGCCACAGTACTGCAAACCTCCTCCACTTCTACCATGACCCAAAAAAACCATTCGCAGGGATTGTGTGTCAGCACCCATAAAGCTTACTATGCTGCTCCAGGCAGTTGCACTGGAACTGACTCCCACCCTCCCCTCTTTTCCGGGGAAGGCAAGGAGCAGACGGTAACACCAACTCCTTCAACTAGCAACACCACCACAGCCTCTCTATCATGCAACTGAATTTTTCAAGAGCTCAAAGCAGGGAGCTCAAGTAATGCACCTCCTGGGACTGCATGCCCAAAGAGGCTTACTGGAAACAAAGCAGCTCAGATACGAAATCAGAACCTGAGGGTAAGACTGCCTTGAACAGGGTAGCTAAATCCTCAGCTTCACACCTCTGCTGAAAAACCTCTCCTGCCTTGCAGCACGTCAGCCCTATTAAAGACACAAACGTATCCTTCTCACACTGCAAGCCCTAGGACTTATGCATGCAGAACAAGGCTCAGCAGCAATTCCAGGTCACACAGCTCTGCAGGTAAAGTGACCAACTATAGCATGCCACTCTTTAAATTCCTGCAAGAGCAATGTTAACACTATTTTTTTCATAAAATTGTGTATCAGGAAACCAAAGGCTACAAGACTAGCCATTGAATTCAGGACAAAGCAGGCTTATGTAAACCTGACCTATGTGGACTGTAGCCAAGACATAAAGGTTAGCTGTTCACTAGCAGTCCACTAAATTATATCCTTAGAACACTGCATGTAAATAACAGAATGGAGCAAATGAAACCACGTGACTGGAAACTTGGCCAGGAACTGAGCTACTCACTGTCACAAGTTTTCCAGGAAGAGGCATTTGCAAAAGAAATGGCCAACCCCCTCCACGCCTGTCCCCCCTCCCACCCCGCCAAAAAACCCCCAATAAAAAATAATGTGGTAGAAAAGAGTCAACTAGTGACAATGCACAGGAAAGCTAAAAGTTTGTGTAGAAGACCAGGGCAAGGAAGAGAATAAACCCAAGGAATACTGGTACAGGTAACACTATTAAATGCTGCTGTCCCAGGAATTGTGTGCTTTTTCACAGTGCATTAATTACCCAAAAGCAAATGGTCTGTGTGCACTAAGGAGTGCTCTGACTGCAATACTGTTGTTTAGGTACTCACCTGCTCAAGCTTATATTTTAGGATGAATCATATAGAAAGCAACATGTAATTTTGTACCACTGCAACGAAATAGCTGAAGAACCCGAGGACACTTGCATGCATAATCGGGGATTCCAGCCTATCAATTTAGTTGAAGGACTTTCCAAAAAAATAAATGATAGTGCTTCATTTGGCATAAAACTACAGCTGCTAAAATTAAATTTTAACTTCTGGTTATGGCTTTCACTCTCTGTCTGTCCAACACTTTCCCCCCAAACCTCACAAAAACAGGGAAAAAGAACAGCTCTGCAATTTTGCTGTAACTAAAGGCCCACATTGCCCTTGTCACAGGAGTTATCATTTCCTAAAATGTATTCCACAAATATATTTTTAGTGAGCTTTTAATTTCAGTAGAACTTATGTGACCCCTAAAAAATACTCTGCTGACTCTTCCCCCTCGCCCCTTCCCCGCTCTCTTTATTATTTTCAAAGGAGTAAGAGCTAGTACCATGGTCAAAGATTTGTCAGCTTGTGGTCTGCTCACCTGGCAGACACACACATCAGCTGAACAGTATCAGTTACCAACTCAGGTTTACCACTACACAACAAAAATAGACCTTTCCATGATTAGTGGCACCTGAGTGAGGTCCAACCCAGGCATAACCTCAGCACAGAACCTCCACCTGCTTTATGCAGCACTGGGCTCGACCAAGCTTTGTGCTGCAGAGAGCTGTGCGCATGCAAAGTACATCTAAACATGCAGTCCTAGGGTTTCTTGTTCCACATGGAAGGACTCAGGGCATCCATCATGTATATTAAAGCTACAACAGAGGCAGCCAAAGGATTATGCTCAGCTCTGGAACCCATCTGAGTCATGTTTGTGTGCAAGTCTTCAGCAACTCATGGGTGGGGAAGGCTTATCTTCAGTGCAGTGCTGCAATCAGCCTGCTGGCTCTGCAGGAGTTAGGTGGACCAAGAAAAGCTATTGTTCCAGGAAATATGTCACAGAAACTGAAGCTGTTTGGGTGGTTCTGAACTGGGTAGTGGCACATAGGCTCCTAAGAGAAATGTGGTCTGCTTACAGCCCTGTGGTCTTCAGTGGTCATGTCAGGACATCCCACATTAGGAGATATACCCATGTGTACCTAATAAACAGCCACAGAAATTTTTGTCTCCTTGTGCTAAGCAAGTTTTTCCCATTGCTAGTGTGCCCTCCCAAAAGGGTGCTTCCCACAACTGGAGTCCTGAAGCCTCTTGTACTCAAATTGCCTGCAGTTTTTCACAGTGTCCTAGTATTTTTAAGTCCTGCATATTGTGATGACAATCTCCAGTATCTGCAATAAAATCAATTTCCTGTTTCAGTATTAGCTCTCTTTTCAACTCAAGAGAGTTAGAAGCTGTGGAAGAAACCACATTTTTCTCCCTCCTAAAATGAGTTCTTTCAGATAACAGATCTTATGAACTCAGGGATCTGCAGGAGCCTGCACACCCTTTCCTGTTGTGTAACTGCTACTGAATTGCTGCCACGTTTCAGGTGAAGAACATGTCCATGCTAACTCAAGAAGTTCTTGACTGCTCTTAGAGCACTCTTCTTGCACTGAAAGACAAAACCAAAAAAAAAGGTAACACTACATAAGCAGGCACTAGAATTATTTCTAGAGAAGCTTTACAAACTTCTCTGGATATGCAGGAATACTAAGCTCTTCCAGATATTGGTTTAATAGTTGCCTCCCCACAATTTCATTGAGAACACTTAAAAGAGGCACAGAAGCCTTGCACTCTTGTTTTTCCCAGCTCTCCCTGTCAAAGAACAAAGACAACACAATGTATTATTCCATGTTATGATTAAGATACTTGGAAATAGTAACATGATGTAGAAGTACTTACCTATTCTACCCAGCTGAATTCACCCTCTCACCTTTTACTTGCAGCTCCAGTAACTTTCTGGGAAATAGCTCCATGGGAGACAATTGCAATCAACAAGCAACCTTCATCATAGCTTCTTCATCCTCCATCATCTGAGCAGTAACTTTACCGTGAAAGAGGTAAAACCCTTCCCCCACAGGCTTTGAAATAAGCAGTTGGAACTGCAGACAGCCAAGTTTTATGGATACTTAACAAAATGGGATTTTAAAACAAAACTCATGTGCCAAGAGTAGCATAGATGGTCTCAATCATCTTTAGAAACTACGTTCCATTTTCTGAGTGCATATGCAAATCTTATCATCCAGTCAATTTGGAAACCAGGAATTACGTTAGATTTGACAGCAAGTTTGCAAGAACCAAGACAACCCCAACACCCTGCCAGTTCTCTGCGCTGCACTGCCATGGACGTTGACAAGGTGGCAGTGTAACACTTGACACCTTAAAAATTATGTTACAATGTATTTGTGCACTTTATCTCGAAATCTGTATTTCTTATGCGGCCTGTAGCACTGCCTTAGTATACTACCCAGTGAATGCTCAATTTAGAGATTCCAAATCCTTAAATTTTCATTAAGAGGAAACTTGTCAGAATGCAAGCTGAGACCCAAAGACAGATTTTTACATATGAACTTAGAATACACTTTGATTGAGCAATTTCTTCTTTCAGTAGAAGTCATCACACATTCCTATTTATCCTTATCCTCCTGTAGGATCTTCCAGCTAGCTCTTGAGCTCTTCAGGAAACTGGATGGTTGCTTACCTGAGTCCACAATGACCAAAATCACTCAGTAGTAAAGAAAACCCATAGTTTTTGCAGTGTAGGATCTCATAGTAATTCAGGTACAGACAAACATATGAGCTTCATAGGCTGAGGACCAGACACACACCAGAGAAAGTTTCCATTAACAGCATTAAAGTAGAGCATGCCCGTGTTTAAGAAATGCCAAAGGTAGGCTTCCAATTCTATCACCTATCATATGAAAATATTCATATGAAACACCAACTTATTTCTGTAATAGGATTGTAAGCTTCTTGTGGATCTTGCAACTAAGACCTGTTGGGCCAGGAGAGACTTGGGCATTTGTGCTTTCATGGGAATAGACTATACAAGTTTGACACATAAAAACAAGTTTTATCATTAACACCTCATTAACCAGTTGCCACAAACTGATTGAAGTGAACTGGACACACAGAGAAAACTGTTTTACTTGTCTCTTGACCAGGCATCCATTTGAATAGTTTCTGAAGTCATTTCCTTTTTTCTACATTTCAATGTGCTATAGCAACTCTTAGCTGAGACATCAGGGCATCTACAGAGAGAGAAACAAGATAAAAACAATGGTAAAAATAATTAAAATAATCTGCAAAGTGAGGTGCACTTCATCCTCCTCCAAGCAGCAGCAGCACTGACTGTAGCTGGATGAAGGGAGACAGGGGAACCACTGGAGGTAAAACCAATTGTTTCTGAACCAGTTTCAGTAACAAAACATACTGCCATTAGGCCAGCATACCATCCTGGATGAAGATTTCACATACACTTTTGCTACCAGTTTTAGAAAAGACAACCAAGCTCACCCTAGATTATTCCACTGCAATACTTACCATTGGTACCAGGTATCAGCTGCACAGATAAAAGCACAAGCCTGAAGTCTACTGTGGACAACTGCTGTGACAGAAGTCATTGTGCCACTGCCCCTGTATCACCCTAATCTAAAGGTATCTCCATAGAGAAGAACTAGAAGTATAAAATAAAAGGGGCTGTACTTGTAATTCAGAATTCTTCAGATGTATAGAACTACTAATGAAAGGTACAGCAGCAACAGAGCATTTCACCTCCTCCACGCCTTTTCTTCAGTGATAAGTATGTCAAAACAGGACAACTTGGCTGTGAGGAGAAGCACCCCTAGGACACTGGACTTCTTACAGGATGGCAAGCAACTGATCAGATTCTTTAACTGGAGAGAGCTGCATATAAGCTGCAGAAAAATAGCACACATTGAAAGGCTACTAAGTAACTGCATCAGAGTTACATCATCTCATGACATCCTTCTTCCACCACTCAAGCGCCTCCTGGGGCAAACACACAGTATCTGTGTAGTTACTGTGACATAATCCACTGAGCAAATACATCCTACTTACCTCCAGGAGGAGCCAAAATATGAATAAACTCTGCAAGGCTGTTTGTCCTGAGCTGTACCATTACAGGACTTTAGGCAAGACATCAAACAAGCCTGCAAAACTCTTTATAACTGTTTTCAATTGAGAACCTTCTTGAATAAAGTGCTTTATTTCACAGAAATCAGTTGTAACTAGAAATGGTAATATTTCACAAGCCATGTAATACTTTGAGTGTTCTCCTTTTGTTTTCATCATTTTGCTGCTCAAAACTCTAGCTTACCTCATAAATGCCATCTGGGGGTATGCTAAAACTAAGCACCTAGTCAGCTGGCTAAGCCATGCCAACACTAGACAGCCAGCACAGGTAAGATAAGGGGGAAGCAAGTTAGCTGCTGAGATGTCTTACACCAACTCATCCATTCTCTTGGCTTTTTCAAGGCTTATTTATGACTCTATAAACATAGAGTTATAGGTTTGGGTTGGAAGGGGCCCTAAAGACCACCTAGTTGAAACCCTCCCTGCCACTGGCAGGGAGATGTTCCACTAAAACATTGCTCAGAGCCCTACACAGCCTGGCTTTGGAATGAGGCAGCCACAACTTCTTCGGGGAGCCTTTTGCTATGCGTCACCACCCTTGAAATAAAAAATTTCTTCCTTACGTCAAATCTAATCCTACCCTTTTCCCGACGTGCTGGGGACAGCCGTCTTCAGGAGGAAGCAAAGCTCCTCCTGCTGGTCACATTAAGCCGTACGTCTATGACAGCCAAACACCATTAGTCCAATTATCAGACAGAAGCTGCAACCCTTAACAGAAGCCTCAAAGAAGCAAACGCAGCCTGCCACCTGGTACGAGACAAGGGCATGGCCCAGCCCGCTCCCCGCTGACGGCCTCCCCGCCAGGGCCACCGCTGCTCTTCGCCCCCGGGCCGAACGCCGCGGCGGGTACAGCCCCGCACGGGCCCCTCTCCCCGCGGGCACAGGCAGCACAACCCCNCGGCTATGCCCCACACCACCCACCGCGCCCCTCCGCCCGCTCCTCAGCCTCCCCCTCCTTCCTCACACCCTCGCACAAGCTCTTGCTTGCCCTTTAAACCAAAACCTGGCTGCCACCCTCCCCTCTTTTCCGACATCTTAACCCGGATCCCCGGCCGCTCCTCCCGAGCTAAAAGCGTCCACGCCATCAACATGGCGCCCGCCACCGCCTCCTTCCACACGCCTCCCGCTCCCCGCCTCCGCGCGGAGCCTGCCGGGAAATGGAGTCCTCGCACTGCGCGCTGCTGCGCAGAGGTACCGGCAGAGAAACTACGAGCCCCAGGAGCCCCCGCGGCAGGGGGGCGCTGGCCAATGGCGAGGCCGCGTGGCGGCCGGCGGCCCCGCCCCGGCGGGCGAGAGGGGTGATGTCATTGCCCAGCGGGGCCGCGGGGGCGCGCCGCGCGCCGCCGCTCATTGTGCTCCGCCGCTGCCGCCTGCGCTGGACACGGCGGGGGGACCGCTCCGGACTCGCTCCTGTTCCATTCCGGCTGCGCCCACCCTGCTCCTGCTGCCCCACAGCCCGGGGCGGGCTGCCCCGCACCTATCCCCGCAGAGGGCTGGTCTGCACCGAGTCCCGCTGCGCTCATCCCGGGGGTTCTGCCCCGAGGGTGGCTTGGCACCATCCCGAGGGGTTGCGCCGCGCGGGGAGCGGGGACTGGGCGCTCATCCCCGAGCGGGACTGCCCTGCGCCCATCCCGGGGAGCTGCCCTGCGCTGGGTGGGTGGGTAGGCAAGTGCCCAGCGCCCATCCCGTGGGGCAGCGCCCAGCACCCATCCCGGAGGGAGCGGGCTGCCGCGGGGGCAGCACCTCCCGCGGGTGTGCGGGGACTGCAGCGCGCCCAGCCCCGCTATCCCCGCCGCTGCCGCCTTCTCCCATCGCCGGTGCCCGGCTCCCCGCTCCCACCTCTTTTCATGGTTGTGGAGAGGGAGGAGAAATCCCAAACCAGGTGAGTTCTGCGCTCCTCCTTTTCGTGTGTTTCCCCTTCTCCTTTTCCCCCCTTCCTTCGGCCCCCGTCTCCCGATGCGCTTCCCCGGCGGGGAGCGGCGCTGCCGAGTGGGGCGGCGCGGTCAGACCCCGGCCCTGCTGGAAAATGAGGACCGGGGCAGAAGGAAGGGGAAAGACCCATAGCTCCCGAAATGGTCCTGTCCCGCGGGGATGGATGCCCCTCCGCAGCTCCCGGGAAAGTCTCGCAACTGCGGGATGCTCCGGGCGCCCCGCCCCGCAGGCACCGTCTCCTGCGCTGGGTAACAGCGGAAAATGAGATGGATTTTGAATTGCTGTCGTTAAGCGCTGCTAAACCTGCGAGACTCGAGGCTCCTGGGGATAAAATAAGTACGGGGTGTATTTTAGGGTGGGTTTTAGAGCGCTGGTGTGTGTTGTCGTATGGCTTCTGTGTTTTGACACCCCGTTCCTCCCCTCCCTCAGGGCGATGGGGGAGATTTGAATCCAATGGGCTCTCAGTCCTGGCTGAGTGCATTTGGTCCAGGTCTCTTTTCCAAGTCACATCATGAGTTTGTCTTAAAAATTGTCGGTTGGACAGCCTGATGGTGTTTCAACTTCTGAACTCCTACTCCGACCTTTTTAATTTTCATCATGTATACAAGAAGTACCTATATTTAAAACTTTGTGTAAACTTTGTGATCCAGCAGAGCTTTATTTTAATGTAGCTTTTTGTTTGTTTCCCCGTTCCTTGCTGTTTGTGAGGTGCACTTCAGATCTTTACTTGAAAAATGCTGAGATGTTAGAGCAATATAGGGGATATATTTTCCTTAGTGCATGACATCATAAGGTTTTATCTCCTTTTATTACTATGTTACTCCTCCAATTGCTAGTGGACCCCAGACCCGCTCGTTTTGCGCTGGTGGCAGGGGAATGTGTGCGCACAGAAGGGTCCTGCTGGCTTCAAATCTGTCAACATGTCTCAGTGCCCTTTAAAGTTAATCTGCTCCAAAGCCCGACTTGGAGACTGTTCTGAGAGCACGAAGAGAGCGTGCAGCTAAGCTGATATTTTTAATTTTTTTCCCCCCTCTGCTGCATATTTGCCTCTGCGCTCCTCTTGTGTAACTGGTACTGCGTGTCCGCTGGCAGGGCTCTCCCTGCAATCGCAGCGCTTGGGAGCGGGTGACATGAGTGCAGCGGGGACAATGAAACTCCCTGTTTGGTTTGCTCAAAGTGTTTGTAAACACCAAAGGCAGTGTTGGGGTGTCCGTGTGCAATGGATGGCGTTTCACAGCTTTTCCTTTTCCAGTGGGATAAACATGCTGCATCCACACTACCTCCTTGCATTTTATTTTATCTGTGGGGTTTTTTTCTTTCCTTCCTCTTTATTACTGACTCAAAGGGGAAGAACAACAGTGCATGCAGGCGTTGCCTTGGATTGGTCTTTTTTTAACATTTTTATTTCCTGGAATGGCATTTTCCTCTGTATTTTACAAGGGAGGGAACAGATAATCTAATAGAGGGTTTCCCATATTAGCTGTAAAAGAAGTTTTATAGCAGTGATTTTTTTTTTTTTAATTTTTTTACAGCCTGGGATAGAAGGCATTGGATATGCAGTGATAATTTGGAAGTGTAGCCTGGGAATTGTTCTGGGAAATACTGATACAGAAGTTAATGAGAACAAGCAAGGAATCCATGACCAGAAATTTTGTATTTAAGTAATACAGTCTTTGACTCTCTTTTCATCTTTATGTATCTTTACAAATATGTATTTCTTTTTATGCTGGTGTGTTGTTTGTTTTGGTTGTTTTTTTCCAAAAATTATTACATTTGTTGGATTTAGGAAGATTTGTGACAATGTGTGCTACCATTTTCAAGCTATCTTATGTTATAAGAGGAGGTGGATTAAAATTGCCCCTCAGAAATCTACACTTATATTGAGCAAGTGAAACTTTGCCTTGCAGCACTTGAAATGTAGACACATAAAAAGGGTCTAAAACCTGAAAATCACTCAATAGATAAATGATTGCTGTGAAAAAGCACAGATGGGCTAAGGGGCCCTTGTTCTTGTCCTTCAAAGACCTAATTGCAATGTATGTGTTTACTGTGATTCAAGAAGTCCCTGAGATGCCAGTTCCTGGAAGCAAAGAGAATATCCCAGGAAGACACCACTAAACATTTCTTAAGGTTTTTTACTTTTTTCCCAATTTCTTACCAGTGTCCAATTTTTGAAGGGAGGTTCAGGGCAAGGTAGTTTCATGGTCATACTCTGTAGGGTTTTCTTATATTTTTGTCCTGTTCTTAATGAAATTGAGTGTGATGGCGATGACTGGCTTTTTACTAAAACCAGAAATTGCATCTCTGCAAACTGATTTTATTAGTATCACCTATGTGCCCTGCACTTCATTAAATTGCCAATCCCAGAACTGTTGCAGAAAGAGATTTAAGCTGCCCTGGGATGTTTGGGTGTCACCCAACTTCATGTACAGGGGAACCCAAAGACTAGTGAGATGAGGGGAACTGGGAAGAGCCAGAGCTGGGCCAGACTTACTGACTTTTAAGCTTAATTTTCTTCTTTGCTCCAGAGGTGAGCTTTGAGAGGACAGTGATTTCTGTAGCCTGGAGTTGGGATCTGGCGAGGCAGCTGAAGTTCCTGAAGCAAGAGGTGGATGGCTGAAGGTGGCTCTTCAGGGAGGAACTGAACAGTCGCTTCCCAAACCAGGCATGGGGAGGGAAGGTGAGAATGGGGGAGTGGGAGAAGGGTGTCTGCAAGCAAACAACCTCCATTTGTCACCTTGCTGTGAAAGAGCTTTTCTCTGCTGGCAGATCTATGCTGGGTGCTTCCTGTCTTCCCAGCCCCAGCTACAGGTGGTAGGAATGGCTCACAGTTTGAGCTGGAGTGTTGTGGCTCTCTGACAGAAGCTGTAGAGAGCTCCTGGTTTCAGCTCTGGAGCTATCTTTGGTCCTCACTGGGATAGCCAAGCTGACATCCATCAACTGGAACACTGAGGTGCTTGCTCTAAGTTTTTTGGTGTGTCCCAGATGGCTGTAGCTGCAGTTGGTTTTTTGGTTTTTGTTTGTTTTGTTTTTTTTTTTGGTGAGTGTGATAGGTTTGTTGGCTTGTTCTTATTTTTACATAAAATGTAGCCAAAAAAATAAATTACAATAGCAGATAACAAGAACAATTCCTTTTCTAATTTTAAGGCATATTGTCTTTTTTTAGGACAGAACCAGCAGTTTGAGTGCAAGCCTTGTTCTTGGTGAGTACAGAAAGAGGAGTGGTGAATGTGCTAGGAGCTAGTTCATGCATATTGTCAAGTAACCACCCAGGAAGTGTGAAAATTCAAGATATTCATTGCAACTCTGTGGTTGGCATGATAGGAGTGTGGAAAGTAGCCCAAGGTGGACATACCTTGCAGTAACAAAGTTGTTTAGATATTGATGCTTGTATAGATGTTTGTAAAACTTTTGAACAGGAGATTTAGGAGACAATAAAATCATCTTCTATATTATGAATGGGTTTCTGATACCAAAAATATCAGCCCAGTTGGAGAGATCTTGAGTCAGAGATGCTCAGCAGCAGCCCTGCTTTGGCTGGAGGACAGATGAGATGACCTAAGGCAGTGTTTTTATTGATTCTCTGGTTTCTGCAATTTCACTTTGCAGCAAGGCATTTAGCTTCCTGCTTCCCTCCGCCCCCTCGCCCCCCGTCCAGTGATTCTGTCAATAACTAACTAAATTCTCATTTTAGTTTTAATGGCTCTCTTAGAGTGGGAAAGAAGTGATCTGTCATGTTTGTCATGTAATCCTGGTAGGTTTGTGCATAAACTGTGCATTTAAAGGGAGGCAGGTGGAGTTGAGTCAAATATTCCTCAGGTGCTAATATGTTGAAATAATTAGGGCAGAACAAGGATAAACTTGTCCCTTAAAATCATTGTCAGCATTTAAACAGGGTCAAGACCACACTGAAGTCTGTTGCTGTTACAGTGGTTTCATAACTAATCTGTGCTATTAAACATTGGCCCTGCATAAGGTATTAGTGAGACTTGTGTTGTAATGCCATTTGGTTTCACCTTGCATAGATAAAAATAATTAGAGAGCTTTATTGCTTTGAGCTGGGAATAGGTATTTAGGTTGTGAACAGCTTGAGACTCAATTGCTATTTGTCATCTTGCCTTGCCTGGAGTTACTGCCTCTTGCAACACTGCAGAGGTGTACTCTCTTCCCTAATATACTTAAGGCAAAATTTAAACCTATTTAAAACCTATTCAAACTAGCCTAGCTATTCATTTTCTGGGATAATTAGGGAATATTTGTACAAACAGAGAAGAAAACCTTCAGTGAGGTCTAATGGAAATCTGCTGCTGTCCTTTTAAACATCACAGGGCACCTTGTTTATTTTCTTTCCTTGCAGCAGAAATGCTTGCTTTTAGGTACTGCTGAACTAAAATTTAACCGTAACCTTTAAGTATCTGAATAGTGTTTTCCTTTAGACCTTGAAAAGAGTAATGAGAAAAGGAAAGAGAGAAGAGGAAGGGGAGGAAAGGCTGTGCTAGCATGAAAAAAGATGAGCTTGCTCGTGATTTCTCAAAGACTGTATCCTGCAGACTGAATTTAAAAGGAAAAAAGAAAAAAGGTGTTAGAGATGCCAAAGTGTACAGAAGTCAAGCAGTGCTTGGGTTACTCTGTCTTGCCTAAGATGCTCTCCATGGAGAAAGGGACTTCATGCAGGGCCCTGGCAGCCCAACCCACTGCTGCACTGTGCTGCTTCTCCTCTGCAGTGAAGGTAACGAAACTGCTTTTTTTGGTTAAGCAAAAAGCCAGTTACTCAAAGGGCAGTATGTGTGCATTGAAAGTGGGAGTATTTCTTCATATAAATCCAGGCTGTTGTTTGCAAGAGGGAATTGTCAAGGAACTACCATCCTGTAGGCTGGTGCTAAGCCTTGATGCCAGCTTGTTGGGAACAGTGCAGAAAATTAGTCTGTGTATGAGAGTCTCGCATCCCACAGTAGCAATCATTTGCATGTGCTTTCCCGAGTGTTTTGGACCGAGCCACTCACATCCAAAAATAGGAGCTTTTATTGCTTTGGGAGGAGGGATCACCCCTTTCCCTGGCTGTGGAAGGATGGGATCCCTCTCCAGACTAATCAAATAGTTAAAATTTTCAGTTGGAAGGAACCTACAGAGATCATCTTGTAGCAATGTCTCTTGAACACTGGGGTATTGACCACCTCTCTAAGAAGTCTGCTGCAGTGTGTGACTGGCCTCTTGGTAAAGAAATGCTTCCTTATTTTCCGTCTGAACCTCCTCTGGTGCAGTTTTGAACCATTCCCACACGTTCTATCAGTGAATCCCAGGAAAAAGATCAGCACCTCCCTCTCCACTTTCACTCCTCAGGAAACTGCAAGGAGCAATGAGTTCGCTCCTTTTCTCCAAACCAGTCAAGCCCAAACTGCTCCTCACAGGGCATGTCTTCCAGCCCTGACAAAGATGTATAGGGTTATATGGAATGCTTCACTGCTCAGTGGGGTCTTGCCCCTGAGTTAGCACCAGCTCAAGGGGAACTGCTGAGGTCTTGTTCCTACCTGCTTTCTCCTTGCTTGTTTTCCATCTGCCAAAGCTGCTCCTTTCTTCAGTGCAGCCACCCCACACCCCCTTCCTCCTCTGCTTTTTTTTCTGTCTAGTGACATTCAGCAGTAACCTTTAGGAGCTTGGATAGTCCTGGACTACAAACAAATCTGAGGAATGGATATAAATGGAGACTCTTCGCTGAAGAAGATGTGATGCCAGTAGGAAACAGGTTAGAAGAATGTGTATCTGGTTAGTAGGTCACTCCACCTATGCTCTTCCCTGAGACAGATGAAATTTAAGGCATAGGAACTTGTGAAACCCTCCTCTCTTTTCAGTGGTCACCCTTTTGCTACAAATACCCATTCATCCATAAATACAAAAGTGATGGGTGATTTGGAAAAATTCATGCTCTGGAAAAATCCTGGATCCACGTTCAGGTTGTAGATCATGAGTTGAAAAGTGAACACCAGTGTTTAGATTTACAGCCAATCAAAGAACAACTGAAAGGGGTTGCCAGAATTAGAAAAGAGGTTTGGGGTTTGCCATGTTGCAAAGAATGCTTTCAGTAATGAAAAGCTGACTTGAAAAATAATCATTAGCACTTCTCTGTGATTTAAATTTCATTGCCTGAACTCAGAGAAATGGAAAATAGATCAGTCAAGGCTTTTTATCTAACAAGGTTTTAAAGGATGCCAGACTCATGTCTAATTAGTGAGAAGTTCTTCATGGTGCCACTCTTACGCTTCCAGGGTCTAATGCGTGGTGTTTTCATGAAAGTTGTGGCTGCCACATGGGAATATTTTTGTAAAATAATACCCTTACTTAAAAACATACTAAGACAACCTTGTATAACCTGAATTATTGACCTCAAGAAATTCCCTAAGGGGTCTCCATGCTGTGTGGTCTTATTTTCATGTTGCTTTCTGATGGTGGAAGGGAGTTTTAAATTCTGTCTTCTCCAGCACTAGAGATTCAAGCTTTATTATAATGGCTACTGAACTTCAGTAACTGAGAGAGGGGACAACTGCCACTTGAAAAAATAGTCTTTTTTATTGTTCTTGCTTTATAGCTATTTACACAAATACCTGAAAAGTAAATATAGGCTTGAAAAAGCTTTCCTCGCTCATTTGGCATCCCTACCAGTCCTCTGGAGACATCAGTTTATTCCATCCTGAGACAAGTAATCTTTAGAGGTAAGCCTGAAATTGCTATGGGGCTGTCATTTCAATTTTGCATATTGGGAAGAAGATTAAGAGAAATGACATTAGCCTTTTTATTCTTGCATCTCCCCTGAAGCTCGTGGTGTGTCCTGTGGAAAAAAGATATGAACTCGGATAAACCTGTGATAATGAGTTAATTAAGCCCCAGCAAAGACTCGAGAAATCTCTAGCTTTTGCAAAAGGGTAAGGGCATGTTTGGGATTTCCATATGTCTCTTGGCTCCTGAGGACCTTGGGATGGCTGCTTGCAGCATCAACTTCTGCATGGGGTTGACTGGAGATGTAGTGGCGAGTTCAGCCTGTGTGATGATGGGTTTGTACTCTGGTCTTCTCTGTAATCCCCTTTTCTGTGGCATAGTTACAGAAAGTGTTTTCAGTTTAAAGGGGCTGTTTTCATACAGTTTGTAGCTAATTCCATCTTTTCTATCTAACATTCACTCAAGTGCAGCAAGTATCTGCACTGTTGCTATTACTCCAGCCTTTTGAGCAGTAGCTGTTCTCCTGTCTGTAGCCAATAGAAGATTGTGGTGCCCTCTACTTTCTCATGTATCTGATAATATAAAAATCTTCACTGTAAATATTTGTTCTTGAGAGTATTAGGAAGTTATGGGGGGTTTCTTGAACAATTTTGGTCTATTAAAAAAAAATAATGTAAAAACTGCATCCGAGTTGCATGTACCAGCAGCTTGAAACTGCAGAAGCAAAGTTGGTGCCTGACTTCTCTATTGCAGTTGTCCTTGTTCTGAACAATTTGTTCCTTCTAAAAAGGGAACTGTGCCCATTTTCTTCAAGTCAGCAGTATTCACATTTCTAAAATGTGATAGTAGCATTTTGGTTGGATTGATGTGTTTGTGAACACATAGAAAACCCCCAAATAAATGCAGGTTTCTGTTAACTCTTTAATTTCAGCAGGAAAACAGGAAGCTCAAAGTTGAGCTCTTAATTCCAGGTTAACAGATTTCTGCTCGACCTGTCCGGGAGAGGGGGGTGTGAGTGTGTGGCTGCTGTAAACTGCTTTGTGGGATCTGTAGGAATGAAGTCTCCTCTTGTGTTGTCACCTGCTGCTGGTGTGCCCTGACCTTCATGTGCAGGGCTATAGTGTATATTCAGTGCAGAAACAAACAGTGGCTTTTAGCAGTCACTAACCCCAAATTCTCAAGTCTTTTGCTTCCCTCTCCCCACCCCAAAACTGGAAAACAAATTATCCCTATTGTATCTTGTATCCCTATTGTGATCTTGAAGTACCCCTCAGTATTTTCATTATGTTTATAAATGACTTATGCTAATATAGAGTGTTTCCCTCTGTGAGGAAGTCTTTTTTTCCTGTTCTATTAAGTAGCAGGTGTGTTGTTACAGTTCTGCAGGAAACCTGTGTCTTGGTGCACTCATGGTTAGCTGTGCAGGTCGCTGGTCCCTATGCCACGAGGAAGCACTGACACAAAGGTCTTCAAAAGCATGGCCTGTGAGAAGTGTCTGCTGGGTGGCATTGGACATCTTTGTGCTGGAGGTGCTTGAGATTCCCCTGTCCTGTGCCATTATACATGGTTATTGTGGACCATTCCTGAACTTCCTACTGGAGATGGGAGCTACTCTTTTTAAAGCTCCTTCTCCAACTGCTGTATGGCTAGAGACTTGTAACTTCCCATGGGTCATTGTGAATGTTCAGTCTTTTGTCAAGGGCAATCCCATTTATATCAGTGCTGCCTCTATTGTGTTGTGCCTCTGGATTGGGAAATTGCTTGGATAAGTCAGTCTTAAAATTAATGTTTTTGCTAGGTTAACTTTTTGGGAGGGTGTCCCCAGGCTGATTCACTATGCAGCCGTGTGGATGAGTAGCAGGTATTTACTAATAACAAATAAAGGCATCTTTAAAACAACTCCCTCCTAGTTAGAAATTCACAACTGAAGAAATTCAAAATAAATTCAGTACAGATTTGCACAATGAAATAACCAAAGAAAACATTAATTGTGGGCTGAGGCTAATTCTATTAGAGTAAAGGAGGCTGATTGTGAAATAAATACTAAATAAGGTGCCTCATTAAGTTCTGCAGTTTTACAAAAGCTATCGCTACAGGGAGGAAGAACCTAGTGTGAATTATTGTTTGTTTACTGCAGCTGTCAGTCATTGCTGCAGTGCGCTTGTTGGCACCAATTTGTAAAGTAGCCACTAGTAACCAGGTCATCCTGCTTAAATGTCAGGCTTCTTGTGGAGAATGTGTTAAACTGCATAAAAACTCTTTCCATCTTGTTAGCACATCTTTCACAGTATTTCTCATTTTGCTTGATGACATCAGTTCTTGAAGATACAGAGGAAGGTTTTAAAAATACCTCCTGGGCAATGTTGGGTGATGCTTAGCTAATGAATTTATTGATGTTTGTCTGATATTCTGTAGAGTTGGTCCACTCCTTGTTCTTCCTCTGATGCAGTTTTTTGAGTAATTAATCTCCTTATATCTGCTCCTGTATTTTGTGTATAGATTGGATTTTATTATCCCTGTTAAGGTCTTTGGGATAGAACTTCAATCTCTACTTTCTACAGCGAGAATCTGCAGTTCTCTGCAGTCTGTAGGTGTTACTGTAATGTGGGTAACCAGTGCTGTAACTTGGGTGGGAATAGCCATTAGTGATTTTGGGGAATTAGTCTCCTTAATTTCACTGCAAATCAACCTAAATCATTCAGTTTCTTCTAGAATGATGTATTTTGTACTTTGAAGGCAAGACAACTGAATTCTGCATCTGGTTTGTGTTTATAGGCAAGTCCTTTCTCAACTTTGTTTCTTGGTCGCTCTCCATCTGTAAAACGGAGATAACCTCAGAGGGATGCCTTGAATATTCATCAGTGATTTATTGTATGCCACTGAAGAGAAGTGTTACCAGCAATGCAAATGAAGTTTATTACTCAGCCCCTCTGCTGCACGTTGATTGGTATTCCAAAGATCTGCAGTCTCCGCAGCAAGCACTAGCAAATTCTTAACTGGACTTAGCCTGTAGATGACACTAATAACTTCGATTTAAGTGGGGCTTTTCCTTTGGAAGAGCTCCAGAGAATTTTATAAACTGCAACGCAAGCCACAGTGTAAATATTGCCTTATCAGCCACCAGCTATCGTCCTCTGGCTGTGATGGATGTTGCAGGGCAGCTGGCAGCTGTATGTGAGGGAATGGCAATGAAGAAAAGTAATTCTGCAAACGGTGGGGGTGAGAAACAGGGAGGGAAATAAGAAAACAAATAGACCCTACCTGAATTGTGATTTTTTTTGTCTCTGATGTGATTGATTCTTACAGATCAAGTGGTTCTCTTGTAAAATGTGGCATTTTTGTTGCAGTTTCATGGTGCTGGTTCAATTCCAGTCAAGCAGAAAGAGCCCTGCTAGCACCCAGGGGTTTTTTTATCTTGCAGAGTGTGTGTGTTTCTGGATGTCTTAATTGAAATACTGGGGTGCAACAATGTGATTTCAATGGTTCCTCAGGCTGGTGTCTGGCTATGTAATTCCTCCTCTAATGGTGGCAAAAGGCACAGTTGGTTGGAGTTTCTCCTGTACATCCAAAAGACTTAAAAACATACCCCAGATAACTTACTCTCAAGCTGAAGTCCTGTTAATTCTAAATCCTTTCAGAAAGTGTAAATACCTTTGCAAAGATGTTGGCTCTAGAATTTGTTGTGTTCAGCTAGGGGTGAAGCCTTGGCTCATGCCCTGAATCATAGGCACCTAAGTTGCATTGTTTAAATAACATTATTGTTATTTTAGGTCCCAGATGCCATCACTGGAGAGAGAGAGAGAGGGCAGATTCAGAATCGCTCAGAGGTGTTTGTTGCAGTTTGGTAGGGAGGCCAGACCTTGTACAAGACTAGCTTGGACATTTTGTTTAATTCCTCAAAGGTAGGTAAGACAAAACAGTGCCACTGTGTAGAGTGTAACCTGCCAGGGCAGTTAGTCCTTTAATAGGCTAGACACAGGTGTCAAGGTGTCAGATCACTTATTAATAAAGAGGTTCATCAGCTTTTGTGTCCCATGCAGGAGCTTCTGTTTTGGAAAGCTTTTGAGCGTGTTCAACTCTTGTTGGCGACTGCTGAGCTTCAGGGGCTCAGGAGCACTAGAGAGGGAGGTCAGGAAAGTGGATGATGCAAATGAGTAGCTACAATTGGATGCCAAGATAGGAATATCTGGAGAAGAAATACATGGCTGCTAAGTCTGCTCTTTGTTGACAGGCAGAGTGTCCTGAACAACCATCCAGCTCAGCCAAACAAAAAAATGGCAAGGGCAGAGGTCAGCCTAATAGTGACAGTGTGGATTCTGATTTTGGGCTCATCCCAGCTGCCTGGTGATCAAAAGAACTGTGGAAATTATATTGTCTTTGTAATTTTGCCAAAACACCGTTTCCTTTGGTAACTTTTGAGCATGTTGGCCAGGCTAGATGATTGCAAAAGTTTGTTTTCCTTAGAAAACAGGGTTAAAGTGCATATAATGCCTTAAGGAGCAGGGAGCTTGTTGAATTCCGATGCTTGTTTGGCAGTGCTCAGCCAAAGCTTGTTTGGTGTGGAGAAGAGGTTGCACTGCATCATCTTTAGGCTTGATCTGGGCAAGTGAGTATTTCTGCTTGGAGCACCTAATGGAGACCTCAGCAGTCAATAGAGCACAGTTTGTGGCTTGGCTTCCTGCCTGGCTGTATGCTTACACCAATCTTACAATAAAAACAAAATGCAAAGTGTAATTATAGCCTGGTGCGTGAATTTATATTTTTGGTGTGCTCTATTGCCGAGACTATTTTAAAGCCTCTGTGTCCAGGATTCTGGTCTTTCTAGATACTTAGAACCCAATCAGTTCTGTATTTTGTTATATATGTTGATAGCAGTCAATGAGCTCATGAGTGTTTAATTCAGTAGGTTTTTCAGTTTTAGGATCCCATTCATCCATATGGCTGTAGTTGATTCCTCCTGGAAATACTGTGGTAATTAGAGGAGAGACTGATATGCAAGCATTACTGTGACATGTGTAACCAACCTGTCTTGTTTTGAGCCTTTCATTACCTTCATTTATGACTGTAATTGTGTATCATCTCAGGGAGGAGTGTGGACTTTTCATTTACATGTTAATGGCACTTTGTCTAGGAAGATGTTACAAGGATTCAAGCAATGCTATGCAGAAAAAATAACATGTCCAGTAAGCAAACAGTTTTGATGGTTAGTCGTTCAGGCATTGCTAATAATGTCTTTTTTTCTTTTGATATAGCAAATGCACCTTTCAAATGGGTAATTGGTATGATTTAGGAAGAGAACTGTTACAGAGAACTGCTTCCTGTAACCAGCATCTGTGTCCCCCTAGAAAGGAAGGAAGGGCTTCTAACTTGTGTGCCATTTTTAAAGAGAGAATGTATTAATTGAGTCTTAGTATGTGTCATGATACACAGGGATACATCATTAAAAGCTGTATGTTGAAATTGCTGGATTTCTTGTGTGCAAGAGATGCTTGTTGCTGGGAGTGGGGGCTGTTCTCAGGAGCTGAAGGAGTGACGTACATGTTATTTTGTCAAGCTTGTTTGGCGTTTCAGGGATTTGTCCAAGGCTCTGACATTTCACTCTCCAACTTGCAGCTTTAAAAAGGAACATTTGTGATTTTATCCTAACCTTGAAGTGGGTCCCAGTGTGCCTCAGCTTGTGATTGAGGTCATTTGTGCTCTTGCTCATAATGGCTGTTTTAGCTATTCCTGGGAAAGTAAAAGGACTCCATCACACTTCTGCTTTTGCATGGGAAGGGCTCCCTCTGAACACAGAAGTCCCTGTAAATATAAAAAACACATCTTGTGTCATACTTCAAATCCTTCTTCATAACTCCCTACTCTCCTGCTGTTTGTAAGAAACCTGAGCCATATGCTTTCATCTCTCCATCGGTTCTCAGCCTGATGGATCCAGGAGGAATTGCCATTCTTTGTAGATCAGACCTGGAGGAAAATGAGTGACATGCGTGTAACAGCCTAACATTTCCACTTAGGAACAGTTGGATAAGCCTCTGGAGGGAGACCTGCTGCTTTATATCGAGAGTGGCTACTCAAGCAGAATTCCTTGTGCCGCTGTGCATTGCTTTGGTATCCCGTGGCCTGTTGTTGTATCCTGGATAACTGTGCAATGGCAAAAGACAGTTTCCACCTGGCACAGCTCACTGATTTCTGGTGGGTCACTGCAGGTTACGACCACTAACAGGCAGGGAAAGGCCTGATAACAGCAGTATTTTTGAGCAGACGAAGACTTAGTGGGTGCTTGAAAGGAGATCTGACCAGGTGTGAGGAAGAGCATGGTTGACAGGGCTGCTTCTGCATTAAGGATGATTAGTGGGATGTAGGCTACTGTGTAAAAGGAACATGAAAAGGAATAACAAGGAGTTGGGGAGCCATAGAAAGAGGAAAAGTGGGAAACCCTGAAGATACAAATTGGGAAAATTGGGAGAATTGTGCTTTAACAGGATCTCTTTTTTTGAATGCAGATGCCAGTGATCCAAGATGAGATCTGCCAAGGCTAGAGAGTGACAGTCACAGTAACTGAGATGTAAGGGGGATGCTGGATTGAATTAATCTTGAAGGGACATTTTTTTTAGAAGGCTTCACTGCTGTACTTGGTCAGGAAATAAGTCTCTTGCCAACTGAGTTTAAACCAATTCTTCACATGTGAACAGCAAAGGTGCAAGTTGGCCAGGCTTTGGTTGTGAAGGGAAGGGCTGTTCTGTGAGCAAAGGGAGAAGAGGGTTTAAGAGGAGGTGGATGATGTCTGTTTTAAGCTGGAAATCTGAAACCTTAGGTATCAGCTACCTGATCTCTGCATTACCCAGCTCAGTTGCTGCAGGCAGAATGTTAAAATAATGGGGATCAAATCCACAACCTAGCGCCATATTCTAACCAACCGAGCTAATCTCAGCACTTTCTTGGCGGACAAAGACAAAAATGCACGTAGCATGATACCAAAGCAGAGGAAGACTGATACTGAGGCTGCAGAATGAAAAGATTATCATCAATGATAGTAAAGGAAAGCAAAGCAGAGTTGGGGGCATCAGTAGGGAAGAAGGCTGGAGAGGTAAAATTGTCCAACAAAGAGTGTTTAAGGCTTAGTCTGGTTTCTGTGGGGGCTACCCCCAAATTTCTGTCCTTGGGCAAGTCACTTGTCTGTTACTTTTTCCCTGTCTTGCTTGTGTGTACAAAGTGCTCAGAGATTGACAATAATGTTTAGTAAGTGATTTTTCTATAGCACAGACTGCAGTCCGGCCATCAGCCTGCCTTGAATTTCAGTGTCGTCATGATATAGACTTGAAGTTACTTTCAGTGATGAACAAAGGGGGAAAGCATTTATGCACAGCTTGCTTTCCTTTTAAAATTTAAAGGATGTACAAATGGGCATGCATGTGGTGGAAAGTGTGCAATAGTTAAATAATGGGTAAAGCATTCGAGTTGTAGCTCCAACCTTTAAAAAATGCCACAGGCTGCTTTCAATGTGATAGACCAAAAAAATTTGTAATGTATTCTCTCAAAGCATAACTCTCATTTATGTTGTTGGAGTCCATACAGCCTTCTGTACAACTGAGTATAAAGAAAACTCATATTGTGCACACTGAGGTACCAACAAGTAGCAAATAAAAGCTGGGATGAGAACTGTTCAAGTAGTGTGCAAAGTAGAGGTGCCACACATATAGGGTCTGTAACCTCTGGTGTTCTTAAATAACCCAGCTGATGTTTGAGTTAGTTTCATGTTCGAAGTGTTGACTTTTGTAAGGGCATGGTGAAGGAATAATTTAACTTCATTCTATATAGCGTATTTAATCGTGGCTTCCTAATCCCTGTGTGCTTATCACAACCAGGTTCTGGATCTATCTGAGAGGGTGTGTGTGTGTGTGTTGAGTGTGAAGGTGATGTTTGTGACCATGTTCAGACCTAATTTTACTGGCTTGGGGCAGACATGAGAGGACAGACCTGCTCTAAAGAGTACACACCGTCTTCACTGACTGTTTCAGTGTAATAAATGTACAAGAAAATGCAAGTGCCATGCTTCCATGTGACCCTCATTATCTGCAACTCTTGTACCTGGAGAGTCTCTCTTGGTGCTTGCCCGATCTTGTGATGGGTGGCAGAGAGGTTATTAGTTGCCAAGAAAAGAAATTCAAATCAATTTGTGAGTGCTTGAAGCTGCCAGCTGTAACCCTGGGCTGTATATGAGGCTACTGCAGAGCAGCTGCAATAGAGCTGTGAACCAAAGCACTGGGTTAGCGAGCCCACAGTGAAAACTTGTATTTCTTCACTAGAGGTAAAGTTCTTCACTCCAAGGGCTGCACAGACTTTTTTTGGACTCGGAGCACTTTTCTTTGCCACAAGCCGACCCACTTGCATTGCACCACAAATGGGATACTTGACCTTTAATACCTAATATTTTTCTGATTGTCTTGGGTTGTTCTGTGCTTTTGACAGTGAACGAAAAGCCTATTTGTGACTTAGAAATGCATTTTCTGTTACAGATGGATGTGTTAGCATGGACTGTAGTGACTGTTGTTCAGGCTGGCACTGAGGTTTGCACTGAAACCTTATTTGTGCTCAGAGTTTGAATTCAGATTCCCAGATCCAATGCACAGTCTTGCCAGGATATGCATCTCCCTTGCAATTTTAAAAAGGAAGGGTTTTCTAACTTTCAGTAGAGGTGACCCCATGCCTTTTGAATTTACCTCTGTAGGTAGCTGGCAGGTGTCATTCCAGGGTTAGGGGTTGTTTTTTTGCCAGTTTGTTCTTCCCATCTTCCCCTCTGAGCAGCATTTTTCCTGTTCTTGTTTTGCTGTGCTGCATAGGGATGCCCCTCTCCAGAGGGAGTGCAGCTGGCTGGGCTCATGCCTTGGTGCTCCAGCAGCATCTGCCTAGACATCCTTATCCCAGATTCATCCCCCTATCCTTCTGTTCTTCCAGTTTTCCCTGTCTTTTCAGTCTATACATTTTATTTCTTTCCTTTATAATCTTACCCTGAAAGTGTCTCACAGTTTCTTTAAACCATCTCGGTTTCTTTCTCTCTTAAATGTAGATCTTTGCAGCTGTTATTTGTTACCTTTTGCCATCATCTGTAGCAGTTCAGTGTACTGCCAGCTAAGCAAATACCCCAGTCCACATGAAGGAAGTATTACAAGCTTTGTTACCCTACCTGGATTCTTTACCACCACGGCAGTTTCTGTTTTGTTTTTATTGTACATGTATCCAGTTATTCAAGTTGGCTCAGTTTAAATTATTCTGCACATGGCTATTGTAGGGACACTGAGGTGCTTATACTGCAAGATAGCAGCAGTGCACGTTGAGAGTGAAGTTTTCCGCTGGAGGGAAGCTAAATAGTTTGGAGAACAGAGTAGTTTGAAAAGGTGGTTCAAAACTGGAATTCATGTGTTCTTGCTGGAGTTATCTGACTGCAGTAACATTGTGCAAGTCATTGCAAACCCTCTGTTTTCAGAGAGAAAACCAATGACTTCTATAAATCTGCTTTTAAAGTTAAGACTTAAGATAATGCTCCTGTACAAATTCCTTGCAGGATGGGTGTATTTGGGATTGCAGTGCCACTTCAGGGTAAGGCTGATGACTGTTGCATAGAAAAGAATAAAATCTCAAATGCCACCTAGAACCTGCAAGCTATCAACAGCAGAGCGAAAAATCTTCTTATATTCTGACTTCTGGTCGTGGTCTTCACCTTGTTTCCCTGTTAAGAAGATAAATATGCACCCCCCAAAAAAATAAAAAATAATTCTATTCTCTGATTTATTGTACAGTCCTGATGTTCTTTTTCAGTCATGTGTAGTATAGAAATACATATAGGAAGGACTAATAAAGTAAATATGGGACTTGTATAGAAGTCTTGTCTTTGCTTTAGGCAGGCTCTGTTAAACATGGTATCTCTTTATAACTAATTGATTTGTTGTGCAATTAGGAGTTGTTGTTGGTACATTGCTCTGTACTGAATGGGAGGGTGCTTGCACTTGGTGGGATAAATGGCAACCTGAAACATGAAGAGGGAATTCTGTATTTACTAAATGAAAACGCTTTATGTTGAGTTTTGAATTACAAGTAGAATTTTTGGGTAGACTACCAGTTTTGTTAAAAAACAAATGGTGCCAGTCCGAATAGTTTTGTGCAAAACTGGGAATATACAAGGAATGAAGAAATGTGAGATGTCCCTTATCCCTGTAAGCACAGTCTATCTGGCTCATACCATTTCCTTTGACAAGCTCTATCCTAAAGAAAAATGCTTAAGTGTATATATGTATTTAAGAAGCTGGTAATGCAGTCTTTTTTGTGACTGAAACACTTTTCTTCCAGGATTGTGTGTCAAGATCTTGAACACCTGAGTGTGACCAGCTGGCATTAGCTTTAAGTCTCCTAGTTGGGATGAAAAATATTTGCTCTGTCACATCCCTTCAACTTAAAGCAGTAAAACTGTGTGATGTCCAACAGTGCCAGCACACTCTGCTGTAATACCTACTGGTAATTATTCTTGCTTGGTTTTGGTTTTCTGTCTCTTTTCCTTTCTCAGCCTGCCTTTTAATTCTGTTTTGGCTTGTGCTTTCTTTTTCCCTTGCCCTTCCCTACCCGCATCCACCCATGTGTGCAGCAATCCAGAAATGCTCCAGACTCTAAGCCACTGGAGGACGGAGTGTGCGCGCCAGCAACCCTTGCAGGGAGGGGATGCTGCAGGACCAATATGCTGAGGGGGTACTGTGACAGGAGTCCTCTGTGGAAAAATCCAGGTTTTTGTGTATTTGACTTATTGCCTGCGTGAAAGAGCAGAGTTCCCTTGTCAGAGGGGTAGTGTTTGTGTTTCCAGTAACTTTGGCAGCCTCAGTGTTCCGTCTTTGAGGTGTGGGTAAGGGTTAATGTACGAGGTTTGTGACACAATTCACAGTGTTGCAGCTGAAAGTTATTACAGAAATATGTATCTGGTACTCGATACAAAGTGACCTCCTTTTGGTTTGTGAGGGCTGTAAATGAGAAGGTAGGTGTCTCGCCCGCATTCCGGCCGGCACAGCCTGGCCGGGAAGGATGATGATGAATTTCCTTCTTTCTGCCTCATATACAAAAGATAATGTATTCAAATTAGTTCTCCATGTGTTATTCCTTTGCCTTTAGCTAATTTGCTTGGGCATCCCTGATTGTGGGTCAGTTTTGTGGATGAAGTTTGGGGAGGAGCATGGTTCAGTTCACTGTCGCAATGGAGGCTCTGCAGTGCAAATGCACTCAGGTCGGGGACTTGAAGATGCGGCCCTTGGTGTGCATACACAGCCAGTGTTGGAGGGCAGTGGTGCAGTTTTATACACAGCTGCTTTTTGGGGGAGATAGGGAAGGAGCTTGTAGCTTTCATTACAGAAAGGGCTGCTTTCTAACCAGCTGCTTGTCTGGGGTTGTGCAGCTTCTGGTCCCCTCCATGCAACCAGTGAAGGGGAATGCCAGAAGAAATCTAACCCACAGAGGAGCATAACTTATAACTTTGTACAGTAAGCATTATTCCTTAGGGTCCTGTTATTCCTTCTAGACAAAAGATCTGGCACTGAAGCCCAGCAGTGGAGAGAGATTTGCAGGAGGGGAAGGGCTGGAGACAAACCAATGAACTAAGACCTGGTGGTGAAATGAGTGATGTAAATCTCCTGCATGAATATCCTCGATTTCCCAGATTTTTAGCATGCAGCCAAAACCAAAAGGCAGTGTGGCTGGAAGGAGCACGCTCTCTGAGGACCTGCTCTTGAAGCTACAGCCAACTTATCACCCACCTACAATTAGAAAATCTACGATAATGAAAGATGTATGGTGCTGGTCATGCAGGCAAGGTGCTTTGGATTGACTGCATTGGAGCAAACGCTGGGGTATCTTTGCTGCTGTTACCTATCTGGCAGATTAAACCTCACACAAATATTGCTGGTCTTGGCTTGCTTTGAGAAAACGGGAGAACACACCCATTGTTGGACATGTGGCAAGAAGCGGCACGGTGATGCTGAGTGTGGGAGGTGGGAAGGGGACTCATGCTGCTGGCAGGTTTTCCTGGCCATGCTGTGCTCCCCTGGCAGCTGGTGGCAGAGCCGTCATGGAGCTGAGACCCCTCTTGCAGCTAGTTCAGGCTCCCTTTGGCAGGCAAGAAGTCACCACATGTAAGAGCGCATGATTCTTATTACCCGCGCCTGAATGTCTGCAGGGGCTGAATTGCTTGGATCCCCAAGAGTTGCTCAGTAAGAAACAGCAAACATTTTCCCTGAGAAGGAGCAGCTGTTTATATATAGTGTGCAGTGGGTTCATGAGTGATTATTAGGAAAACATTCCTTTCTAGTCATATAAAAAGGGCATGTATTTGTCTCCTTTCCTCTAAAACACACAAGTTGGAGAGTCAGTGAATTTCATTTGCCATGACAACCGATGGAACTGCCAAGCCATGTGATATCTTTGTCCTTCCTCTGATTAAATCTTTTCTTTAAAATAGTTTAAGGCCATTTTGCTAAAAGAGTTAGGAAACATCAGGTGTTATTTGTTTTTCTCATGTAGATTAGTCACGATTTAATTTGCATGTTTACTTGGGAGCTGTAGAGAGCAGGGGGATATTGATATTTCCATGATTTATGGTAAGGACAGTATCTTAGTTCAGAATTGCTGTACTTTACTGGTGTCTTCTCCCCCCCAGCCCTCCCTCCTTGAGCAGTGGTATTGCTGAACGGTCCTGTCTTCCACAGGACAAAAACTATCGTGGGACCCATCAATGCTACTGAATGGTGATGAGGGTTCAGAGCATTAAAGATGTTGGTTTAGACATGATACAAAGGGCTTAGAGGCTTCAAGCCAATAAATCTTTTCCTGTTCTTATGCCAGGGCAAGGTTTTGCAAAGGCAGAAAGTGTGATGGCTGTGACTCCTGATGCCTGGTCCTTGTTAGGGTTTCCCTTGGTTCCAGGTCTGAGCCCTTCACACTGACAGAGAGCTGGGGGGTGGTGTTGCTGTCAGCAAAGCTTGAGTGTCAGCATTTATCCTCAATTTTAAAAATTGCTATCTCCTGCTCAGGAATTTCCCCAGGGTGACAAATATAGATTCAACACAGAAAACCCCCCACAAACCCAAACTCAAAGCCCAACCCAAAAAGCTGCTCTGTTGCTAAGGAATAAAAATAGATGATCACAAACACAGAGCTGACATGCCAAGTTGTGTCCCCATTACTGTGCAGCTGTGAGTGTGAACGTTCCTGTCCCAGTGACAGCACTGCCCAGGCTGCACACGTCATGTTGGCATCAGTGTCTGTGAAGACTGTCTACTGCTTGCTCTAAGTAAACAAGAGGAAATAACTTTCTGCTTCCTAATCTTAGTCCCCAAGAGGTCCAAACTTCAGTAGTCTGCTTCCAGGAGATCAGTAGTATTACAGGAAAATCTCTGTATTTTTATGTGCTTTTATCTATAATACAGCAGTGTCTATACTGGAAGTGCCCTGAGAAATTGTTTGTGATAGGAACATGTTTTTGAGCTAAAGCACCATGCTTCAGGAGGTCTTGGGCCGTGTCATAGGGTTGTTGATCATTGACAACATCAAAAGGGTGAACACTGGTGCTGCATAAGCTGTGGCTGTGCGTTCACCTCTCCAAATGCAAATCTTTCTCTGCAATAATTTATTAACTCATGTGGCTGGAGGTGGGGAGTAGCTGAGCTGGGAGTGGAGGTGTGCAGAGGTGAAGATATGATTTATCTGTGCTAAAAAGCTGCTGTGACCAATTCTGTCTTTTAATGTGTATGTGTGCACGCATATGCAATGCTTGGTTTTGTGAGGCCCTGCCTGCTTAGTCCTTCAGGTACCATTTCCTTCATCACCTCTGACCAATAAATCTCAAAGACATTTTTGGAATACATTTTTTAAAATGATTTTTTCAGATTTTGGTCTTTCAGTTAAGTTGTTTGAGTAATGTCCCTGTCGTGATAGGAGACTTAGAGCAGAAAGCTTCCACTAAAGAGCTGCTTTTTTTGTGCTTCAGGATTTGTTTCAGTGCCAAATTTAACCTGTGCAGTGTCTTGAATTGCAGCTGGCCCAAAGAGAGATAAGGTTTTTTAACTGCCCTAGAGAAGTAGGTATTTTTGCTGTGGTTTAGGACAAATAAAAAGTTCTGTAACCAACTATAAGGGGAACTGAAAATAAGCTATGTGTTAGCATGTGAGCTAAAGTTTAATCAGAATATGAATAATGTTCTGTACTTTCTGAAGAGACTTGTGATATCCTTATAAAAATCTTACCCAGGAGCCATGATAGGAAATTACTATTGAAGAGATGCTAAAGATAGTAAACATACTTCCTTACAAAATTAAAATCTGTGACCAGGGCTGTAAAGACCTAATTCTGCTGTCCCACCCTCATTTTTTTTTCCCATCTGGGTTGGGTCTCTCCTGCAGCTGGTTGGGTGAAGGCAGGGCTGAGAACCTTTCCTTTGGAGGCATGTGCTTAAACCAACCCTGAAGCTACGTCCAAGTCTCTATTGTTTCTTTCTTCCCTCTCTGAACAATTTGTTTTCGTGAAACATCTGCTGCTCTGGCAGATACCCACAGTTAAAGCTGTACTGCAGTGTTTCTTTGCAGAAATGCAAAGAATATTCCCTGCCAGCTCAGCCACTTGCTAGACAGGATGGTTGATCCTAGCTGAAGAGTTTCCATCAGATGAGACCATTTTTAGAGGGGAAAGCTTCTTAGAGGGTACAGCACTTGCATTGGCTGTGTAATTCCATTGGGAAGCTGAAACACGTATGCTTGGGTGCATGAGCATGAACATTACAGGTAAAATCTGCAAATAGGTGGTGATAAACTAATGCAGCAGGAGACTTTTTTGCTTTTTACCCAATTGACATGCACAAGCTTTGCTTCTAGACCAAGAATCAATTGTTTCTCCACCAGTTTTGTTTCCCTGCAAGTGGCAGCCTGTATTTCACTGCTTGTAGGCACACTGTCCCCACGAACCTTGCTCAGCTTGTGGGAGACACCCAGGGTTCAGCCGGATCCTGCACCCAAAGACAGTTTCTAAAGATGGAAATTCTCACCTGAGCTCCTGATGCATTTTTCCAGTTTAGTTGGTCAGGTCTTGGTGTGGGAGCTTCATTTCCCATTGTGGAGAGATGGATTTAGGCAGCTTTTCCATGCAAGACATGTTTCAGTTATCACTTGGCTGTAGTTTAAAAAATAATTTTGTTGGGTTTTTTTCCCCTTTGGGAAGAGGCTGTTGTTTTCAAGTGGATAAAACAGCATTTTTGGCTGGATTTTTGGCAATGCAGTTTTCCACACTTGGAAGTCAGCCTGTCTGCTGTGCTGGCGGAGTCTGTAACTGCTTCAACACACAAAAATGTGTTGCTGCAGAGCACAGCTTGGTGGTCGCATGATGTGCTAAAATGCAGCCAAGACCCATGGAGTGTTGTTTCGAGTGTGCAGTATTGTCTCTATCTCCAGGCATGTCTTAAAAGATGTTTATAAAAAAACGTGTTAGGATTGCATGAACCTTTTTGCAGTCAAAAACCCAGATTCTGACAATAAATGGAGTGTGAGGCTGTTCTTACGCTTTGAACTAGTTTTCTGATGATGGTGTGTATCCTGGGTGTGCTGGTGTGTGGTTTGGTCAGACACTGTTGAGGCATTGTGACTGTGTGTGTCAGCAGTTCTTTTAATCCTGGCAAAATTTAATTTTTTATTTGTAATTTTCCAAGTACTGTATCTCACTTATTCCTTAGTAACACAGAAATTTGGTTACTTTATTTGTGCAAGGAGTATAATCATTAATTAACAGTTGAATCCTCAGATATATTCAATATGACTTGCTGTCTGCATGTGATATTTTAGCACTGGCATTCTGACCACTGTGTAAATCTTACGAAGTCTCCCTTCCCTCAGAGAGGTGGGAAAGTTAGATAAGGACGCTGGAAAGACTCATGAAGAGCCTTTGGTGGCACTGACATCTTCAAGGATGTATCCAAGGCAAACGCCACCCATCTGTCCACCTTACAACCAAAAAGGATGTGTATTAATGCTGCTCTTGACACCAGTACTAGCAAAGCCCCCCAGAAGACTCCACCCAGAGGTGGACAGCATGGGCAGAAAGCCTTTTCACCAACAGGGGTTGCCAGGAACATGTGAAAATGCAAAATTACTCCTGAATGTGAGATCTGTAACCTTTACCATTAAGCAAAGAAGGCAGATGGAGAGTCTGCAGGCAGTTTTTTTCTGGAAGTGAGGAGAGCTGATGTCCAGACATGGGCTGAGATAAGGCTGGGGTGTCTTGTGTTAAATGTGATCATCATAGCAGAGCATCCTTCTCTCCGGAGCTCCAGCTCCAGGCTCTTCTTTGGGATGATATTGGTGCTGGATTTACCTGCTTGTTCTATGGTGAACCACCCATAATTGCTGGCCAGGGGGTTCCTCTGTAGGACTTGCCCAAGCTCTTGGAGGCCAACTAATGTATGAGCCATGACTGAGCAGAGTAGCCCAGTGAGCTGCAAGTTTTCTCTGATCACAAAAGAGGTAAGGAGAAGGGCTGTGTGCTCTGAAGTCATTGATCTAAAGCCTTTCAGCTTTTTTGTTATTTATAGAATTGTATCTGTGAGATAGAACACACCTCTGACTCATGAGAACTTGTACCTACTCAGCTTGTTTGGTTTCTGCAGGAGAAACATCTGAGCAAAGGGTTGAGGAGCAGCAATCTCTCCATACAGGGCAGGGCTGAGGTTTTCATAATGTACTCCTTTTTCCAGATGGAAGGTTTGGATGTAATTTGCACTCTTTCAAAATGTGTCTAGGCTTTTGAATGACTGGCAGCTGATCAGCTAGTGCTGCTGGATCTGCTGTGCAAGGGGAAGCCCCATGCCTCCTTGCACTGTATGTACTTTCTTGATGCCTCCTGGAAGTGTTGGATAGACTTATTGAGCACTATTGGGACCTTCTCCCTTCCCATGAGGGACCATCCGTGAAGAAGCACATTTAGGATTGGCAGTGCACTGGCGACTGGATTTAGCTTACATGCAATAGCAAATATGATGGGAGGAGCTGGAAAATGCTGGGCTCTGCAACCCTGAGTGCCTACAATAAATTGTCTCCATTGATTCTGGAAAAGGCATTCCTGGAGTTTTAAGGTCACACCACGCTGAGAGCGTGGATCACATGTGCTTGTGGCTTTGCCACCAGCATCACAGAGTCATGGATGATCCAGTCTTCTTGGGAATTAAATCTCTTCATTTTTCTAGTGTGAATGGAAGTGAATTTAAACCTAGTGGAGATGAGGAGTGAGGAAGGCAGGCAAGGAAGGAAAGGGAAATAAATCCAGGCTGCTTGTTTGCAGTGGGTCATGAGCTGGGCTCGTGTTTGCCAAGTGCAGGAGCCTGCTTGGGTTGGCAGGTGCTTTGGAAATGAAAATATTTTATCCTGAGTTATGTAATGCAGCAGCATGTCCAGACCTGAATTCCCTGCAATTTTCTGGCCTGTGAGGA
Source organism: Grallaria varia (assembly GCA_013396735.1). Taxonomy (NCBI): domain Eukaryota; kingdom Metazoa; phylum Chordata; class Aves; order Passeriformes; family Formicariidae; genus Grallaria; species Grallaria varia. The sequence continues at coordinate 421,796 of VWZG01012466.1, read as the reverse complement.
ATAATTTTCTGCTTCAAATATTAGCCTTAGCTTTAAATTTTGTGGTTCATATGGCATGTGTGATCAATGTAATATCTGTATACGTAACTGCTGCTTTGAACTTGAGATATTTAGGTAAATTTGTTTACAGCTGTTGGATGATGAAGAACAGAAAATACTTGTTTATTAAGAACTGTATGAATACATCAAAACCTGCCCTGACCTACTAGTTAGTCCCAGCAGGTGGAAGAGGCTGCAGATACCTCTCTCTAATTGAAACAGTAGGTTGTAACGGGTATTTGAGGTGGGATTAAGCTAAAACACAAATTATCAGCATTCCTGGCTTGATATAGTTTGTATTTATCTTTAAATGTGAAGAAACCTTTGCAGCTGTAGATAGTTGTTTTTTCCTCTGTTTTGTTTTTTATTGAGCTCTCTACTGGGGGAAAAAATGGCAGGATGCCTGAACCCAGACAGTTGTGGTAAATGGAGTTGCATACAACTGGCAGCTGGTCCCAAGTGGTGTTCCCCAGGCCTCAGTTTTGGGGACAATATATTTGTCAGTGATCTGGAGAGATCATCGAGGGCACCCTCGGTCAGTTTGCAGATGACACCAGGTTGGTTGAGAGTATTGTTCTGTTGGAGGGTAGGAGGGCTCTGCAAAGGGATCTGGACAGTCTGGATCAGTGGGCTGAGGCCAACTGTGAGGTCCAACAAGGCAAAGTGCTGTGTCCTGCACTTGGATCACAACAACCCCAGGCAGCACTACAGGCTTAGGGAAGAGTGGCTGGAAAGCTGTTCAGGTAAAAAGGACCTGGAGGTGCTGATTGACAGTGGCTGAACATGAGCCAGCAGTGTGCCCAGGTGGCCAAGAAGGCCAGTGACATCCTGGTCTGTATCAGCAATAGCGTGGCCAGCAGGACCAGGGCAGTGATGGTCCCTCTGCCCTTGGCACTGGTGAGTCTGCACCCTGAATCCTGAGTCCAGTTTTGGGCCCTTCTCTATAAGAAAGACATTGAGGTGCTGGAGTGTGTCCAGAGAAGGGCAACAGAACTGGTGAAGGATCTGGAGCACAGGTCTGATGAGGAGTGGCTGAGAGAGCTGGGGGTGTTTAGTCTGGAGAGGGGGAGGCTCAGGGGAGACCTTATTGCTCTCTACAGCTGCCTGGAAGGCAGTTGTAGCCAGATGGGACCTGTCTTTTCTCCTGAGTAGGAAGTGATAAGTGGAAACATGTGCCAGGACAAGATTTAGATTGGATATTAGGAGAAAATTCTGCACCGCAAGGGTGATCATGCACTAGATTGGGCTGCCTAGGGAAGTGATTGAGTCACCATGCCTGGAGATACTTAAAAGATGTGTAGATGTGGCACTTAGTAACATGGTTTAGCTGGGGACTGGGTTTACATTTGGACTCAATGCCCTAATTTGACCTGTTCTGTTTTGGGGACATTGGTCCCCTAACCATGACTTGTAAATCAGGGTTTCCCTGCAAAGCTGCCTAGTAGTTTTTCAGGCTATAGGAAATGAAAAAGCATGAGTGAGACTGTTGGGGAGAGAAGGTGATGCCACACACTCCCTGGTCCCGTTGTCCTGGCTCTGCAGAGATGTGAACTGTCACTCCTCTACCTCATGCGCTTCTAACTCAGAAGAGGACTGAGATACCATGTAGGATTAGAAACACCAGGTTATTTCTGTTTTGTTCTCCTAAAATGAAAGTGTCACAACATTCTTGTAGACATTAAAGGTTTTTTTTTTTTTAACTTCTGACAAAGGCTGTTGACTGTGTCTCCTAAGCATGCGTTCTCTTGTGATCTTTGTAGAGGTTAAAAGACAACCAGAGGTTGGCACATCTTGCAGTTGACTGAGGAAGGTTTGTTCTTTTGAAGTATTCCACCCTCCCTTTGGCTTCAGGAGCAAAAACAGTGGGGGTAAAATCATCATTATAGACCTTCTCTGATTATGCCTAGAGGTGGAAATCTTCTTGAGCAAAGGAGTCAAGGGAAAAATGCCAGAGTTTTCTTTATCAGCTGTAAATGTCACTAATATTTGGTGGTTGGTTGTGCGAACACTGGTGCCATTGTAAAAGCTGATGAGGGACAGGCAGAGTAGTGATTTCATCCACTTGAAGGAGAATTTGATCCCTCCAAAGTTATTCACATCTCCAGGTAGCATTTGAACCTTTGCATTGTGTTTCTGCCACTTAGTTGGTAGTCAAAGAGGCTGAGCATGGCATTATCAAATCAAGTTAGGGATGAAGAGGGACCCTCTGTGACCATCGAAACTAATGGGTGAAAAAGCACTGCAAAAAGAAAACCCTTGGTTCAGATGATAAACGCTGTCAAATAAATCAAAGTGGATCAGGCAGAATTAAGAGTAAATGGAGCAAATGGGTGGAGGACATCATGTAAGGGAATAAACAGAAACATACCTGGATGTCTCATTCCCTGAAGCAAATATTTACTGTGGAGAAACTCCTTGCAGTGTGGCTTATAGTGAATATAAGAAGCAGAAGGGAGTGTGTCTTTCTCCTCACTCAGATGTGCTGTCCCACATTTACAGGCAGTGAACAGCCTACAGCAGGGTAAAACAGGAGCAAGTCTTAGTGACCAGACTATGGGAGAGTTTCTAACAGGAAACACTGGGAGAAGTGGGGAAGGACTGGTGAGCATCTGCCTTTGCAGCAGCTCTCACGGTAGGGGGAAAGCAGACCACAACTTCTGCATTCCTTTTTCTGATGTTTCTGTGGGCTGAGCTTGTTTGTATGAACTTGAGTGGGAGGAAGGAGAGGTGAAAGCCCCTGTCCCCTGTGCTTTTGGTTTGGGTGGATCTCACCCGTCTTTCCGTTGAACTGGAATTAATAACTGAAAAATACCAAGAGCATTTATTGCACTGCCTTGCATAAATGAAAAAAGCACTGAGGTGCTGGAGCATGTTCTGAGAAGGACAATGGTGAAGAGTCTGGAGCACAAGTCCTATAAGGAGCTACTGAGAGAGCTGGGAGTGTTTAGCCTGGAGAAAGAGGCTCAGGGGAGACCTTCTCACTCTTTACTATTACCTGAAAGGAGGTTGTAGTGAAGTCGGAGTCCATCCCTTCTCCCAGATAACAAGTGATGAGAGGAAGGATCCTTAAGTTGCTTCAGGGGAGATCTTGATTGCGTGTTAAGAAAAATTTCTTTACTAAAAGGATAATCAAGCACTGGAGCAGGCTGCCCATGGAAGTGGCAGTGTCACCATCCCTGGAAGTGTTCAAAAACGTGTATGTGTGTCACTTAGGGAAATAGGTTTAGGGGTGGACTTGGTAGTGCTGAACTCTATCTTACAGGTCTTTTCAAACATTAATGATTCTGTGAAAACCAGCTAAGTCTGAAACACATCTTCCTGTCCTTCAGATGCATTCCCAGTGATGGACCACCTCTCCAGGTGGTCTCCTTGCCTCTATTTTACCCCTCCTGGCCTCTTGTTCTGCTCAGAGTGACCGTGTGTGGGGTTGTGTGATGAAGTGGAGCAGAGCAATGACTTAAATGAAATAAAACCCTGCAAAACTGAGCCCCTGGAGGGCTGGTGGGAATAGCCCATGGAGGTGGTTGGGATGCAAGCTGCATAAACTGCCTGTGGGAAGAACAGCTGTGAACCCAAATTTTCTGCCCTGCTGCCAGCCTCGGGCTCTACTTCTGCTTCATCTCGTGGTAGGGCATGTGTCTGTGCTGTAGCCAGCCCTATTTGTGATTTAAATGAGTGTGGTGAAGGGTAGTTGAGGTATGGACTGGCTTCCCATCCCCTGCCCTCTCTGCAAGGTCTTGTCTCTGCCACAGAGTGGGACAGGCAGATGCATCCCAAAACACTTTAAACCGCCACAGGGATGTGAGGCAGAGCCTGTGCCTGCAAACACAAGAAAAGGAGGGGGTGGGGAATCCACACCAAAAAAAACCCACCAAAAAAACCCAGAGAAGTTGTGCAAGTTGTGCTCCACATAATTTTTTTTATTTATTTTTATTTTTCTAAAGCATATTTCAAAGTGTGTGGTATTGCTGAGATGCACATTCCCGAGTGGGGCAGAGGTTGAGACACACCTTCTCTGGGGACAGGGAGGGTAGCATGAGCAGAGTCAGCAGCAAAGGTCACTTGGCTGAAAGGCTCGGGGTGCAGGAGGAGAAGGTTGCATAAGGCAACTGATGCAATGTTTGTGTCCAGCACTGACAGCGTGCTGGAGTAGCGTGTGTGCACTCAGAGGGAGAAACACCAGTTTGGGTCATAGGGCAGTGATGGTCAGCCTCACTTGCCCAAATCACTTTTCACTCTTCTTTGCTGCTTCCTTTGCATTCTCCCTGCTTGTGCCCCCACTTCTTGTATCTCTTCTGTTCTGGCATTTAATCTCATCATTGCATGGTTTGTTTTATGGTCTTGGCTCATTTTTCAGTTCCTGTTTGGGGTCATTATCACATATGATTAGTCCTAGAGCCTAATGAAGGGGACCAGACATAACTCTAGGGTATTTCTGAGCCATTTAGCATTGCTAAGCTCAAAGATCTGCAGAGGAAGTTTATTTTTAAGCTTCCTAAGATGATAAATTTTAATTTTGGATTGTTTAGGGTACAAGTAATCGAACTGAAATCTCTCTGGGGGGAGCATACCCTCCGGGGTTTGAAGAATCCCAGGAATAATTATGCAGTGCCGAGTGAGTACTGCTAGTCTTGAAATAGCTTTTAGTGGATGATCACATTTTTCTACATGTTCAATAGTGTGAAAGCTTGAAACCTTATATTAACATTTAACCTTCATTGTAAGAACACTGTCAACATGTTTTTAATACTGCTGTTTTTATCCAGTCCCACTCTGTGAAAGACAGTCATGGAGATATGAAGCAATTACACAAAATAAGAGCCCCAGAAAATAAAAAGGACACTTTTTCAGGTTGTTTAAGGTCCCACTCTTTCACTGTACTAAGATATAGGGAGGCCTTGAGTGTTAGAGCAAGGTGAGGTTAGAACATCCTCAGGACAACTCCAGCAGCTGCTGTTTGGTGGCACTTTGCTGGCCCAGGCAAAGTGACACGTCTGTGTAGTGACTCAGTGTGTTCCTGCTAACCATCTGCTGATGTGATGCAGCCCATTAGTCACAAATTGGCATGGTTACCCTTTTTTTAGGCTGTTGGAAAGGTCAAAGGCCACATAGATGTGAAGCAGTTGAGTCAATCTTCCACCTCTTTTTGCCTTTATCAGACTCGTGGTGGTGCTTGGATAGCTGTTTCCATGTGCCCTGACATCAGATCCAGACTGGCTCAGTTCTATCTTGTATTCTCTGGCTGTTTGACTATAAGCCTATCATAGCTGTTTGGTGGGACTGATGTCTGTAGCTGGAGCCTTCTGGTGTGTGGTAACGAACCTTTGGAGGCAGTGGGAGAGGGCACACTGACTTTGGGCTGATTATGAGAAGCTGATTTCACCCAGCATTTGCTCCCTTTATCAGCTCTGTAAAGATCCTCTAAGGAATCTGGGTCTTTACTGAGGATAGCACTTTCACAACACTTTTTTTTTTTTTTCCTGTCCCCCACCCACCTGCCCCATCCTTCTCCTACACTTGCTGTCTTTGACTGTCTCTTCATTCACTGCCTGATCTGTAAGTACTGGTGGGTTAGGTGCTGATGCTTAGGTTTTGCCTTAGCCAGTATCTGAACTGATGGCTTGTAAATATGTCTCTTTACTGATGTCTTTTATGCTATTTTATGCCATTACCCCAAGCCAATCTTGAGGACAAGTCTTTGATGCCACATATAATACCTGGACCCTCCAGAAGATAACTGAGTTTGAACACTGCCCTTTCTGGTCCCTTGTCTCTGGATTTTTCTGTCTGCCTAAAATCTCCAGCTGAATATCTTCTGTTGTTGTATTTCTGTAAGCATACAGACCCCTTCTCTGGTCACAGTGTTGGCAGCACCCTTGGGTGCATTGGAGATGGAGGTGTGGATGCTCATTCCTCATGACTTGCTCAGTTGCAGCAAACTGCATTTGTTTGGTCCTCCCCATACTCTGAGTGGCCTAAGGAAGCCCTGTAGGTCTTCCCCCTTGCAGGCAGCCCTGCCCATGTCCTGTGACGTTGCTGAAATCATTCTGCTTAGGAGACTTAACTTGTGGGGTGTGGGGTTGTGTTGGATACCCTCCAAGCTCCTCTGTTCAATTCCCATTTGAGCAGTCTGTCTTCACAAAACGAAACAAAATTATCATAGTAGTAATATTTCTAATAGTATTTATTATTTCCTCTTTTATAAAAGTCTTTTAATGTTTTCAGCCAAACTGTTACCCCACTCCCCACTACAGTTTTAAGATGAGATCTATCTGTCTTTAAGGCAAACACTGGTGTTTTTGTTTTAAAATTAAAGTTCCCCACCTGTTCTTCCCTCTTGTTTGGGCCCCAGCCCTGCTCTGTGTGTACCCAGTGCCTTCTTGGAGGGAGTTCATGGAGGGCTTTTGGGTATTGCCCTCACAGAAATAAATTGTGTGATCCCCTCAGACAACAGGGCAAAGTCCACACTGTCCTTTGGAGCTGATGTAGTTAAAAGCGAAACAAACCTTTTAGGACATCTAGGAATCAAGGTCTCAGGTTTGTGGAGCACTGCTAGGAATGCTGAAAACCAGCATCTCTAACTTGTGGGCAGCCAGGTGAGACTGCACAAGAACTGAAAAGTTTCACAGCAGCTGATTTTTGACTATGTGGATGCCCTGGCTCAGAGTGGGGAGTGTTCTTTTTCCTTATCTGAGGAACCACGTGTGTGTCAGGAGACCTTTGTTCTGTTGTTCTGAATATTTGGAGTACTAGAGTTCAGCAGGGATAAAAGGGCATGTCCCCACCAACTTGGTTCACATACAGTATTGTCTTTTCTCTCTCTCGCAGCTGCGTAAATGAGTATGGAAGATTATGATTTCCTCTTCAAAATTGTTTTAATTGGCAACGCCGGTGTGGGGAAGACCTGCCTAGTCCGTCGCTTCACTCAGGTAAGATTGGCTGCCTCTTGGATGTGAGTCTTTGGAGTGGGGGCAGCACTAGGATGGAACATGGAGCCTGTGGCTGTGCACCAAGGACTCTTCCAGCATCGTGGCTCCAAAGCACTTTGGTGTTCATGCTCTTGGTGCAGGTATCATCTACAATGACATCCTGGTAAAAGAGCACATCTATATCTAATGCCACACTTGTCCCTGTTCTGGATTTTGCATTGGTGAAAGTCATTCTTCTGTGAAGGTGGAAAGTCCCTCTGAAAGCCTCTGGGACAATTTCTCCTGTTTTGTTGCTGTTCTGGACTGGTTACAAGGACCAGCACATCTCCTGGTCTCTTCCCATCCTTTGCTGCACAATGCTCTCTGTTATTCGTCATTAGTAGATTAATAACCTGGGTCCTTGAGCTACCAGTCCAGTGCCTTCTAGACCTTTTTGTGGCACCATAATAGGGAAAGGACCATGTTTCTGTGATCTGGGGCAAGAGAAGGTTTTGCGCAATGCACTATAAAACACAAGTTGTGGGATTTTGGTTGCACTCTCCACTGGGAATTGTCAGCAATTTTCTCCTTCACTGTTAATTTTAGTTTTACAGCTGGTGTCATGTTTGACAGTCTCCAAAAACATGTGACAGCCAGTGACAATACAGCTAGTCAACCCCAAAAGGTTAGCAGCAAAAATCTCTGGCCACTTCTGCTGCTTGTGTTTTGGCAGCACTGCTGCTGCAGGAGATGGATGTGTCACAAAGTCAACATGACTTGGTAGACCAGAAATCAAAAAGCTCTTGTTCTGTTTTGTTCGTTGTTGCTCTTTTCTGATGGTGCTGCAGTCAAATACCACAAGCATTGCACTGTCCCTTGCCACTGCTGTGGTACCAGTGATGGCTGGCTCTGTGCTTCGCTCCTGAAATGCTGTGCAGAGATGTAAACCCATTGCTGAGAGCTGCCAGAAATGCTCCTCTGTGCCATGGGCTGTGGTGGAGGGAAAAGGGAAGGCACAAAGTTGCAGGAGCAAAGGGCATTTCATCCCACACAGATGCCCATACCTCTTTCAATGCATTGGGAAGTAGGGTGGAAGGTCTTCAGCCTTCCCCTGCCTCTTCCAACAGCAGACAAGTAGAAGGGCTTTCCTCTTCTCTTTTTTCCCTGTATGGTATCTACCTTTTGTTTTCCTGTTTTCCTACCTCTGAAGTCAATGACTTGCTACACAACTGGGGATGTATAGACAGGGAAAACACAGCAGGGTTGAATTATGGTGACCTTCATGCTGGGGAAATGTCACACTCTAAATGTGACAGAAATAAGTGTCCAGGGAAGGGGACAGGAGACGAATAGTTTTGAAGATGGAAAAGGGAGAGAACTGGCACCCAGTGAGTTTTGTCTTGCTATAGAAAAGTGCTTAATCAAACTCTTGTTTTCTTCCAGGGGCTTTTCCCACCAGGGCAAGGAGCCACGATTGGGGTTGACTTTATGATAAAAACTGTGGAGATAAATGGTGAAAAAGTCAAGGTAGGAGCCTGATGATTTTAAATGTAAATTTGTGTGGCAGTACCATGGCTGAGGTTTCTTGCTGCAGCCCTCCCTCTGCTGGGAGGCACTTGGGGAAGCACAGGGCTGTCTGGCATGGCTCGGGCAGTGCAGGGTCTAACAGTCTGTATGCTCCTCTTCACAATCGCCATCAGGATCGTAACAGATTCCCCCACTGCAAGGGAGAAATGGAATGGGAAGGTCTTGCAAAACTCTGTCCTTGGTTAGGAGGTGGTAAGATTGTGCCTGCCTGTCACTGAGGCAGCACAACGAAGCGTTTCAGTGTAGCCTCTGCTCACAGTATTTCTGATAAGCTGAAGTGTGTTGTGTTCCCACTGGGATGTCCTTGATAAAAGTCTTCTTTTGTGAGCTCCAAAGACAGTCATTGGAGAGAGCAGGCTTCTGGACTTGTTTGGCTCTGCACAACAAAAGCTTGCCTTCCACTTGTGCCAAGTTACGGATTTGGGAGAAGCAGAGATGCCCACAGTACTCGTGTTTCAGCCAACAGGTTTAACTGCAAAGGGCAAAGTTCATCATACTCTTAACTCTTTCACCCTCTAAAATAGGGTGGTTGCAACTGAACTACTGCTGGGAAACTGTCCTTGTCCTGCGCTAACTCCCAAACTGAGCCTGAGCATCACTTGGCAGAGAGCTACTTTGCCTGGGCCAAAGCACACTCGGGACCAACCTCATGCTTTAAGGGGATCCATGGTTGGCTTCCAGAGCCCAGAGATGTTGGCTGGTGCCACTTTGTTCACTAGTAAATGTTTCACTAGAGCTGCCCTAGTGTCTAAGAGATGAGAACATGGTTATCTGAGCCTCTAATGTCAGGGTGTCCAGGGTCCCTAAGCTGCTCCTGGATTTACTCTGCCTGCATGAAATTCTAGAGGCATCAAAGTGGAAAACCAGCAGATTTTCCCTTGATGCCTTTGTAAAATCCAGTAGTTAGCAAATGGGAGAGTGGCAGCAGTGTGGCAGTGGCTGGATGTGACATCAAGACCTGTTTTTGAGCTTGTGCAAGGGATGGGATGGAAACAGTGGACTTGGGCAGGTTTTCAGCCATGGAGTTTTTTTAGCCTGTATTTCATCACAGAGGGTTTTTAAGAGGAAAATCATGGGGTGTGTTCTGAAGTTCAGGACAGATTTTAAAAGCCATGACTGTGCCAGCAGGCTGCCACCCTGCTGTGTGAGAAGCTGTACAAACCTGTGGCAAGTGACGGTGCTTGACCAGGAGACCTTCCTGCCTGAGCAGGTGAAGGACAAGAGGTATAACCACCTTCACCTGCTAAAGACCGAGTCAATATTCAGCACATGGCTGTGCAAGTGGGAGAGAGCAGAGGCAGGGAGGCAGTGCGGATCACATGCACCCCATGTGGTGTGGGGGCTCAGCCTGGTGGTTGCAATGCAGTGGTTGCAGGCAGTAATAGCGTTTGCCAGGGCGTGGATGCTGTTTGTCCAAGCTCCTCAGACAGCAGAGATGTTTCTTTCAACCAAAATCAGTTCCAGTGAAACAGCTCAGAGGATCTGAGCTGGTAAATGGCTTAATCACTGCACTGCAGGTGGAATTCATTTTTTCCCTTTATATATCTGGCTTAAACCAGCAGTCTCAGATTGTCCTGGTCATTGGAGGGAGAAGAGCAATCTTGGGGAAGATGAATCCCACCCACTTTAGACACCTCTCCTTTTCAAGCATCTGGTTCTCTGTCAAATGCTGATGGAGACTTAAGAGCATCACTTGTATCTGAGGCTGATTTTTGTACAGGTGAACTCACCCTAAGGATTTGTGTGTGCTTGACTTGTTGCTCCTGTGATACAATCCTGTTTTAAGACTCGGTTGGGCTGAGGGTATAAACTCCTTAAGTGACCATTGGGAGCAGTCATGCCAACAAGGGCTATCTCAGGGGCAAGGATGGTTCTGGGGAGCTCTACAAGCTAAATGAAAAGTCCCGGCTGCCCTGCAAATGTTTGACGAATGCACAAGTGTCCCTCCAGGCAACTCCTTGAATTACCTTGTGGCAGGATTGTGTGTCATGGAGCCTTAGCAAGTGGTAGCTGCTATACCAGCTGTATTTCACACAGCAAATCGTGAGTTCTTAAAGTCCCTCTCCTGACCCCATCAGTGCAGTAGATTGGAGTTGCTGGAGCTCAGCCTTGGTGACTAAGCTTCAGAGGGAGCTTAGTGTGGTACATTTGGACATTTGAATGAGCCTTCTGAAGTCTGGAAGGCAAACAGATTTGTTTCAGGGAGTGATATTGTAGCCAAAACTTTTTGAGTAAGCAGTGCTTGTGAGAATAAACATTTAATGAGCGGGAAAAGCTGGAATGAGTCAGAGCACAGAGCAGTAAAAATGTCATCTCGGTCAAACAAGGCACTGCTCTGACTGTTAACTCATTTAGCAGCCCCATGACTCTGCCTCTGTGCTGGACAGCCTTTCCTGCACATCTACTGGAATTCAGAATGAGAGAGCAGATCTGTTTGCCAAAATAGTTTTCGGACTTGAAAACAGAGTAGAGATTTCTGGGGACAAATACTTTTCAGTTTTCAAAATTGCAGTTAGAAAGTCGGTGGAGAGGGACTTGCTAATATGAAAGCAGTGTGCAAGTTCTTTCAAATATGAGCTGCTACGAAAGCTCACTAGCCCATAAGCTGAGAGAGCACTGTGCCGTTGAGGGGCATTTTGATCTGTCTTTTTCTAATAAACCCCAAAAATATGCACAACACTTGCACCAAGAGGGTCCACAAATTTGAATGAGGTAGATAGCAATTATTGTGCTGGTCAAAGCTAAGCATCATTAAGCGGTGGAAGCAGAGGGCTGTGCTGCATGGACCTGTGATCTCATTATACTTGGTGGAGAGCTCTGTGTGTGTGCAAACATTGGGAGAGCGGGAAGCTCGAAGAAAATAAACACCTGGATTTTCTACAGGCTAAGTCGGACACTGTCCTTTGGTTATTCTGAAAGAAAAAAATTATACAAGTAGAATGGTGGCTATGATATATTCTATTTGGCAGAAATAACCAGTGAGGGGAAGTGTGAGATGTGCATTTTGTGTGCTGGAAGAGGCTATAAGGCTGGGGGCTCTTCCCTGCCTTCTGCACCCAGCTCAGAGATGGACTCATAACTGCAGCCAGTGAGAAGCCCTCTCCCCAGCACAAACCCTTCTGCTTTCAATGTTTGTTAGATTAAAGCAATGGAGGAACATATTCACATAAAGTTTTTATCAGCTTGGAGGTCTTCTCAATAAATACAGAAAATATATAAGCTGGAGTTAACCTGCAGACAGTCACTAAATGTTTTTCCAGGGTAACAGCATAGTAACAACAGAATTATCTGTATCTTTCCATCTGCCAGAGTTTGGAGGCTGGTTTGTTTTAACGAAGGCTCATTCATTATCTGATTTTCATGTGCAAGTAATTTCACTTATGGTTTTGTGCAACACTTTACAGGTGCCAGGTTCAGCCATTTGAGTACAACTATGCCGAGAGATTAAAGCTCAAAGGTGCCCAGGAGCTTTGAGCCAGCCACAAATTACTTTCTCTGCAAAAAATGTAATTTTTTTCAAAATCATACCCCACGTCTGAAAGCTGCTACTGGGAGCTCTCCTTTTAAACTAACATATTTATGATGAGTGGCTTGACATTGGAACTGGGCAAGAATAAGGTTTTCTCTGTTACAGGATGCTGAGTATATGAAAAAAATCTCAAACACTTTGCTGTTTTCTTCCCAAAGTACACAAGATTCTGGCAGGAAGTCATCCTTTCACATATTTAATTCCAGAGAGAGGTGCTTTAAAAAAAAAAAGAAAGCTGAAGAAAATACTGTTTTACCTTGAAAAATGTTAATTTTGGATGTTTGTTTCTTAGACTTCCTTTATGAAAAATTATGTCTTGATGGTCAAAATATAAAATATGAGTTTAGTTTGTGTTGGGAAATGTGTATTGTCTTCCTGGATCTGGAGGGTTTGGTGAACACTTGTGACTTCATTGATTGTGGTAAGACATGGGAACAGGCTATCCAGAAAAGCTGTGGATGCCTGACCCCTGGAAGTGTTCAAGGCCAGGCTGGATGTGGCTTTGAGCAACCTGGTCTTGTGGAAGGTGTCCCTGTCCATGGCAGGGGAACTGGAACTATGTGGTCTTTAAGGGTCCTTCCAACCCAAACCATTCTACGATTCTGTGATGTAGTAAAGGACATGTCAACCAACTCTACATGTTGGGAAGGCAAACACTGAGTAGCTGGATGAGATGGCTGAAGCTGTAGAGAGGAAGTGTGTTAGAAACCCTAGCTGTTCATTCCTGTGCTTTCTACCCATCAGTTCATCATCTCAGGATAACTGTAACCAGCGTTGGGAGCTAGAGGAGAGGTGTAAACGTGTTTTTATTTGTTCTTGGGAACAGGTGTTCCCTGCATTATAACTCCAGGCCGGCAGCTTTGTCCAAAGCAGAAGGAGATGCTGGAAATCGCATGAAAGCCCAGAGACCTGCGGCTTCCAGGGGCTGTTGGCCACAGTGCCAGCTGACTTTGTGCCTTGCATTTCAATCCACAAGTACAGGAAGAGAAACAAATAATGCTGGGGGAAGGGAAGCCAAAGGGAGAAGAGCTAAATACTTTCCCAGCATTGGTTTTACCCTGAAGGGTGGTTTTTTAGGTCAAAACAGTGCAGCTATGAAATAAAGTCAAATAACTTTTTTTTTCTTTGGGTTTTTTTTTTTTTTTTTTTTTTTTTTTTTTT
>VWZG01012466.1:326434-408529 GCA_013396735.1 Grallaria varia | reverse complement strand
AAAAATAAAAAATTTTTTTTTTTTTTTTGTTTTTTTTTTTTTTTTTTTTTTTTTTTGGTTTTTTTTTTTTTTTTTTTTTCCTTTTACCACCCTTTCTTGTTACGCCTAAAGCTTCAGATCTGGGACACAGCAGGGCAGGAGCGATTCCGATCCATCACGCAGAGCTACTATCGCAGTGCTAACGCGTTAATCTTGACCTACGACATCACCTGTGAAGAATCCTTCCGGTGCCTCCCTGAGTGGCTGCGGGAAATCGAGCAGTATGCCAGCAACAAGGTCATAACCGTGCTCGTGGGTAAGTGACAACTGTCCCTCACGGGGTGGTGGTGCGAAGAGGGAGTGAGCTGTGCACATTTAGGGGACAGATGGAGGTGTTAGCAGGAGGAAAATGTGGCATCTCTGTGCACCGGTGGTGCAGGATGCTTGAACTGGTGCCGTGGATCTTGTTGCCAACCAGTTGTAACTGGAGGTGGGCACAGGGTACAGCTGATGCCTGAAACCCAGTGCTTGGACCATTCCTTCTGCAGATAACCCCAGGAAACTGATAGTGGTGTTTAAGACGCTATGGCTGCTTTTTGAAGTGTGGTCCTTTTTCAGGCCTAAGGCTATGGCATGCAGAGGGGGACACTTCCCACCAGTTGGTCCCATAAGGGACTAAAATAAGGATAGTGCAGTTACCAGCTGAGCCAAGAATACAGCAGTTCTCCTTGTGACTCCAAGCTCAAACCTATACAGATATGTGAGGATATGCTCAAGCTGATGATGCCTGCACATTGTATCACCCCATAAATGTGGGACATCCAGTCTTGTCTTAAATGGTCAGGATCTGGGAACCACATCAGGATGGGATGGTTGCATGGATCATAGCATTCATAGGTGGGGCAGAGCTGGAAAACTGGATACTTTTGCATGGATTTTAGGGAAACTAAATATAAATAACTGGATGTTATATTAATCTGTAGAGCTTCAACTCAAGGAAAACCAGACCTCAGCCCATCTGTCTGCTACAAGCAAGGGGAAGGTTATTTTGCCTACCCATGCTTTTCCATACTCTCCTTTCAGCATTTGAAAGTCAGGACTTGGCTTTTAAAGGTCCAAGACTATATAAAGAACAAGGGGAAAATAACTTGGGAAAGCCAAAAAGTTTCATGCTGCAGTATTGATATCACCTTTAATAGTTTGCTGTTTAAATTAAAAAATCTAGGTCATTGTAAAGCATGTTTAAAGGGTATTTGAAAAAAAAAAAAAACCCACAACCTTTTGAGGTTCTTTTTTGAGTGATATTTCAAGTGAGCTGTGGGGTTTATAGAGCTTCCATACAAAAAACTCATATGCCTTGCATGTGGCCTGGGCACAAATAGTGCAGAAATAATTAATAAATGACTAACAAATGTACACATTAATTTTTTAGTGAACATTAAGTTAATTACCAGCATCTACAGCACAACATATAAAACATACTTCAGTTATAACACACTTTGAAGATGATGAAACCTGTAAATCACTTGTGTTGAGTGATAATCTGTTTAGAAAGGTAACTTCAGTGTGTGCGGTGGGTCCAAGAAACTGCTTTTTTGGGAAAAAAGGAGATCTTGGATGAGAGGAAGGTAGTGAGACAAGGCTTGCAAGTGAAAACACCATCTTGTCCTCCCACTAGTTCTCACAAAATTGCTGGTAGGAGTGAGGCCAGGAGATGTTTCCTCCTGAACCTACTGAGTCCTTCAACACAGCCACCTGTTCCTGCAGGTCCTGCTCTGTTATCTTCATTGTAAGAATAATTTGTGGCAGAAACATCATGTTTGAAGTGCAGTGGCCAGTAGTATTGTCTAATCATATCAGATACTTGGTTGAGGCTTTAGTCAACTCTCAGCTAAGCTGATCTCTCTGAAGCACAGGATTGGTTTCTTGCCTCACCTCACACTCTGTAAGTGTCTGCCAAGCCTGTCCCTCTACGAGCCTCCACAGCCAAATCCTATATGGGAATATTGAAACAGGGGAAGCTGTCTTCCATTTCAAGCTTTTTCTAAAAGCTTGTAACAACATGATAAATACCACATTTAGTGTCTCATGCTATAATTGACATTTTAAGTGCTCCTCAGAGCAAGGACAGGAGAATTTTCAATAGATATTAAAATGGAAATCCTTTAATGTTAGTTGATAGCAGCAAACAGATGCACTGGTACTAAGTTAAAGCTAAACTGACTTGGATGTTCACAAGGCATATTTTATGCAATGATCTGATATTAAATGAAATTGCATGTATCAGGGAATCTGTTATTTGGAGGGGAGAACAAGCACTAGGAACTACATATCTAAAGCACTGTCAATGGATATATACAACACCAAACTCTTCCTTATCCCTTATAAATGTCAGTTTCTCTTGGTTTTGAAGTTAAAGTAATTCCTTTTCTAAAATATTTCATCAATGCAGGTAATAAGATTGATTTAGCTGATAAGAGGGAAGTCTCCCAGCAAAGAGCTGCAGAGTTTTCTGAAGCGCAGGACATGTACTATCTGGAAACATCGGCAAAAGAATCGGATAATGTGGAAAAACTCTTCCTGGACTTGGCCTGCCGGTTGATCAGCGAGGCACGACAGAACACCCTTGTGAACAATGTCTCATCCCCCTTACCAGGAGAGGGGAAAAGTATCAGCTACTTGACTTGCTGTAACTTTAATTAAGGATTTGGCATGTGGGCCATGGGCCAAGAGGAATTTTGGGGTTTTTTTGGTGGAATTTATCTGCTTGAAGGAACTCCTGCCAGCCAATCTGACTCAAATGACTTACCCTGAGTCAGGTTGCAGTCCTGGAAATGTGGCAGTCTGATGGCTCCAGCTGCATGGCAATGTAGCAGGATTTAAATTCCATTTTTCTCAAAGTCTGTGGGGCATGTCAGGAAGGGAGGAATTGCACAAGTCCTTCATATAATGCAGAACATGAGCTGTTTTGTTTCCTTCTATGGCAGAGAAGACCAGCCTCTCTTGAAGATATTGAAGAGATCAAAATCTCCCTTACAGAACAATGTGTTTGATCCTTTTTAAAGTTCAAAAAAAGCCAACAATGAATGCTGACTTTGGACTACACTGGCAATCTTCCAGGCTGTCAGCGAGTGAGCTCTTAGGACGTGTACATAATGTCTGCTTGTGCGTCTTCGTGGAGGACTCTGGTGTTTGAAATAGTGTTATGTCTCTCATCTACAGGCACTTTCATTAACGTGGAGTAAAAAGTTACATACATCAACATTTTCAAGATGGAAGACATGGATACAGCTCAGTTGCTCCCTTTGGTGCTAGCAGTTCAGCAGATATTCCATAGACCAAACATAGTCTTACTACATTACTGTTTGCTGGATGTGTAACTTAGACTGGCTAAGAGAAAACACTAATAAGCACTGTTCGTAAAAATAAAAAAAATCTCGTTATCTCTTTTTGTAGGCCTGAACGTAGTGGGAAAGGACTGTGCTCTTCTTTGATATCCAACATAGGATGAAAAGACTTTCCACAAATAAAAGTAAATAAATAAATAAACCATCCCTTCCTCCTCTTATTAGTCATGTCCTAATGTAAAAAATTAGCCTTGAGAAAGATCACTGGTGGACTTGGAAAAAGTGTACCAGACGTAACCAAAGTCTTGTGCGCGCATGGATTGTGTATAAGGGTTCAAAGAAAGCACAGTTTGAAGTGACGGTCTGCAATATGTCCAGTTCAAAAATAAAGCTAGTAGATAGAGTTCTTGTTGAAAGGCAAGAATAAAATTTTGTAGAGGGTTTTTTTTTAATGCTAAGTGGAAATAGCAATGGTTTGCAAGTGGTATCATTCCATGTCTGATCCATCCAGCTGTCACCTTGTGGAACTGCTCCCAATGATGCTCTTGGAGGTATCTTCTTGGCATCAAGTCGCTCTGCTAGAGTAGCTTTCACATTCAGGGCTGTAGAGGCATTTTATTTACTTAATATCAAACTCTAGTGTACATGTAACTGTTTAGGCAATTTTGCCCCACAAAACACCTGAAATGAAAGCACTATGGAGCTTGTGGTGTTATCCCACCTCTACTGCCATACAATGCATTGCAGATTTACATGTTGGCATTAAAGTGAAATCAGAAGATAGTGAATGCGCACATCAACAATTACATTTACAAGTTTGAGTTCAGTTTAGCTAATCAGGGTAAATTTCTCCTGGCAATTACATGGCTGTGATATGCTGCAATTTAAAGTTAATCAATTTAATATTATTTGCCTTTTACTAAAGATTATAACAGAGCTTTTGTATTGACATTAAGAGCTGCCAGTAAGTACTTCTTGGAAAAAATAACACAAATAACAACAAAAAAAGGCATTTTAAAATGCTTTTTTTTGTTTCCTAGAAAGATGTCTTTGGGCTGTATCATGTTGTGCCTTTGATATGTAATGGGGAGTTGACTCTGTGTCAGAGAGAGGGGGGATTGGTGTGTCATATGGCCATTTTTAATATTTTCTTCATATCTTTAGGTCACTTTTGTGACAAGTGGTATAAAGGAAGATGTAGAAGTTGTGGTATGAAGCTTGTTTGCCATTTAGGTAACACTTAGCCGAGAGCTTCTGGAAGTGTGACATGTTGGGGAACATTTGCTGCTCTGGCCTGGTCCTATTCAGTCTCTGCTCACGTTGTAATCCAGAGCATTTAGAACCGTGTGGGACTTGGTGGCAATACTGGACCATGTGACACAGCCCAGCCTGGAGGACAACGTCTTTCTTCTTGAGCATTCCCCAAATTGCCAAATGCAGCCTCATTTGAGCTTGTAAAGAGCACCCAACTCAGAGACAGCTGATTGGGCACAGTTCTTAGGTATCTTCTTATAGCAAGGCTCAGGGTGTTCCATGCCAGGTAACAGTCAAGGTAAAAAATCAATACTACCTGTATTTAATTTGTAGTAGTTCTTACTCCCCTGATGCTGGACATGTCAGCGTGTAATTGATAACTAATAAGGTAGGGCTCTTTGATCGAGTTAATCGAGGAGGAAGGAGACTGCCCCCTAAAACACCCATGGGTTTCTCAGTCTGGTTTCCAAAAGGATCAAAGCTGGGCAGGTGCTCTTCATCCCTGCTGAGTACCACTGTACATGAATTTTAAAGTGCTTCTTGCATCCCTTCTGGAGGTGGAACTGTAATGCATTAGCATTGACTGAACAAGCTAAACTGGGCAAATAGTAGAAACTGCTAACTTTATTTTCCTAGATATGTGTTTTGAGGTTTCTAGAAGCCTAAATCTCTTTTTCTAATGCTTGCCTAACCTGGAGGTGACTGTATTGGAGACTATCTGCCTTGTAGCAACCTCAAAACATTGTTTCTTTTTATTGCTAGCAAGTCTTTATTAGGACATTGTCTCCAAACAGTGACGTGCTTTTGTGGTGGTGGAGAGTGCTGCAGCTGCCCTGATGTTCAAGTGAATTCCCTGACTTCTCCAGTCAAATTTGAACTGATTCCTTCCAATATTTATTCTGTGTAGACTTAAAAACTTGAAAGAAAACAATGGTAGTATGTGCAACATTTTACAGGGTCATAAGCCAAAGCTGTAGTTTGAGACTCACCTCTTTTTCTGATGTTTGCAAACATGCCTCTTGTTGAAGAAGTGGTATTTTATTGTGGTAACTCCCTTGCTGAAGCTACTTTTGTACATCTTTGAATATCTCTGTACAACCTGCCTTTCCTTGCAGCACTGAGGGCTTATCTTCTCTTCTGCAGTCCGATCCACTACTGAAGGCTTCCCAACTGGAAGAGGAGCTTTATTGACTGCCTATGACAACTTAGGGCTGTGGCATAGTGATCAAAGTTGTGAAAAATAAAAGAACATAAAATCAATACAAATTCAAATTATGTGATGATCAGCTCACCAACTAAACAACTTGCTAGATTTTTGAGGGAACTGTCAGTAAAAGCCAAGGGATGCTTGCTGAATCAAGCATCCAAAAGCGATGCAGAATTGATATAATGGGGCCAAATTTCACTAGGAATGTTCTTTACTATCAAGAGATCAAGAGAGCCAAGCATTGCTTTTACTGTGGTTGCTGGATTATATTCACAGCCATGGAGTAATCTTGTTTCTGGGTGAAAGTTAATTTTTATAGTGGTCCTATAACAAGACCCTTTCTTGACCTTTTTTTTTTGCACACTTATTATCTCCAAGCAGAAGCTGATACTGGATGATCAGCAGGTGTTTGCTTAATCTAGCAAGCCTGTTTGCAGAGATTAGTAAAAACATCTCTGAAAACTGGATGGGCCAAACTCTGATTTCCAGTGCAGCCGCTGATTCAGTCAAGCTGATCTCGAGTAAAACCACCGAACATTTTGTGCTTCAGATCGCTGGGTGTGAAGTGCTCACTGGTATTTTGCATTGGATGTTTACACTGAACGTTTACTGAGACAAGCCAAGACTCCCTTCTGTTCCTGTTTGTGTTCCCTATGAAAGTGCTGAGGAGGGAAAAAAGTCCCTTCAGGTCAAAGAGATTTGATGGAAAAAAGTGAAATTATGAACTTTTTAAAAAAAAAATGAAAAAGAAGGGGGACACTGGGTGCCTCTTCCTATCTCAAACGCTTAAGTCTTGATTTTACCTACAGATAAGCTGTTTGAGCGTGCAGTTCAGATATGTATTTGTGCTGAATGCTAAATGGCTTTGTGATCATTATTTAATGAAATCCACACATGAAAATTTGGCAGGCAAAATACTTTGTTCTTCGCCGTAGAACGTATGAAACAGCCCTTAAAATCTTTCAGCCTGCTGGTGCTGTTTGTCTTTTCTGAAAATGGCTGTTTTGGTAACAGTTGGCTCCTGCTAGACTAGGTTTAGTGGTTAATGGCTATTGAATTCCTTCAGCATCAGTAATAACAGAAGCAGACTGAATCTGACACAGGAGACGGTGATTTGAAAAGAGGGAAAGTCGAAATTAGTGATGCAGAAGCACAGTGGGTGCACACACATGGGACAACAGGCTTTCCTGAGCTTTTGCTGACAAGGGATGCAATTAGTTATAGTCAAACCCACTGGGTTTGCCTTGTTCGTTATCCCTAAGGACTGCTGTTTGTTCAGCTGCTTTTCCACTTGTCTTTCAGTATGAAGAACTGTCTGTAGGCTGAAATGTTGAACTGGCATGATTCCTGTAGTCAGAGACTGAATTCAATTGGAAAATAGGTGCAATTCTCCAGCTATTAAAATAGGCTGAGCAAACATGCAGGATAGGCTGCCCTGTGGGGTCCTGTGGTGCCATTGGGTTTGGATGTGGCTGGAGACACTGCCACAGAAACCCTCTCCCAGCTGTGGGGCAGAATGGGTGCTGCAGCCCGTTGTGCAAGGGGAAGATGACTCTGTGGGGCAGAAAATGCAAAGTAAATAGATGGTTCTGCTTGCTCAGGATTTTCTCCATCCCATCCTCTTTTAAATTGTATCTGTGGATTGGACTTTGATTGCTCTGGACTTTCATAAGGGATGCTTTGAAATTGAATCTGGTCTGAAATTCTGCGTTCTTTTAATGTCAAAGCACCCAATATCCTTATGTGGGTGGCTTCTACCAACAAAGGCCTTTTTGAGTTAATTCGTTTAGAAAAAAGTGTTTCTAGAGGACACTGAATTCCCAGTGAGCAAGTATGGAAACTCTGTCCTTAAATGTCCCTGTACAGAAGGGCTCACCAGAAAACCCTTTGGAGCCAAAGGAAGTACTCTAATCTATTCTAACAGTGAAATGAAACATGTTATATCAAAATGTTTTCTTCCTTTGTTTATAAACTTTGTTATCTGAACAAATTTGGATTTTGACATCACCCTTTTTCCTTGCATTAAGTCTTTTCTCTTGCTGTCTGTTGCTGTGGCTAATCATTGTTATAGTTACCGGTCACAAGCAGCAGAGGATCATCATGATGAGTGGTGGGGAAACACTGGCTCGATTTCTTACAAGACAGTAGTGCATCCTGAGCAAAGCAGCCTAAACTGCAACTGGGCATGTCTTTGAAATGCAGTCATCCACTTGTGCTGTAGTTAAATGTACCGCAAATGTTACTGATCTTGCATCTGCCTCAGTTTAGGATTTGTCTTGGCTAGGGAAGATGACAGGGTAATCATGCTGACCATGATGCAAGGCTCCCAAAGTAGCCTGCTGCCTCGCTCTGACTTACCTTGCTAATCACCACCTCACTCTGCTGACCCAAAGTCACCTTTGCTGTACTGTACTATATCCAGCTGGGACAGATCGCTGACTGTCATCACTCATGGATGGCATCACTCCCTTTCCCCTCATGTGAATGAGCTGTTATTAAACCAGAAGTAAAAACTGTGCCATGTGAGTTGAGGGTGTTTGTTTCTTTCCAAGTGGGAGCCACAGATCCAGAAAGAAAGCCTAATCTCTAAAGCTTGCTCCTCCTAGTACAGTCAATGGGTAAATGGGGAAAGATAACCTGGATATAGCAGAAAATGAGATGGCAATGAGTGTAATTTAGGCTGTAAGTGTTGTCAGTGAAAATTTAGACTGGTTTTAAGAGCATAGTCAGGGTTAACAGCTCAGTTGCTCTGTCTGGATAAACAGGAGCTGGCTTTACAATAAGAGATTGTCTCTGTTTTCATATTAATAACTTGCAATTAGAACTTGGTGGATGTGACTACATTTTTTGAACAAGTTATCCTTTTCCAGTAAGCTCTGAAGGTAATTTTAGCTCTGGTTAGTGCTATAATTAAAGTCAAGAAGCAGATGTCACCTTTACATTTGCACCTTTGTTGTTTCCACTCCCGCTTATCTTGGGATAACATTTCCATGCACATTTGTTGAGTACACTGTGGTGGTGTCCCTGCTGAGCATCTTCTGAATTCCAGTTCCCTGGTCAACAGGGGAAAAATGATATGGCCAAAACCTGTGTTGGTTATGGTTTTAGCTGTGCATGGTTCCCTGGGGCAGAGGGGATGTTAGAACTATTCTTATGCTTTCATAGGCAGCAGTCAAAGGCTCTGGTGTGTCTGGTGTCACATTATGCAGACCTTGGCACTTTTCAAAGGTTTATTCTTCTAGTACCTCTCACTAATGAATCTGATCTTTCCCAATACTGCTCATGCCTCAAGCACTGTGGAGGGAGGGCTCAGACTGGATTGCATGTTGTCCTGACTGCATGTACTACTGGATCTGACTCCTGCTATAGTTAGAAGGTAGAGCAGCAGTGGCTTATCTTCTGTACCACCTCGAGCTTCTTACTACCGACATAAAGTTAATAATTCAATAAGCCCATTCCAGCCAGGGCACCCTGTAAGGAATGTTTCCCTTCTTATGGGACCAATACAAGAGATTCAGAACTTAGGAATTGGCAGAGGTTTGGTACAAGTAAGTTGATCTCCAGTGAGCAGGTGGATGCAGTTCTCCACCCAGTGAGGCTGAGGGCTGCGTGGAGGAGGAGAGTGACTGACTGTCATGGGGGCAGTGGTAGGAAAACCTCCGAGTGTCTGGGTTGCATCATTGGCACTTTAGTAAATGTAGTGACTGCAGTGTCCCAGCAGCCATGTCTTTACAGAAGTGAAGGCAGAGGACAGGGAATACCATTTTTACATTTTAATGGAGTGAGAATAAAGGTCTGTTGTGGGGAGAACTGCCACAATTTCAGGCACTGCCATTGCCTCAGCTCTTGCAGGCTCTTTGGAAGAAAGGGTTACTGGCTCACCCTCACATACAATCAGCACTGCAGGGGGAAAAACTAACTTCTGAAGCCAACTTTTTAGTGGAGAAAAGGCCATCTAATGAGAGTATGGAGCAAGCCCTGTGCTTGTTGCCATGCTGACTTGGAGTGACAAGTATATCTCTGGATATTAGGGAAGTAGTTTAAAATATGCCATGGTTTTTAGCATAATAAGATGCACTGCAGATATGTCACATCCATTTTATTCTCCACAGCTGTTTACAAAAGGAAAAAAAACTAAACAAAACCCACGAGATTGGAGCAGCTGCAGTCACTCAGCTGTCAATCTGGGACACGGCTCTTTCTGCTCTTTTATTTCCACTTCACTCTGTTCTGCTATGCATATTTGGCTGTTCTGTGAATTTGCAGATCATGAGATTTGTTTCAAACTGCCTTTGATCTATACAGAAAGATTCACCCAGCTCTCACTTGAATTCATTAATACTTTGAGTAGGCCTTTTAATTTTATGTTTACTGGCTTGTTTCCTTTTGTAATGTTATCTAACTGACAAGTTTGTCATGCTCTGCATTACCTTTAGGTTTTTGAATCTAAAACATTTCCTCTTTCCTGAAAGCTATGATAATTTTTAGAGATGGTACAAAGGCATCTTCGTTTCCTCCGGAGAAAACCCGAATTGCCCTCAGCTTTGATTACTATCAAATCAACATTGAAACACGTAATTTTTTTTTACAGCATGAACAAAGTATGCTTTATACCATCAACTGTAGTTTGAATTGTAGTTTAAAAATCTGCTTAAGCACTAACAGCAGCATTTGGTTTGTGATTCCCATGCCAGGGAACTCACAGCATTTAAGGAATTTCCTGGGTTGGAGTTTTTCCCACAAAGGTCTGCTGTCTTTTCCCCAACAACTGTGAATTTAGCACAATGTACAGAATTTCAGCAAGAACCCCAATTCCTAAACATGTGGCCAGAAGGATGAGGAGAGGATTGTGTTTCTTGTTGTTCGAGCACAATCGTTTCAGTAGAAAAAATGCACTACAGGTGGTCAGACCATCAATCTTGTTGCTGGGGTAGTGCTGTCTTTGGGGAGGGTGTAGGTGTTAGCAAATCACCAAACTGTGAATCATTGACTGTCAGAAGCTTTTGGCTTGTCTCTTCTTTAAGTTCTTGTGGTCAAGTGTGGTACAGTGGGCTTGAGAAAGGAATGTACTTTGGATGACCAGGTTGATGAATGTATGATGCTTCATGTTTATTTGTATTGTCCTTTTTTATACTTAGAAATTGCTTACATGTGTATCTGTATGTAAATAAATGTTTAATCCTTTCCACTTGGTGTTTGAAGTGTTTGACTTGTTTGGGTTCTGATTTGAACTGCAAAGCAAAGTTGTCTTAAATACAAGGCATTCACTTGACATGATGTAACATCAGACCAACAAATGAATGGCTGCAAAGGGTTTTCTGCTTGGGTTGAATATACCAAGGCTCTCATAGCCTTGACACCTCACAAGAAGAGCAGATGTAGAGCTGCTGCCCATGGAATTGGTGTCCCTTTTCACTAGAAGAGAAGAAAAAATACTATTCAAAGCAGGAGAGATCATAGTGGTTTGAAATGCCAAAGAAATGCTGGTACCAGTCACTAGAGGGGGGCCTTGGACAGAGGCACTATCCACTCACTATCATTGCAAACCTGTAGCAGGTTAAACTCTTGTCCTAAGCACGATATTAGGTTTGTGTTGGATCAAGATGATGGTCGGATGCTTCCAGAAGGTCTTTTATTCTTTGTTCTAGTGACTTCTTGTTGTTAATGTTGGTTCTTTTCTTCAGTCCTCAACTTGCTCTTTTTGTGCCCATTGAACTCCACTGGCATTCCCCAGTGACCTGACTTCCTGAAGGCCTAGAATCCTTTTGGATCTCTTTAAGTCTTTAGTTTTGGTAAATATATAAAGTTTTTGCTCTGACTCATTCTGGGGATCAGGTTTCCCCTCCTGTGCTCTGTTCCACATCAAAGATGACTTCTGCCAACATGCTGAGAAACGAGCTGTGAAGCTTGAAGACAGTGTGTGTCTTTTATTGCCTCTTCCACTGACCTTGAAGCTCCTTCTTTGGTAAATGTCTGACATGAGCGCTGGACCATCTGCTCTGTGTTCCCCAGGAAGCTGGCAATTTGAGTCAGTGAGAGAACAGAGGGATATCTGGATAGGGAAAAGTCCCTGCATGCTTCTAGGTAGGAACGGGGCAAAGGGAGGAGAAGGAAACATCCTTAAAACTCAGACAGCTGGGGAGGGGAGTATTTACTGAAAGAGAGGAGGGATGGAGCGCGTTGCCTGTGGGAGTGAAGGCTGGAGAAGCCAGACTAAACTCTTCTTGGGGAAAAGGGAAGGTGAAGAGTGGTAGCCCTTCCTTACAAGGAGCTTGCAACCAGTGGGACGTGCAACCTTCTCTTTCTTGTTCAGCAGGTGTAGCAGCAAGGGCACAGCCTGTGCCAGGCTTTGCTGTGGGTGAAAGGATTGTGAGCACACAGAGGCTTCCTGCAAAAACTGAACAAGCTGCCCAGGGGAAGAAATGCAAGGCTGACAGACTACAGGAGCTTTTACTGCCTCTCTCCCATCCTCTCATGGTCAGTCTCCCTCCTGAGCACATGGAGAGCTCTGCCCAGAAGATGTCATCTTGCTGACAGGGGCCTGTCACACAACAGTACTTTTTGCTCTTACTCTGTGTGCAGTCCTCTTGCACAAAGCACAGGAGATCTGAGTGCCCTGCATTAATTTCAGTGGTATGGCACAGACAGTCCGACCTAATTTAAAATCTAGTCCTGATTTATGGATTTCTATGCATAGGGAATCAATCACAAACCCAGTATGCATTTTCAGGAGTTTTATTACCTTCAGAATTAAACATGCTGAGCTCTAGTCTTTTTGTACAAGCTTATAATTATAATCACATCAGCTTGCACCAAAGCTATCGCTTACCATAGTATGTGAATTAATTGTCTGCCGAATGAAATCACTCATGCTGGACCAAACAGTTCATGTCAAGATGCTGTCAGGTTATATGATGTAGAAGCTCTGGCAGTGTTTCATAGCTAGCTGCATCAAGTCTCTGGTGTATCACTTGGATCAGGCCTCACCACTGTGATGAAGTGGGTGTCTGTCCAGTTCATCATAAGGGAGTGCTTAGAGAGTCAGTGATAACTGCAGTCTCGTACTATGTGCTGTAATTGAAACAACTAGTTTTCAGTTTTATGATGTCTTAAAACCTTTTCTGTATTGCCTTCCCTATGCTCAGTGATTTGGGTATGAGTAATGCTATCTTTCCCTTTATTTCTTCTACATAAGCCATAAATGTAGATTTACCATTTCCAGGCAGGCAACATTTCTTACTCCTTTTCCACTTGCCCCAAGGATTCATCAAGTACTACTTTATTTGCGATAAATAAAATCTTTTCAGCAGGCATAACATTGGTAAATGCAGGTGCAGGCATAGGCCTTTTCACTTGGCCTCACCCCAGAGCCTTGCACTACCCTGACTCAAGTTCTGGTGCACTGATTCACTGTCAAATGCAGGGCTAAAGCTCCACTGGGCAAGTCATCAGCAGCTTGCAAAGTCTACGCAGCTTCTGCTGTTACCTCACATCCCTTTGGCTGTGCCAAGAAGCCTTGCATATGGAGTCCTGTGTCCCACCCAGTGCAGCATTGCCATGCTGGGAGGCAGTGGTGTCACTGGCACTGCACTCAACAAGTGACTCTCTTGGCAGGCATGATGCTTGTGATTACTTTGGTTATAGAATCACAGAAAGGTTTGGATGGAAAGGGACCTTAAAGATCATTTTGTTCCAACCATCCTCCTCCCCGTCCCCGCCATGTTTTGTTGCTTTCTCTTCCACTAGGCCAGGTTGCTCAGAGCCCCATCCAACCTGGCCTTGAGAACTTCCAGGGATGGGGCATCCACAGCTTCTCTGGGCAACCTGTTCCAGTGCCTCACCACCTGCACAGTGCAGAATTTCTTCTGCATATTTAACCTAAATTTCCCCTCCCTGTTAAAAACATCATCAATTCATCAATTAAACATCACCAAATTATGATGTATAATTCTGCTCTTTTTTTTTGCCTCTTTCTTTGCTATAACTAGATGTTCCTATTTTCATCTGTTTCTGTCTAGGGTTCAGGGTCAGCAGGGATCTAGGCTTGGACCTGCAAGAAGAAATCTTGAGCCTCTTCTCCACTGCCATCTGCTGTTGCAGCATCCTTAAACACCAGGAAGAACTTTTTGGGTGTGCTTGAGTAACATGTGGGGTAGGACAGTGAAAAGGTGGTAGTTAAGGTCTTTCAGTGATCTCCAGAGCTGGGCTCTGTGCTCTTATGTCAGGCAAGTCTTTGAACCTGTGCCTAGACTTCCTCCACTGTAAATAAGCAGTGAAAAAACCCAAACCAACAAACAAATGCTGAGTTTGTAAAGGGAAGTTACCTGTGCAGACTTGCTGCTTGCTGTTTTCTTTGGTCAGTCTGCGGTCTCAGCATATCCACACCCCTGCAGGAGAGGCTGTACCTCATTTATACCCTGCTCAGCTGCAGAATCAGCTTGTTTGATTTCAAATACTCTTCTCCTTCCCATCCCTCAAAGGGAAATGCATTTGATTAGAAGGTACAGAACTTAGGTAGAGATTGAGAAACTAAAAAGGTTTATCTGTATGTTCTGCAGTGGTGATCCATGCTAAAAATAGTGACTAAGGGACAGGTGGCAAGAGTAAATGCACTACTTCTTCCCTGAGTTTCCTGAAATGAATAAGCAGGTACATAGTGATTTTGTAGGAGAGATATGAAGGTACACAAAGATTATAGCTAATTCCAAAGGTGTTTTTTTCATCCATTCCGAACATAGGTTCTGTTGGCTGCCTCAGGAAGGTCCTGCCAGAACATGTGTGGATGTCCCACTGAAGTACCTACTGTGAGACCAAGAGACTTCCATCACACATGAAGCCCTTCTAGCCCCAACTCCAACAATGATCAAAAACATATAGTGAGTAAAATACACAGGGACAAGATGAGGACAAAATGATACATTCCCACAATACTCCTCTAACTTCCAGCAACTTCTGCCACTTAGGTTTCCTAAGGTGGAAGTGTTGTCTTTACAAGCTGAAAGTGCTTTAGATATCGGTGTTGATATGATCTGTTCCTTGCATGCTGAGACACAAAACTCTTCTTAACAAACACTGTGTCTGAGGCTTAAGTAGGTGCAATAGAAAAGACAAGAGGCCTCAAACTGCAAAATGCAAAAATGTCCACTTCGAAGCTGAGAATAAACCAGGTAACCCCTCCCTGTCACCAGTCACAGTGTAAACAGTGCATACTCATTTCATGCTTCAAAAGAATAAAGTCACAGCAGGTACTTTTAGGTCTGACTCTGGTTCTACAAGAGTGGTGGTGCATCTCCTCTACCCCACCTTGGGCCACACTATGACCTTAAAAATGCTCATTTCACAAAAACTTGTCAGCTTTTCAGGCTGAAATCCTGTGACACTAGACTCCCACATCCTTCTTGCAGGACCTGACTTAGAAGCTGGCAGCAACAAATCCAAGATTTCTGCGTTCAATGATCCTAAATCCAGCTGTTTTGGATGGGAGATATGGAAGACCCCAAAGGAAGGAAGAGGAAAGGCACTGCCAGGAATCTGCC
This sequence comes from Grallaria varia, assembly GCA_013396735.1. NCBI lineage: Eukaryota > Metazoa > Chordata > Aves > Passeriformes > Formicariidae > Grallaria > Grallaria varia. The sequence goes on along the minus strand of VWZG01012466.1, from coordinate 393,206 downwards.
ACTAGCAGTCTTTAACTCAAAAAAGCCCACAGGAGAACTGGGAGCAGCTACCAACCTCTCAGGATGGTCTCCTCCACACAACTCATGCTGTCACAGGATCCAAACAGGCTCAAAGACAAGGCCACCCATATGGCATTTGAAATTTTTTGATGAAAACTTGGCCCTTCTCCACAGAGTCATCAAGTAACAATCTGGAGTGGACATGGACTCCAGGGCTGCTCTTGTGATGAAAAGATAACAGTGCAACATTAAAACACTCCCCCATCTGTACTTGATAAAACAAGATCTATTCAATACTCACACATTTACAAGAGTTTTTATTGCACATCCTAGAGTTAATTTACAATAAAATAAAATAACTGCAAACTTTGATTTTCCCCATCACTGTGTTATAAACCTCTGCAAATAAACGTAACTCATCTTAGCAAGACATGCGCCAATAGGTGTATAAACAATTGTTAAATAGCCCTTTTCTTCTGCTGGCTCCTTCTCAGAAGTTTAAAAGAAATAATTAAAAAGAACACAGCATTGAAATATGGGGGTTTAGTATTTTGGCTTATTGGAAAAAGGGGTCTGTGCCTGGAAGAACAACTCAGGAGACCAGCCAGTTTGCCCTTCCAATATATCCCCTGAGTAATTTCCACTTGAGCGGCAATTCTTGCGCTCAGAAGGGGAACAAGTTTCCAGGACTGTATTGTTTAAAACTAAGGCCTTGGTGGCACCTGCAGATAAAGGAGTTCTTAGGATCCTGGCTGTATCCCTAGGGCTTAATCTCTCATTTTGGACAAGGTTTTCATAATTTTCACTGTTCTCTCTGCTTTCAGAAGGAGGGTTCCTGCCAGCATTCCCACAGGTTGATTGCAAGTCAGGAGCCCAGCTAGCTGTTTTTAAATTTAAAGGTGCAGTTGGATTGCACCTTTTGTTTGAAGAGGGAGGGATCTGCTCCTCAAAGCTGGCAGGTAGTTGGCTGTTATGGAATTGCTGTGAAGCAGAGCTACTACTTTCTTTGTCTGCCCTGTTACTTGGCCTCCCACGTTTCACTAACTTGCCAGTAAGCTGCTGCAGCAGAGTATTTTTAAAGGCAGACCTAGATCGCTTGCATTTGGAATGGACTTTAGAGGGATTTTTAGGGGTGAACATGGTGACAAAAGAATTTCTTTCCCCCACAGGCCCCAGTTTCTGCAGAGGTTTTGTCAGTGGAGTCGACTGTGAATAAGGAACAAAGTCCTGAGCACTAACTGAACTGCATTCTGAATCATGAAAGGAGTAAGTTATGGGTGTACTGTGCTTATTAAAAGCACGAGGGGATCCATGTAGGGACGAGCTCACTTTTGACCTTTTACAAGGAACACTTCCAGGATAAAGCACCAATTCAGGACCTGTGACCTTCTCTGTCGAAGTATCTTCCTGTATTAAAGAATTACATGATTTATTTAAGAATTCAACAGGTTTTGCTACCTCTCTTGCATTTGCATCAAAGAGATCAGCAGAAGCATTGTAGCTGCCTTCTGGGTAGACATTGTTCCACTGCACCTCCCACCTACTAACACTTTTGAAGGTATTACCTGACAGTTCTGTCAATGGTTTTAATTTTCTTTTATATATCCTTCTTGTATTGTGCGGAGTTGATGGATTAGAGTCCCAGGCCCCTGTGAATGTAAGATCTGTTTTTTGGCTTGGTGTAGAAGAATAATTTTCTTTATTTTCACAAGCAGCTAAACAGCTATCAAGTGCAGAAGGCACACAGGTAGTTGCCTTGCTCCTTTTTAAACAGGAGATTTCTCCATGCAGACTAATAAAAGACCAAGATGAATTTGAAATGTCACTATTTGCTTCTCTGGACTGCAAGGATCTGCTCTCAGAAACAGAAGGCTCTGATGTGACTGGTGAGGACTGTGACACCAGAGGCAGATGAGGGTTAGATATAAAGCAAGATGCTTCACATTCCTTGATGGTTGATGATAAAACACTAGAGGGGGACTCACACTGTGACACCTCATCACTCTCAGGATTTGCATTCAACTGAAAACAGGCCAACAGTGTGTTCTCCCAACTATCATTCTCTGCTGGTGGCAAGGACGTGCCCAAAGCGCTCACTTCAGGCAAATCACCAGCTACTGGGGTTTGCCAGGGATACGATTTGTTAAGATTTACACTCAACTTTCTACTTTCAAGAAGGGCACGTTTGCCTGCATCAAGGCTGGGTGATGCTACAATACTCTTGTCATTTTCCATTCTGGCTAACAAATCATATAGGCTTTCTGAGAATGGGAGCTCTTCCCAAAGCATGGAGTCCATCTGAGACATTCCAGCTACACTTACGTGATTAGGATCTCTCTTGTAAACAAAGGAATTGTGGAATTTTTCTGGGTAACAATAATTTCTACTGTTAGTGTTTGGGCAAACGTTTTTTACCTCGAATTCCAAGGGATGTTGTAACAACCTGAAACTATTTCCATATGAATATTCATTCTTTGGAGAGGATACTCTCTCCGATTTATCAATTGCAGAAATACTGTCAGTCTGACTAAGCTGTGCACTCAATTCATTATCCTTCTCTTTATCCCCTTCCTTCACAGAAGAGCTGGAAAACTGTGAATCCCAAAGAGTTTGATTGTTGAGGCTTACACTGCACCATTCTGCAGAGACAGGCCTCGCCTCTTGTTCATGCTGTTCACTCACCAACTTTCCCACTTCCAGAGTGGGAAAGTCTTCCGCTGTTACCCAAGCAACAGATGAAGTCAGGCTGAAGGACTGTTGCCAGGACCCTGAAAAACTTTCCCTGCCACTAGACTGAACAAAACAGGAGTTTCTGCTCAGGCTAGACAATCTGCTGAGCTCACTGAGAGGTTCATCTATTGTAGCTGATGATGCATCAGGTAAATATGAACTGTTATTACAGCTCCTGAGTTTTGCCGACTGCAGGAGATGATCTAAGTAGCTGATAACAGTAAAGCCAGTAACCGCAGCGTTTGGCAGGAAGATGTGGCAAGCTGTGAGGTTTTTCGTACATCTATTAGTTCTGGAACAGTTCTGCAAGATGCTGCTGACAGCAGGACGCCCTCCATCTTCCCTTACACAACCCTGGAGGAAAAAAGGAAAACAAAAAACCAACCAACTTAGGAAAAAAAAAATTAACACGTCTTTTAAGTCAGGCTTAAATTTAGGTCTCACTTTTTGTCAGGATCTGCAGGGAAGAGAATACAAAACAGTCTGTCATACAAAGCAGTCCCTGGGAAATAAGCACTGGCAAAGGCTATAAAAGGGCATCACAGTGAGAGGTTCTTTGCTTGTTGCAATTACGCAAAGTTTTGGAGCTGGAAAAACAACTAAGAATTCTAAAAAAGGACTTGACAGAAAATTTCTTCCTCCCTTTAGGGCACTGGATGCTTCCGGGCTTCCTCCAGTGCAGTTCAGTGCAAATGGCTAGCTGCCTGAGGCCAATGCTTTGATCCAGGAGGCACTAGGCAGCACTTGAAGCAAAGCACTCTGGTGCCAGATACTTGACTTGGCAGCTCAGCTGTCAAAGCCAGGATGGTATTTTCTGTGCACTACCTCTGCGAAAGGGAAATAAGCTACAACTTTTATCTGCTCAGATTTTTTTGGAGAGTATTGTTTCAAAGGAGTTTCGGCTGCAATACTTTATAAAACCTGCTTCACTTTACACAGAAACTACAGGTGAATAATTACATTCAATTAGACAGAATTATCTAATATTTTAAGTGGATAAACCCTTTCTCACTTACCCCTCAAGGTCTGGCAAACCCTGAGAGGCCAAAAAGTAAATACAGTTATCTCCAACAACCCTTCTCCTCCCCAAGTCTGTGCAAGAGTTGAGGCTGAAGGCTGTTAGCAAAGGACAATACCCTTCTAGACAAGTCTAAAAAAAGTGTGGTAAGCTGATTCTGAGTTTTATTTAAGAGGGTGCAACTGTAGGCATAGCGGAACACGACTACACAGAAATGTCTACAGCCAAGGGCTGAACAAATGGTCTTTGAATGTGTGTTCAGCCCTTGTGTGTGCAGCAGCAGCCACAAGGCTGTTGATATATAGAATTAGTTATATTTGTAAAGGCATCAGGCCCAGGGACCTGGTGAAGGGCTCCCAGTAAGTAAAGTTAATCCACCAAGTCCTCCAACTTCCATTAGTTAAGATGCTGTGCATTAGGAAAATCTCAGCTCAGATACAAATCTCAAGGTACCTGTGAGAGGAAAAACACCTGCTAGGTAGGATTCAGTTGACAGACTTCATAACATGAATGGCTCACACAAGCAACACTTGAAGAGCACTTAAAAGACTGTTTCTATGGAAGGATTACTAAGAACTAATATTTCAAAGTCTGTTAAACACATAAAAGAGCCACAGATTCAGATGCTGAACAACTGTACTTTATCAGCATTTTGAAACATACTCTTAAATCCAGAAATATTAAAATACTGCAGGGGGATGTATTTATCCTTACATTTCAGACACCAGGAGACTATGCAGCATGGGAAAGGTGCTCAGAAAGACAGTTGTGTTTCTTGCTCGAACCGTACATGGCTTTTTACAGACTCCAAGCTGTTACTGATATGCACAGGAGCTGGCACTGCTCAGGCTCTCTGAAAAGCACCCTGACAAGCTGTCAAGCTGACTACTGCCATTCAAGATGACTTTAGGATGTGACTCATTTAAAATAACACAGGAGTCTTGGGGTAAAGAAGCAGAAGCCTTCTCATGTCTTACCCTTAGATTTTCTCAAAGAGAAAATCTCTTCCCAAGAGATGTGAGTGATGCTTTGATAACTCAGTATATATCCCTAACTGGCTATAAAACCTAGTGAAAAAAAAAAATCATTAAAAGAGAATAATGTGGATTAAAATTACCTTCACTCCAAATATAAATCTTTTTCCAATGAAACAGGTTTCCACAGCTTGAACTAATGCTCCTGTAGATGCCTCTGCATTTGTATCTCCTGACAGCTGACTGAAGTCTTGAATATACCTTGAGTAAAAACATACAAAAGTATTGGACTGACAAAGGAAGCCCTACATAGGATTTCAGCTGTAGTACAGTGCTAAAGAGGACACATGTTAAGGAGAAGATTTTGTGGTAGTTTCAACTAAACACAGAATGAAAACAGGAACCTACAAATATGATTGCTTAGTTCACTTTTTTTGTTAGGGAAATAGAAGTGAACAAAACAACCACCCTGAGTAAGTTTAGTACACACATGACTTTCAGGCATTTCCCATGTGATTGTGATTTTTCCATGAACACAGTGACTATGTAATGCTGTCAATATGCTGCTATTGTTATTGTTATTGCCTTTCTCCCCAGACCTTTCCAGCACAGCAGCATCCATTCCTGGAAATAACTGCTTTTCATGGCTGACAGCAGACAGCAATGTAGGGCAGAATGCCTGCCATGAGAATGTTATTAATGCTGCTAATACGGGATTAAAAAAAGTGTTCACCTTTGAGCCAATGATAAAACAAGGGATTAGAAAAAAACAGACTAGAGAAATAAGCAGGGAGTGCATCTGAATATACCATACTAGCAGTTCCACATTTCAGCAAACCTGAAGCCTATCATGTGGGTGGTCAGGCTCTGAGGACTAATAGGCTTTCTTAGAACTCCCTTCTCTCTAAAGGAAGATCTGATCATATTGAAGAAAAGTCACAAGGTGCTTCCAAAGTGTTTAAAAAACCCCAAACCCCAGAGGCGCTAGCTCAAATAAAGGAGAAAGGACATAAGGAAGAAGCCAAACCAACCAAACTATGAAGCTCACTTAGCAGCTAGTAGCTGCCTTCAACAGACAAGTGGAGGATTTCTTCCAGTACCTAGAAGTAATCCATCTCAAAATGTAAAGGTTTCAAGGGAAAAAAAACAAATCAAACTTCAACATTTTCTCAATGTGATGGGTACCCAGGAAATGCTGGAACAGAGCACTTTAGCAGCTTCTTCCCAGTCGTTTCCCCACCATCTAAGCTCAACACAATTTTTTTAGGCTGAATAAAAAGCAGCAGTTATATGGTCAGAAAAACTACTCCTTACCTCTGCAGGTTTTCTGCAGTGATCCCAAAGAATGGATCTAAGCAACTTCCAAAAACAGTGATGTCAAACAAATCATTAGTGTCAGCAATCTTTAGGGACAATCTATATCTGTAGCTTGCATCTTTAGCTTCACCTGTGCAGCCACATTTTAGACAGTTAAACCTGACAAAAGACAGTAAAAGGATAAAAAAGATTGAATACATCAACTTCTGTTAATCACTGCCGAGGTAAGAACTTATCTGCAGCCATTATTCCATCAAAAACTGTAAGATTTTTTCTTATTCTGTACTCCTTGAGGCATTAATCTTACCAAAGGCTCAGACAAGGTGCCTGTATCATGACAGAATGCCTCTGACTTCTTTTACTGATTTATTAAATGCTAGCCTGTTGTGAAATAGGAGTGACAGTGGGCTTCGAGTGACTGCTAGGCTGTAATTTTGAATTCCTTGCACTCACATTTTTCACATTTCATTCTGGTTTGGGATTTTTCATCTTGCAGCTTTAGTATAAATACCTAGGTTTAAAAAAAATCATCAGGATACAGCACTGTTATCTTGTACTTCAGCATTTGAAACAGCAGACATCCTTGCTTTACAAAGTCAGCTCGTTCCACTCAGAGCTGACATTCATTGATTTACTGTTCTTCTGTGTGTCAGAGATTTCACTCAACACTGCAATTAAAAAGGAAAGCTTACACACTTCTGGACACACAGTCAGTGGAAGAGCCATACAGGACTACCTGGTGCATTGCATCTCCTGAAGAATAATAAGAAAAAAAAAAAAAGCAGGATTTGATTTGGAGAGGTTTTCAGTCAATGCTTTCCAACTTAGCAACAGTGATGAGGGACTGGACAGACTACAGGGGATGCACTTGGAAACATAATTTATTCTGGTAAACTCTCCTTTGAGATTGCATGGCACTGAATGCCATAGAATGCTCAATCCATAATGATCTCCAAGCCACTACTGGAATACAAAGAGACCCAAACAGTGACAAGCAGCAAAAATATCTGAAATTAGCACTTATTTCTACAACAACTGAATTTTCACTGATTTGTTTTAACTTGTGTTCAGCTAACAGATTCCCAAGTTATTGAAAATCAATTAATCGTCCCCAAAACAGGACATACCTTTTGGAATCCAGTATCAGCCTAGAAAAGCAGTTTTGACATGCAGGATAGACGAAGCAGGAATTCCGTATGGAAATCACAGAGGCAGCCAAAAGTCCCTTCACACTATTCATGTGCTCACAGCATCATCTGAAATGAGAAAGATTCAAAGAGTTCTCATTTTATGAGATGTTAACTGCTTTTAGTTGGGTTGTTTGAACATTTTGAAAAGCAGCCCTCAGGAAACGATCTCGGCTTGAAAATAGTAACTAAATTGTGGTAACATCTATTAATGCCCTTTTTTTTACTCTTTAAAAAGAGAAAGAGAAAAAAAAAAAGGATAAAGTTACATAATAAGAAGGAAGTGTTCATGGCATTTGCACATGATTGCAGACAAATCATGCAAATTCTCATTTGTATTTGGGAATCTTTATTGGAATTAAAAACTGAAATGATTCTACACTTGTAATTCCACAAACACCTCAATACCAATGAGTCGGAAAGGGCTTGAAATAGCAACTGTATTCACACTCTTTGAGACAAAGGGGCAGCTCTAGGTGTTTAATGTGGATTTCACCAGAGGCTGTATGGATATGACAAATAAATGATGAAATAAATATTTAAATAAATAGGAAATAATTTATTTTTATTCACTATTACTTTCCTGCAGATTTATTTTACCTTTATTATACTGCACTGCCCAAAATATCAAGTTTTAGGAAACTTCTCCCATTTTAGACAGTTAACTTTTTTTCTCAGCAGGTGCTGGAAGCATGCTGACAACAATCATAGAATGGTTTAGGTTGGCAGGGACCTTACAGATCATCTAGTTCCAGACCCCCTGCCATGGGCAGGGACAACTTCCACTAGACCAGGTTGCTCAGAGCCCTGTCCAATACCTCAGATCACAAAGTTCCAACTTAAACAACCAAAACGTTCTCTACAGCTGACTCAAATGAACCTCAGACGTCCTCATTTGCAAAAGCACTTATATTACAGTCATAGCTAAATGTACACCTCTCTTCAATATAACCTGCAGAATAAACTCAGAATAGGAACTGCATTCCACATCTTCATCCCAGAAATCCCTCAGAGAGGCAAAAGGCCAAAGAGATAAAGGAGACTCAAGTATAGTTTTTACAAGTTAAAAAAATCCCCCAAACATTCAAAAATCAACAATGATGTTCATATTTGGCCACCAAAAAAAAAGTTAAAATTACAGGCTATTCCTTTATCCTCTGGGACACCATTCTCAGCATTGTGGTAAAAATAAGATCTGTCACATGAGTGCTAGAAAAATGTGAGCGACTAAACTCATTACCTTTAGTTCAGAGCTAAAAAGAAAAAAGAGATATCTGAATATTCCCTATGGCAGAAAGGTCTGGAAAACAGAGGCACGGAAAGGGAGAAGTTTTACTGGGGGGCTAACCAAAATGAGGAAAAAAAAAAAAATAAATCTCTCCAGAACACACGTATTAACAGAGACTCACTTGACTCAATATATTAAATGGTCCATGCCTTCAATTCTTGCCAAAAGGAAACTATTTTGTTTTAGTTACAGCACAAGATACCAGTAAAAAGTACATGGAAAACACACTGATACAGAGAAAAGAAGCAATGAGATTAAGTCTGATTTTTTATTGCCCAAGAAGGTGGGCTTGGAGAAATTAGCAGGTGCTTCACATTCCCGCTGGTTTTCAACTCCAAATGAGAGAAACAAACCTTACATTTTGTTATCTGTGCCTTTGAAAGGCATTAAAAACCCCAAACTCACACCCCAGAAAACACAGAGTATCCCACCGAAACACGGGAGATGAAGCTCTGCATGCAAGTGCTCCCGCAGGTTCTGACAAGAGCAGACTCAGGATGAGCAGCTCTGTTCCACTTTGGAAGCAACACATAACTCGTGGTCTGGACACGAGTTAAAAGGGGATAGTACAGAATCACACAATCAAGCCGGGTTGGAAGAGACCTCCGAGATCATCAAGTCCAACCCTTGATCCAACACCACGGTGATTACCAGATCATGGCACCGAGTGCCATGTCCAGTCTCAGCTTAAAAACCTCCAGGGGCGGTGAATCCACCACCTCACTGGGCAGGCCATTCCAATGCTTGATTACTCTCTCTGTAAAGAATTTCTTCCTGATATCTAATCTAAACCTCCCGTGGCAGAGCTTAAGCCCGCGCCCTCTTGTCCTACTGCTGTTTTCCTGGGAGAAGAGGCCGACCCCCATCTGGCTACAACCTCCTTTCAGGGAGTTGTAGAGACTGATGAGGTCACCCCTGAGCCTCCTCTTCTGCAGTCTAAACAACCCCAGCTCCCTCAGCCCCTCTTCCCAGAACTCTCCTGTAGAACTTGGAATCAGTACAAACAGCTCTGCCCCTCAGTTTTCTGCAATAAACAGCCAATCCAAACCTCAGTGCCCGGCCGGGAACCGCAAGCTCTGCAGGCGCTCACGCCTCGCTCGCTGCCTCTCGGCAGCCCGGCCCTCACCGCAGCTCACGACGGTGCCTGGCGCCCTCTAGTGATCCCGCCGCCTCGCTCTCTTCCTGAGGAAAAGCACAACGCGAGTCGGCCACACGCCCCCGGGCCCGCACCCCGGGCCTCCCCGCGCTCCGCCGAGCGGCGGGATCGGGATTGGGCCGACCCACCCTGGTGAGGCCAGGGTTGCGCTCAGTACGCTCAGCGCAGAAGGGCGGAAATGCCGCGGGCCGCCGGTGGGGGCGGGACGAGGCGGCGCTTAGCCAATCGCGACTCAGCGCTCCGGCAGGGAGGCAGTGCTCGCCCAATCACAAAGCGCGGGGTGGGGGGCTGATCACGCGCTCCGAGCAGCTGAGCAGCCAATCGCCGGCAACTCACGGGCACCTATTGAAGCCGCCTCAGCCAACCGCGAAGGTGCGTGAGGGCCGGCCCCGGGCGCGGCAGCCAATGGGAAGGCCCTCTGGCCAGTGCCCGCCCCCGCACGTGTGGCGAGGCCCCGCCCCTCCCTGCTGGGCCGCGCTCGGGGTAGCCCCGGGCGGCAGCGGGGTTGGACTGTGCGCTGGGCAGGGTTGCTGCTGAGCCGCCTCCCGACCCTCATCTTGCTCCTGCCCCTGCCGGCCGCGGCGATGCTGCGGCTCCTCCTGGTCCTCCCGCTGCTCGGCGCGGCCGGCGCCCTGCGCGCCCCTCTCCGCCTCCGCAGGGGCGCCGCGCCGCCCGCCGGACCGTACCTGACGCGCTACCTGAGCCAGCAGGTGGGAGCCGGGCGCGGACGGGAGGGGCTCTCCCCGGGGTTTCGCATGGCGTTCTGCACTGCCGGTGGCCTCGCTTTAGCCACAGGCGGGACAGGACTGCCCGCAGGTTTCGGAGTGTGTCGGAACAGTCAGTTATTAATTATTGATAAAAAAGTAGAAAACCCACTCAGCGCTCGGTCCCTTTGGCACGATGCTCCAAGCTTTGAGTATTCCAGTTAAGTGCAACTCTTACCGTATCAGGCAATCTGCCCCCTGGTGTGTCCGTGCCCCGTGTCCCGGCAGCGCGGTCCATATTCCCGCACGTCCCGCATATCCCGCCGGCAGCCAGGGGCCGGGGCGGCTTCGCCTGCTACTCTTGGCAAACATCGCCTGGGTGATTTGGTTTTGTCACAGAACGGTGTGGGGGGTTGGAAAGGACCGTAAAGATCAATCTGCCCCCCCAGCCCTTCCCTCTCTGGTCAGGGACACCTTCCAGTAGATGGAATGTGGAAGAGACTTCTGTTCCTAACCTGAGCATTGTCATCCTGCCGGCTCCCACAATTTGCTGGCCAAATCCGTAGCACATGAACAGAACAGAGGGCTCTGCAGTGTTGGCTAAAAGTGTTGGTGTGGTTTCCTTGTGTAGGACTTGAAGCCCGGCTTGTTCCCAGGTTTTCACAAAAACAGGCAGCAGGTCCTTGGGTGTGCCGAGGAATGTCTGCATTGTCGCCTCTGCTGTACCAGGTTTTTGCTGGGGAGGTCATAGTTCCTTGTACTGGGAGGAACAGTAAGGAACAAGGATGTTTTTCGAGTATTCTCTTGGTTTGATTAGAATCGGGCTTATAGCGTGCATCTGAATTTCGTGCCTTGGTCTAAATACAGAGTTGTGGGAAGGAGAAAGTGTTTAATTCACAGGCATAGTATCATTTAGGTTGGAGAAGACCTTTAAGATCATCGAGTCCAACTGTTAACCCAGCACTACCAAGTTCACTACTAGACATGTCTCCAAGTGCCACGTCTACACTTCTTTTAAACACCTCCAGGGTTGTTGATTCAACCACTTCCCTGGGCAGCCTGTTCCAATGCTTGATAATGCTTGTCAGTGAATATTTTAATGTCAATATCCTATCTAAACCTCTCCTGGTGCAACTTGTGGATCTGCATCTTGGATGATATATGGATCAAATAGCTCCTATTTCAGCTTTGGAGAAGGTGAACTTACAGCGGAGCGAGCAAGATGGGAAGATTACACTTTCAGAGAGAATAGACATGAAGAAAACGGATAACCCTTTTAAGATTACCCTGAATGGCTATGAAATAATTTTAGAGTCAAGGTCCCTGTTATTTGAGGTGAGAGAGAGATTGGGAACAATTTTAATGAGAAATTCATCCATTGATATTACAATCTTCTGCAGATTCTGTTCCAATGATCTTCCAGCATAAATAATAGCATTTCTGTCTAATGCTCACTCAGGTAGTGATTTGAAGTTTGTGTCCCTCCACTAACTCCTCTAATAGACCTGAATCTTATTTTGGTAACATACTGCAGATACCTTCCACAGCATGTGGTCAGCCTTGGCCAGGATATCAATCCTGCGGTGATGGTGTAACTCTAGTTGTTCTGGCACACCAGTTGTTACACATTGTTGTCGTAGTATCAGTGATACTAATTCTGTGCTGTGGTGTCACCATCCTGGTACACACCTCTGTCCTCATCTCCTCCCTGGGCTGTGGTGTTGCCTGGTTTGTCTCCTCAGATCTCAGCAGAGACAGCCCATGTGCCTTCCAGTCGCTGGCAAAGTGGCAGAGCTGCTGTGTAGCTGAGATCTGTGGATTTTGGGACATAGATAGGTGTCAAGAGAAGGGAGGAAAGAGTCACAGTAACATCCTGCTGTGAAGCTGATGGCACGTACTTTTCCCTTCAGTCTCTTCCATGGTCTCTTCCTCTAATGCTTCAAGCAAGATCATATTGTCAGAGAGAGGCTTCTGCGAGAGGGAGAGAGCCTGTTCACAGGCCTTGAAATCCTTGTTTTCTTTGTCCAAAGACTTATTAGTATTGTTGAACAGGGTGGAAGATGTGTGTATATTAGTGTATTTTTCATATTCATTAAAGGTTTGAATGCCACTGCCTGGCACTTGGAAGATATGGGGGTAGCATGAGAGGTCTGATCACAAGGGGGTGTGAGGCTGTTCTTTATCAGTAACATGGTGTGTAGAAGTGATAGGCATTCAGCCCTTATGAAACATGCACTGGGTGCTGCTCTCTGGGAATTTGTAATCGCATTATTATTCTGTAGAGGAACATAAATACTGTGATTAACATGTTAAATAGGGGCGGTGATACTTTGCCACCTCTCAGGATTGTTGAAGTTTAATTATTTACATTTACTGAGGGCACGAATCATCTGCTTGTGTTTCATACTAGCGAGTTTTTCTTCTTAGCTAAGGGTCCTATTTTGATTCTTGTTTATCTTTGATGGTTTTCATTATAAGCTGAAATAATTTTATATAAAACCAATATAAAAATGCTTTATAATATTGCAAATATTATGCTTATAGAGGAAACATTTTTATACCTACTTAAAATATTTTTAAATATAATCTTTAAATATTTAACATTTCTACAGAAGAAAACTTTGAAAGTCTAAACAGATTCCGTACATGAATTTTGTTGCTTAAAAAGCTACCTCTTGAGCACTGTGAACAATTTATTAATGTTGCACATTGGAGAACTGAATTTCAGAGTTTGAGAATTTTCTTATGCAGTTCCAGCCTCTGAATGGAACCTCTTGGCATGAAGGTCTGTAGACCCATAGCGTTGCTTGAGGGTTTAGTGTCAGCTTTTACTGAGAATAGATGATATTTAAGTCTGCTTTTATAAAAATGAAGAAACAACATGGTCAGAATTCAGTTCAATGCTCATTTGCATGGAACTTCCTCGTTTACCATTTTAAGTGTCAGACATCCCTGATGATGGGGCTAAAGTCCAGAATATTGAGCAATAAGTCAAGCAGTGCCGGTGTCAGTGTGACTAGTGCCCTTCCTTGCTTGCTGGCCTGTGTATGTCCTTAACGACCCTCATCTGCAGATGGCCCTTGAAGCAGAAACTCTGCAATCACCCTCATCTTTACATCAATAAATCATATCTGTACTGAGGACGTTGATTTCAGTGCTTCTGGTGTGCTAGTCGACTTCTGTAGGGAAATCTGTTCTCACTTCTGCTTTGCTAATTGGCTTGCTTGGTAAAAGATGGCTTGTGATTTGTGTGTTGAATTAACCCATCCAAAACAGAACTATACAGAGAGTGTAGGATGTACCGAGCTGGAGGAAGACCACCACTTTCTGGATGGTTTCTTTGTGCAGCCATGTCTGTGTCCACAGTTCAAGTTTATTGGAAGGACTTGGTGAGGCATCCAAGAGCCATCTACTTCTCTTTACCCCAGCAGAAGTAGTCTTAGAGCACAGTGGGAAGCGTCTCGAGTCAGACAGCTGCTCTGGCCTTTGGGGAGCCTTGTTTTGTACTTCTATATCCCTGCCTTTAGCACACATACCAGTGTTACAAAAATCACAGCCTGAGAATTTGCGGTGCTTTACGTGCAGTACTGCTGAGAGCATGATGCCTTCAATTTCCTAAAGGCTTCACAGTGGTAAACTCTGTTTTTAGAAAAGAGAGTGGATGTTGTATCTCTTCACTCACGTTGGTAATTGATGGCTGGCATGAGACCTAATGTGCTCTTGGACCTTTCAGCCGACCACACTTTGTAAGCACACACTTTGCTTTGTGAACTGCTATGAATTTGTCTGAGGACCAGTGTAATAAGCACAATTTAATTTTTGTTCATCAACTTAGTGAGCCCAGTCCTTCAATCAGATTGTACTAATACATGTCAGTTGTGTCATCCTTTCCAAAAGAAGAGTTCTGGTTGCATTTAATAACTTCCAAGAGTTCACACCTATGTCAGTATTTCATAGCTTAGTAAATTCACATGCAAGTCTTTGAGCTCTGAAATGTGTCTACGCTTCATATTGTGTGTACATAAAAGGAAGCGATGTTGAAGCTTCAAAGTAATGAGGTTGAACAAGCAATGCAATGTGATACTTTCTGGATATATCATGAGTCTTCAATACCCTATTTTGTGTTACAGATTGAAGTTCTGAGGCATAGAAAATGAAAGATTTGTTTGAAAATGTTAAAATCAGAGCACAGGTTTCAAGCTAGAAAAGAATTTGAGGACTGCAAAGGGGAAGCAAAGATTTACTTTTTTTCAGACATAATTCTTTCTGGTTTACAGAAAGAACCAATTATAAGGAAATGCATGAATAAAAGAATTTTCCTGCCGTAACTGGAAATCAATACTACATCCAAAACCTGGCTTCAGTCAGGTTACTTCATGAATGTGCGGAGTAAAGAAAATGGAAAGAAATTGGCTCACCTTTTTATGACAGCGTTGTCTTACTTTATCAAATTAATCAAAACTAAGGGTGCAGTTTTGCTTTTAAACAAATGTTGCATTATCTTGTACTCACAAGAAGGAGGTTTACATTTATGGAACAAGATACCTTTTATCCAATTCAGCATTCTTCAGCATTTGAAATTTTCACTGTTTTTTGTAAAGGAGTGTCACTAAAAACGTATATACAAGAGTTATGTATAAATGTTTTTAAAGTTAATGGAGTGGTTTTCAACTGTGGGTCTAAAACTCAGTTAAAAAGACATTGAAATGGATTGAGGTTTTAATTTTTAATTGTGGTTAGCAGCTCTTTTAACATCTTATTGTGACTCAGGTTGGTGTCTCAGAATAGTAACAGATGTCAGGAATGGTTAAGAGGGGCTTGTTTTTCGTGCCTGGCACCATAATACAATGGCAATTTTGACTTCTGGTGAAGGAAAAAACAAAGTGCTTTTTACAGAGCCCCTTGGTACCAATTAAAACTTACGCCGGTGTTTAGAGAAGAAGTGATGCTGATGTTTGTCTCCGAGGTGAATTACTTGGAATATATGTTTTAATCATCAAGTAGTACAGGAGTACTTGGCAGCTCTTACTCTGTGATTTCATAGCGTGATTTAAAATGGGAACTGTAAATTACAAGCCAGGTCCATAAGCAGAAACAATAGCTCTTATTCAGTGGACAGGAAAACAGGGAAGTACTTGTTAAAGCTTGTCAGTGAATTTTTATTTTTATGCACTACTTATCTCTGGGGTCACAACGCAGACATCAGCTTCTCAAATTAAGCAGGAAACAATTTCCTCACAACTTGCAGGCTCTTCCTTCAAGTGAGCAGTTAATACTAGAGACCAGAAAAACCATCACTGCTCTCTCTGAAACTGAGCATTTCTTATCTCACTGGCTTTAATCATTAAAATCTGTAATAGACCACTGAAAGATTTCTGGTAGGCTGTCTAAATTAGAGAAAGTCTAAAGAGCAAAACAATAAGCAGAACTGCCTATGTCCGATGTAGCAAGCTGTTGCAAGTAACAAGCAAGATGTGCATGAGAACTCCTGTTAACTTCATTGAATTTGACTTTTACTGATGAGCTTCTAAAAGCAGAAATAAAGTCTTAGAGCTGATTTTTTTAAAAATTTATTTGAAGTAGGGGTCTGTGTGGGAATATGTGGAGAAAAATGAAATTCAGAATGGAATTTGATGCTAATCTGACTTTGAGGAGATCAACACCAGCCATCAGCACAAGAAGTTGTGGTAGACTATGCCGATAATTTGTAGCATTATGCTAAGTTGGTGAGAGACCAGAGGTCAAACTTGATTATTTTACTTTAAGCCTTCAAAAACTGAAGAAATACCTTGATTTATTTAATGCATTCTGGAATATTCAGTTTTTATATCTAAAGTAGAGAGATGTATAAGAAATTTAATGGGGCAAACCAGGCTGTACTCAGTCATCTTACATATATTCTGTGATTCTATGAAAATGGTTAAATTCTTTGTTTTCCAGGCATGTGAATTCAGAGAATTAAATAGAGACAGAAGAATGGGAATTCTGCTTCTTTTAAGGCCAATTAGTAGACACTTCTTGCTTTGGTGTAGGGGGATAATTTTCTTTTTTATTTTGAATTTTTAGTTGCTGTCTGCTGTGCTTTAGTTCGGCTCAGCTCTAGCATGCATGTAGTATTTTCCAACACTAAGTGCTCTTACAGTGCTATTGGCAGGTGGCATTAGTGGTCAGTTGTGCTGTGGTGCTTTTGTTGTTCTCTAAACGCCCATAGTGAGCAAAGAACAAAACTTCTGATGCTTGTGGGCTGTTGCTTCTAACTTCAAATCCTTGTAACAGCATGTGCCATTATGCGCTCCTACAGCCATGATACAGAGCTTACATACATGTTCACCCTTGTGTCACGCTTAAAGTCAGAGTGATTATAGGAAGATTATCTGGAAAAGGTGCTTGTAGAGTAAAATCTGAGAAGTGTGTCTCTTTCCTGAAGAGAATTCACTGGAAAGCCTACCTGCATAGGATAGCAGGGAGGTATGATACTGTGTGATGCCTTCTCCCTCTGGCTGCTGATACGGACACAATTGGTGGTGCATCTCTTTTCATTCCTAGTTCATTTATATGGCTTCCAAAGGGAGTAAGTCTTCTTAAGGTGAAGAAGAAAAAACTTTTAAAAAAGCATCCACAGAGGTAGTTAGTGTGGGGGAAAAAACCCCAAAAGGCAAACCAACCAGCAACTAGTCAGAGGTAGGCTTAGACGGTAGTTTTCATGCAGAAACTTCTTTTCAAGACAATAGGAACTGAAAGTGTTGGGCATCAGGCCCTTTGACTTCAGTAGGGCTTGGACTGCGGCAGAGTGAACTAGAGGAAGTGGATGAAAGCAAAACTAGCATTAACAAAACATCTGATGCATGCCTGAAAGCAGTAGCTCGCTTTGCCTTGCTGCATGACTCCCTGAAATTGGAGTCTTCCACAGAAGCTGTTCAGAAGCACATGCTTCTCTGGAAGTGCTGGCTCTTCTGTAGTGCTTCCTACATAGTGATAAATGGCTGGCCGCCTACAAGTGTGCAGTTTCCAGTCCTGCAAGTCAGTGCTAGTGGGGAGGGAAACGTAGAGTTCCCTATGGCTCCTAAGCAGGAGCTTCTGTTCTACAAGGTTATGGAAAATGGCTTTTAGCAATGTTTTTGGAGTTGCTTAATCTTTTCTGAACAGAGTAGTTCATAACAAAATGTTCTTATTTTTCAAGTGGAAAATGGAAATGGAAATAGAAAAGGTTTTGGGGATAAAAATCTGAGTACTTCTGTTTAGATGAGAAAATTGTTGCTTTGCTATGAGAAGAATAGCATCTGTGGTCTAGCTTAATTCTGGGTGCTAACTGCACTGGTATGAAGACCTTTCATTTATCCTTTTGTTTGCTAGAGCTTTTCAGCCACTGGAGAACTTTTGTAATGATTATGCAAGAGATCTGGATGTTTCTGTTGTAAACTAGAACAATTTCTCTAGGAAAACTTTTCACCTGCAGGGAGCCCTGGATGTTATTTCCCTGAAAGCTGCTGGTTTCCCCATCATCCTGTCTACCAACATCTCGCCACCCTGCAAGCAGAAGTTGTTCTTCAGTGTTCAGATATGTTGCAAGCTTGCCAAAGCAGCAGTTGCTGTGTGGTATTTTTGCTATTGCATCAGGGCTGTACGAGTAATTGCTGCTTCAATGCTTGTTTTCTGAGATTTTTCTCCCTCCCCCACCTCAATGCTCATCAGAATTGGTGACTTTTAAATAAATGATCCACAGTGGCAGTGTAAAATATCTAGCTTTTTAATACTGATAAATTGCCCGCTCTGCACTGAACTTTTGTTGTTTTGTCTGTGCTTTGCCTAATTAGAAGACTACCTGGATAGGTAATGGGACACTTTTCCTATTTGCTTTTGCTGTCTGTCTTTTCTTCCTTGGATCCTCTGTCTGGTGTAGGATTAGCTAAATATCTAAATCCAGATAATAGTGGTTGAACTAAGGCTGGGAGAATGATAGACCAAATATATTTGTAGTTTTGAAAACCTGGGAAGCAAAACAATTGCAACCTGAATTAAACCTTTTGAAAATATTTGGCCAAGTAGAAAGTTCTAGCCCTTTTTGGGGTAGGGGCATAGGTGTTTTAAATATTTAATTTGACTAAATAAAAGTATTATCTTCAATCTGAAATGCTTTTATTCCCCATGTCTTTGTTGAAAAAAAGAATCGAGAAAGCCTTTCAGATGAAAACTGTGTTGATTAGAAAGGATGAAACTTCTTAGTCTTTCATTTAAACAATTAGTCCTACACAAAACTTGGGGACACTCCTGGCAAGACTGGAATGTTTTTATGCTGCTTAATCTGTGACACATTGAAGCTTCATGTCCAATTTTTTCCTCTCCTCTGAAGTTAATCCTCTGAATGTGATGGATTTGTAATTCAATATGGAAGGCACATGGAAAAAATTAGTAACTTTTGCCTGGTAGGGATCTGAGAGACCTTGCACAAGGGTAACTTTGTTTTGGCTGGTATAGTGCATCTTACTGCTTTTTTCAGCCTTGCAGAATATTGCACTTTGGCTAATATAGCTCTGACCTGGTTGTTCCCTAATGCCTTGTCCCATCCCTTGTCCCATGGAAGAATTTCACCAGGAATATAATGCCTGAATGGAAGCATCCATGGTGTAACATTTTGGGTGTTTATTGCCACAGTAGTTTGTTACAGATTTATGTAGCTGCTGGATTCTAGGCAGCACAAGCCTCTCCATTGCTTGGAGAAGAACCAAGTGGCAGGGGAATGTGTGATTAAGGAGTGTCAGCAGTGAAGCTGATTGAAGAGATTCCTGCCATCTACTGCCTTGGTCACCCATTCTCCCCCTTGTGCTGGAGCTTTGTGACTCTCAAGTCTGGGACAGAAAAGGGCCCGTGGGGCCTGTCCTTCCAGCTGGAGGAGTTCTAACAGGAAACAGCATCTTCACTGTGACTGCTGGGCGATTTTACACCTAAATAATTAAAGTCCAAGTTTGTTTATGGACTTCATTTTTACATGGTAAGCAGAATCTGTATATTCAATTGCAGCACAAACCTCCTGATGGTTTGTGGATGTTGAAACCAATTTGTTTGTGTTCTCGTTAGCTGCTTGGGTTTCCGACATAAAAATAACCTTTTCATCATGTTCTGTTCGTTTCTAACAAGGGCTGACCTGAGTATCCTGGTGCTTTCCTACAGCATATCCTGTAGCTGTTGAAGTGTTCTTTGGTCTTTTCGAGTGTCTGTCCAAACTGTGACTCAGGGCAGGGGTAGAGTTCCTGCTGGAGGCTTTCTTTGTCAGTGTGTTTTAATCACTGAAGAGATAAATGAGTGCTAAAAATCAGACTTCCTTAAACATCATCCCAAGAGCATGTGATTTCTGCAGCATAAGAGAAGCTTCAATAAGATCCATGAAGTTAGAATCATAGACTCATTTTGGTTGGAAAAGACCTTTAAGATCATCAAGTCTAACTGCAAACATAACACTGCCAAGTTCATCACTAAGCCATGTGTCTAGTCAAAGGCCAGTGTGTTCTCAAGGACAATGTTGGAATGATAGGCATCCTTCTGTTACAAGGATCCTAAGCATTCATTTGCTTTTGGGGGGGGGCATATTTGTCTGAAGGCTGATTCCAGTAATGGAAAACTTGGTAACAGTTGCTCTGGACCGTCTCAATAGGTGAATGGATGTTGGAAACAATTAATAGACAAAAAAAGCATACTTACTGTCTGTATGTTTTGGTAAGTGTGATGGATTAAAAAATAAAATTAAATCTGGTAAACAAAACTTCTGAATTATGGGGCATGAGGAAAATGACAAGCATGTAAAGTCAATCTTGGCTTGGTTGAGTGTACTCTGCTGGGTAGAAAACTGGTTGGATCACCAAGCCCAGAGAGTGGTGGTGACTGGAGGTAAATCCATCTACTGGCCAGTCCCAAGTGGTGTTCCCCAGGGCTCAGGATTGGGACCAGTCATGTTTAATATCTTTATCAATGATCTGGATTATGGGATTGAGGGCACCCTCGGTCAGTTAGCAGATCACACTAAGTGTTGATCTGCTGGATGGCAGGAACACTCTGCAGAGGGATCTGGACAGGCTGGAATGGTCTGAGGCCCATTGTATGAAGTCCAACAATACAGAATACCTGGTCCTGCACTTGGGTCACAACAACCCCTGGCAGCGCTACAGGCATAGGGAAGAATGGCTGGAAAGCTGCCCAGAGTAAAAGGATCTGGGAGTGCTGATCAACAGCAGCTGAACATGAGCCAGCAGTGTGTCCAGGTGGCCAAGAAGGGCAGTGGCATCCTGGCCTGTATCAGCAATAGCGTGGCCAGCAGGACCAGGGCAGTGATGGTCCCTCTGCACTTGGCACTGGTGAGGCTGCACCTCGAGCACTGTGTTCAGTTTTGGACCCCACACCACAGAAAGGTCATTTTGGTGCTGGAGTGTGTCCAGAGAAGGGCGACAGAGCTGGTGAAGGGTCTGGAGCACAAGTCTAATGAGGAGTGATTGAGGGAGCTGGGATTGTTTAGCCTGGAGAAAAGCAGACTCTTGAATATGTTGTTATACAAAGATGGCAAGGCAGTCCCTGCCCTCATGAACTTAAAATTTGAAGGAAGCAGAGATTATAAGAGGAAACAAAACTAATGGGGCCAGCTGACTGAACTGTTGTCCCACTGCCCAACAGGAGTAAAACCAGGAGTAGAAATACATCAGTGAAATCACAAGGAGGTTCGGGCCTGCACTGCTGTTCATGCAGGAGGATATCCTCAGACTATCCTGTATCTTCCTGTCCCCAGGAAATAAATCAGACAGGATGAGCACTCAAAACAACTCTTGAATATGTGGAGAGTGAAGCAGGACTCGTAAAATCCCCTGGCTTCTCACCAGTAAAACAGTGAGCTTGATTTCACATGGAATATCCAATTTGGGAAAATAAAGCAATTGCATAGAGGACTGAAATTCAAGGCATGACGGAGAGGCTTTCAGATAGTCACAGTCTTGCCAGAAACTCAAAAGCATAAAACAATCAGATGCTGATTTACCACCTCAAATGATATTAAATGCATTTGGTTAGAAACTGCCCTGTGAATTACAGCCTTTTTTTGTGAAAGGCTTTGGCTTTGCTGCCCTGTGTCTGTAATCACTGATGACCTTAAGGTGTTCGGCTGAGAAGGAAGTGGGTTTTAGTCCACATGTCCTGTTCTGTCTTTGTACTCTACTCATTGCCATAGTTCCTGGATACTTCCAGAAGTCCATTAAGCAAACTAACATCTGTAAAATAACATCTGCTGTGCCTTTTTTGTTTCCTCCCCAGGGAAGA
The DNA here is from genome assembly GCA_013396735.1 of Grallaria varia. Classification (NCBI taxonomy): domain Eukaryota; kingdom Metazoa; phylum Chordata; class Aves; order Passeriformes; family Formicariidae; genus Grallaria; species Grallaria varia. The sequence continues at coordinate 371,537 of VWZG01012466.1, read as the reverse complement.
TGAGTGGCTGAGTGACTTATTTTATTTTAAATAGGTTTCGAAAACAATAAAAAAGCACTTTTAAAAAAACCCCTCACCTTGAGATAAATCATCTTTAAGGGCTCAACAAAAGCACATGAGAAGTGTGCACATATGAGGTAAAGATGCAGAAGTGTGCCACATATTTAAAACAGAAGACAGTAAGGTGAGTTTTGGCCCTTTCAGTGCAAGTTTGTTCAGTAAACCAGCCTGGAGAAGGGTCCTTGTCCTAAGCTGAGCTGCACTTCTCTGTAGGTAGTTTCTCTGAGGTAAAGGATCAAAGCAGCTGCTGCTGAGCCTTCAGTCCGGAGCTCTTATCAGCCTTGTGGGCACAATGCCCTGTGCTGTCTTTATAATTCAGCTCAGGGGGTGCAGTTCCAAGTTACTGTGCTTTAGGTACTGGCTGCACTCTTACAACAGAGCAGTCTGCCTCTCAAACTGTCTCAAAGATGTGCAGGAAAATACAAGGCTTTCTTAATCAAACAGTGTTCGTGAGGGTTTTTGTACGTGACCACAGTTTTGTTGCTCGCTTTCCCACACTGCCTGCCTCAGCTGACAAGAGTTTCTCTTAAACTTATTCATAATTTACTGCTTTCAGTGCTTCTTTTTCTAATTTTATCCTTCCTTTTATTAGTATCAGAATGACTGTTTCTATGTCAGTAGATAATACTTCCATTATTGCTGTTGCATCACAGATGAAGAACGCGTTCTTACTTCTGGCCAACCTTGCTAGGTAGTCGTGTTTACAGAAACTTAAAACTTTGGGCTGAGTGGCTGGTTTGGATTAATCCTAGAGTAGTTTAGTTTTGGAAGGGTACTTTGCATGTTGTCTCATCGAACCTCCCACTCAAAACAGGGCCAATTTTAGAGTTCTATTAGGTCGCTGTGAACCTTGTACTGACATCCTGATCATAGTTGTAATTATGAAGATTGTAATTAGAAAAACCATGTATTTGCTGTTATGTCATTACCATTGTTTTAACCAGCAGTTAAGGTATTGTACTAAACCTCTTTTTTATTTTGCTTTGTGGTCTGGTTGCAGAAGTCTTTGCCTTTGTCTTGCTCATTTTGCATAAGTGTGTATGGGGGGAAAAAAACCTCTCTGTTTCAACTTTTTGATAAAATCTGACTTACAAAGAAAGTTTTTTAGGCTTTTTTTTCTTTTTTTTTCTGATTGATTTGAGTTGTACGATGTACTTCACGTAGTTACTGGGGTTTATCACCTGTTTGCATACCTGTTTTATAAAGAATGGTGAAAGAAAGCACTTGTTTGAATGAAACCCAGCAGCTCCCTTTGGCTACACAACAGCACCATCTGCTGTTCCTGAACTGCTGCTTTCCCTGCGCGTCCAAATCTTTCACTTCACGATTCGATATTGATTCTTGTGCCTCTTCACTCTGACTTGGCCCATTTTACCACACTTTTTGCTCTTGTGAGGAGATACTCCTTGAGACACTGTGTTTTGACGTTCTAGATTCAGAATTTCTTTGAATTTCTTGGCAATAACCAGCAGTTGAGACTTCTTTCTCTGTCTGCTTTACAAACATTAGGGTTATTTTGTAGTGGGTTTTCTTTATTTTTTTCTTTTTTCTTTCTTTTTTTTTTTTTTTTTTACTTGTGTAGTGTGTCTTACCCTTGCCAAGACAAGTTACTACAAGGTATGAAGCTGCATCATCTGGCAATAGAGGACTTTCTGCTCTTCAGTTGAGTAATAGGTACTTTTGACTTTTTTTCTGGAGAAGCCTGGACTTGTGACTGTGCTGCCAGGGATCTTACGCGTGTTGGTGTTTTGAAGTGTTATGAATAGGATGGGCAGAGGCACTTTATTGCTGTGGGGCTATCAAATTTTTACAGATTGAGGCAAACACAGGAAAGAATACTGTGTCTGATGTCAGTGAGGGAGTCTCCAGTGTGTCTCAGAGTCAAGACAGAGAAGCATGACACTTTGATCAGTGTGGTAACTAAAACAGCCAAAAGAATTTAAATTCCTGGTCTTTTCTCCTTCTTGGTATTGAGAGGCAGACTCATTAGATAAATGGGCTTTTGGGGTTTGTTTTGGGGAAGTAGATTGACAGATCACATCAGAGGAAAACCACAGTAAATCATAGCTAAAGAAAATTAGGCATAATTTGGGAAAATATATGCATTTTAGAGTATCACTATGCTAATTTTACAGTACCTGTGGAATAGGAACAGTAAGATGGGCTTTAGAAACTGTTCTGTACAATATCCCATTGGATAAACTCAGCCTGGTGCCAGAATTGTCTTCTCTGGTTTTTTTTTGGGTTTTCAGGGATTTTTTGTCTTTGTTTTGGTTTCTTATTCGTTTGTTTTATTGGGATGGTTTTGTGGGGTTTTTTTTTGTTTGGTTGGTTTTTGTTTGATTTGATTTTGGTTTGGTTTTTGTTTGGTTTGGTTTTCCCCCTCCACTCTGTTTTTTGTCTGTTGCATATTAAACTGCCTGCGCTGGTAGTCCAGTCTGTCTTTGTCATTCAGGAAAGTTGAATACTTTTTGCGCTGTGATCCTGTAGTTGGCACTCTGGCCTCAGGAAGGAAGGATGCATAATCAAGTTTTAAAACTAAATGTTTAATTTTAGATGGTTCCATAAAAGGCAAACAGGACACATGAGCCTGTTTTGCCTATCTTTGGCTAGCAGCCTAACCAGAAAATTTAAATAAAAAAAGATACTTTTCCCCTTTACAAACAGACCTAGAACAAAATGTGTATTAGTTGCACTTTCTACTAGTGTTGGGGTTTATTAAACTATACTTTGACTTTTTAGATGTGCCTTAACTGATCCATCTTTTTATTTGACGCAAGGTCTTGACCAAAGCTTTTATTTTCGATTGCTGACCTTGTTCTGCCTTTCAACACCCAGATGTAGAAAGTGAAACAGATGTAGAAAGTGAAACTAACATTAATAACTGTGCACATGAAGGAGCAGGTGAATTGTCAGTGTAAAACAGGCCCAGGATATGTTGTCAGCACTTGGAGTTCAGTGAAAGAGTCCTTAAATACAGGCATGATAACATCACCATGTACTTATGAGCAAGAGTAAGTGGTCCTGTTGAGGCAAACTGTAGAACATCCATAAATTAGTTTTGTTTGGGTCTGGAAGCAGTCACTGAAAATACTTATTGAGGGCAAAGACCTTGCCTTGTATGTCTGTTCAGACAATGCACAGACCTCCAATGCTCCTGCTGTTCTGTCAGTGAGCTGCAGTACCTCTTCCACTTTAGTCCCTAAAGGGAGTAAGCTTTGAAAAAGTTTGGGGGGAAAAAACCTCAGCAGATCGTATATAATGTAAGTTATATACGTGTTGTGTATTATATAAATAAGTTCATGTGGTCTCTTTGACCCAAAGCAAATACAAGTACATGGTGTGGAGTGGCTGGATCCTGTAGGTCAAGAGTTAGGCTTTCCTGAGCTGCCTGGAGGAATCTGACTAGCAGGTAGGTCACTACAAAGCACCAAGTGTGATTTGCTGCTTTTCAGCATTACCTTGCAGATGTTCTTAAAACAGGGAATGTGAAAGGTTGGTTCCTGGAGCATCTGAGAGGTTTGGCAGAGTTGTGGGTGTAAAGGCACATGGATGTGTGAGCAGAGATTTCCAAGCCAGCAGATGTCAGGCTGTTACTGCTGGCAAGAACTATGGAAAAAGGTGACCGTGTGCACTGATGGAAGTCAGAATTGGAAAGCTACAGGTCATCTTTAGCAGTGATGACCTGTGAATACATGGTAATTAAGTAGCATAGGTCTTCCAGAGTAGTTCTGTGGTTTAGTTTGATTTTTTTTTTTTTTAATATTTTATAGTAAAAGCCTGCATTGATATTCCAGAATAAGATTATACAGATGCAGGGAGTTGCCTTGTAAAAGAAACTGATAAACTTGCTAGTATAGCTGAATGCTTGGGGAAGGGTTGAGGTGGATTTTTTTTTTCTTAATAGCAAAACTAGGTTGGTAGGGTTTTCCTAAGTCTCAAAACATTATGGGAAGACTTTTTATTTGTTGATACAGTTTTATTGCACGAGATGCTTTGTGAGCTCTCAGCAGATTTTTCCATCTTCCTAAATATATTAGGCTATCTCATGGTAAGTATGATACTATGAAAAGGGCATGGATTTTTTTTTTTTAATTAATGGCTAAAAATAGCATTTCTCCTTAAGAATATACACCTGTAATTTTGGCTGGTTTTCTTTATAAAACAGAAGAATGTTGATGTATAAGTAATATAAATTAATTAAATGTCATAATTTTTTAATCTTAATAAAATGTTTGCCTTTTTTTGGGTTTTTTGCATTTCTTTATTTTCCATCTGCAGAGTGATCATCAGCACTCACAGTGGACTCCAGGATCAGTTCTAGCCTTCTGAACATGTTCCTTATTCTTTATAGATTGATCACTTTGGATTTGATGAAGGTCTTACATTCCAGCAGCGGTACCTAGTAGCAGATCAGCACTGGAAGAAGGACAATGGACCAATACTATTTTATACAGGCAATGAAGGAGACATCACGTGGTTCTGCAACAATACGGTATGTAGAAAATAAATTCTTGGATTACAGTCCTTCTTTCCAGTAATGATTGTTATAGTTGTTACAGGAAGAAAATGAAACAGAACAAAAGCACAGAAAAAGGTTTAGGGAGTTCAGGGTCTTAGCTGAAGCCCAAATTAACCAAAAGGATGCACTTGTATTAACTTCCTAGAGTAATGAAGAAAATTTCTAGAGGAAACACCATAAGATGCCTTGGAGCTAAAAATTCAGAATTTTGGACCAAATGAAACTTTTCCTAATACTTTAGATTCCCCAAGTAAAATGAGAGGTTTCAATGCTTATGTTTTTTGGAAAAATGTGAAGTGAAATGAAGGGGGCTGGAAATCAAATCTAGATGATTCTTGTTCTCTGCAATACCTGTGGAAGTTTTTACTTCCCTGACTGATACAAATGCAGGATGGAGTGTGTGGGTATTTTTCAGTCATTTTAATACAAAGTCCAATAACACAACAGGAGGTTGTATGTGCTGAGCTCAAAGCAACCAAGGACTGCTTGCGTACTTTGTTATTTCAGCAGGCAATCTCTGTTTGCCTGTTTCCATACTGGTGATAACAAGCTGTTATCAACAAGTAACAACGACTTGTACTTATTTATGAGTTGCAAATAAGTGTATTGCAATGCTCTAGATTATTGCTTATTGCCAAACAAGTTTTGTGTTTTCTGTAATGTAGTCCTAACTCAAATGCATGCTTTTTTCCTGTAGACTTTATTTCCTATGGATTAAGCTCATAACATAGGAGTTCTGTAAGGATTGCTTGTTTTTAGTCAGAAAACAATGCTGCTTAGTATTTTGCAGCATTGAAATATACACACTTTCTTTGTATGTATCACCTTCTCTGGGTATCTGTTTTGTGTGTTTGCTTACTTCAGTGATATTTTAAAACCGAATTGCAGCCTGTCTTTCTAGTGGTATTTCAATAGTGACATCTTTCTAGTCAAAGAATAAGAGTTGAAACACACTAGACTAAAAGTAGAGAATTTTAAACAAGCTGAATCAATTATTTTCAATGTCTGTTTTCCCCCATCCAGGGTTTTATGTGGGATGTGGCTGAAGAACTTAATGCTATGTTGGTATTTGCTGAACACAGATATTATGGAGAATCTTTGCCCTTTGGGAACGAGTCTTTCAGTGTAAGTGTCATCTTTTGTCTTCTTACAAATGTGTTCTATACAAACATAATTCTGCATATTGTAATCCTTGCCAGGGCATGAGTGTTAACTTGAGTAAGATGTAAATGTGCTAGAAGAACACAAGTACCTTGTTTTTGTAACTATCAATTCTAGGATTAAAAAACCCCTCAAAAAACCCTGAGATTTTTTTTAGCACCTCAAGGGACACCTGCAAAGTATATTTCATTTATTATCAGGCACAGATTTGGACCTTTACAGCTGCTGTGGGAAATAGAAAGACTGGAAATACTGTTGCTGGAAATCACTCGTGCTATATTTAACCTGCTTTCTTTCTCTCAGGATTCCAAGCATCTGAATTACCTGACATCAGAACAAGCTCTGGCAGATTTTGCAGTACTAATTGAGTATTTAAAGGCGACTGTTGCAGGAGCCCGTTACAGTCCAGTCATAGCTATAGGAGGATCTTATGGAGGAATGCTTGCAGCCTGGTTTAGGATGAAATATCCCCATGTGGTAGTTGGGTGAGTGTATTCATCCTGCTTAAACAGAGTGGGCATTTGTAACTTCCATGCTATAAATATTGCAGCTCTGGGAGAAGTACCATAGTTCAAGCTGGCTTGAATTTTTCACTACTGGGAGAAGGAATAACATTACTTTGAATTTGGGAAGAGGCCCCATTTGCCTAATAAAGACAACTGTAGGTCAGCAGATACTGGGTGGTGCATATTTTCAGAGCTGTCTGTTAGATTTGTGGAAACAGCACATGAACATGGACTTGGCACCTAATTTTTTTTAGCGTCTACAGACTTTCTGATTGCTTTAGGCAGGTCTTTAAACTCTTCAGTGCCCTGGTTACCCTCTTTGAAACAAGAATTGTGATTCCCCTACCTTTATCTGCTAGAGGGTATATTTCTGTGGTCGGCTCTATTTGTTTGAATTTACAGAATGCCTAGTGAGAAAAGCTTAATTTCTAGATGAGACTGAAAAACAATAAAGTAATCAAGTCTGAATTTCTATTTCATGTGTTTACTGATGTCTTTATACTAGTGTGCAAGACTTATATCCTTCAGCAGCCTCTGCATACAGACCTATGGAATAGTTTTGCACATTATGTTTCACCTAGAGCACAGTGTCCAAGCTGAACTATAAATGCTACTTGGGGGAGGGTATTGGCCAGAGGGTGGAAGTTCACTTTGCAGGAGTTCAGGATCTTTTTATGTCCCTTTGCAGAGCCCTGGCAGCCTCTGCCCCAATCTGGCAGTTTGGTGATTTGGTTCCATGTGGCACCTTTTTCAGCATAGTGACTAATGATTTCCAGAAGAGTGGGAGAGGCTGCTCAGAAAGTATCCGGAATTCCTGGAATGCTATTAACCACCTTTCCTCAACAGGTAAGACCTCACCAATGCTTTTTCAAAGAAGAGTAACATTCAGGGTTGTGTTATGACTTTCACCTGTGTATGTATTGGGTTGTTTGAAACTATACGCCTGGTACAGAAAACTGCCAAGTGAACTTAGCACTCTTTTTTTATATGCTTGTTTTGTTGTATCACAAGCTTCTTTCAGGCCTGGTGGGATGCAGAATCCAGGTCCAAACATCCTTAATGTCAGACAAAAGCAGAGTTCAGATGAGAACCTCAAGGCTTGTATTCCTTTCTGACAAAATAGGCCAGATAGTCATTACTATTTAAAAAAGAAAAGTTTGTTTACTAATTGAGGCACTTAAGTAAAGAAAATTACTGCAATCCTTATGGTCTCACTGACAGGGACTCAGTTGGACTTGAAGCTCTTGAGGATCTTTTCGAACCTAAGTGATTCTGTGAGTCTACAACTACCTGAAAGGAGATTGTAGTGAGGTGCTTACTAAAATTTGAGCTGCTATGCTTGTATATGTGTGGAATAATTTCACTAAATTAGTTATGCTAAGTGAAAATATTTTTTAGCAGCAGCACAAATGACCTATGTGTTAACATTTAGTGTATTGTAACATTATTTTATCTGTTTATTTTTATTAAAGATGCAGGTTTGCAGTGGCTTTCCAGCACATTTCGTTTGTGCAGCCCATTGAAAAATCTTCAGGATGCTGCTGTATTGAAAAATTGGCTGAGTGAAACATGGGTAAACTTGGCTATGGTGGATTATCCCTATAAAGCTGACTTCTTGCAGCCTCTGCCGGCTTGTCCTATACAGGTAATTCAGAACCAGTATGTTCTAGAATTGACCATTTGGTTTAACTGATTCTCTCCTTCTCTCCTAGCTTGCACCTTTTCCTTTATTTTTATTTTGGCTCCATAGAACCAACATGATTGAGAAAAGACAACCAGGGTATCACCTGCTTGGGCATGGACTGGTTTGTTGACTAACTGCCACTTGTAGGACTAATAGGTTGTACCAAGAACCTAGAAGAAGAAAAGTACCAGGGATGACTGAAAAACCTCAGCTGTCCTGGAGAGCTGTTCTTGAGTAGCAGAAATGCTGCACAAAAAGTACATGCAGTTAGAGATTCTGATGCCAGACTTGGCTGATGAACCTTGCAACTGAAGTGAAAGTTTTGAGCCTATGTCCTTTTTAGTGTGGGAAAACTAGTGAGAAAGAAAGTGTGTATCTGCACAAATGCATTCCTTGTAGGGGCACTTCTCAAAGCAAAACCTCTTTTCACACTTGTAAACCTTCACTTGTGCAGTTCTGTTTATCCACAGTACTTTCTCCAAACTTTCTATTTTCTTGGAGTGTTTTTGTTCTTTTAAGACCCTGACTGAATTTCCCTTCAGAACTTTGGGTTACTGCATAAGGTAGGCAAAGCAGATAAGGTATTAGTACTTCAGGCTACTAACCAGCAGTTAATTATAAAACAATTTTTTACCTTGTGTAGAGCTGCCTGATGGAGGAGAGAGGGACATTCATCTGTCCATGTGACTGTCTGCAAAGGGCAGTATAAACACCTTGAAAATTAGTTTTGCTTTGTTATCTGTCTGACAGAACCTGAGAAACATGCTCACCTCCACTGCTGTCCATGTTGTCTCTGACTGAGGTATAAACCTAAAATAGGAAAGGCTGCTACACACCTGGACAATACTAATGAATGAAATCTGAGTTATTTAAGCTGTTCAGATACTCTTTTTTTCTGAAACAGAAACCCTAATATGACTGAGAATGACAAAGAGGAGAAAATGTGGACTAGGTGATCTTGGATGTCTTTTCCAACGTTAATGATTCTGTGTGTTTGAGTAGCTGCATATATGTGTATCTTGCTTAGTCTGTTCTCTGTTGTGAGCTGTCTACATCAAACTGCAGGGAACCTCAATCCGTACCTGGAGCTTCTTTGATACATATTTGTATGTGTTATCTTTCATTGCAGAGGAGCTAAATACTACTTATTAAATACAGTCTATTTTAAAGCATGGGAAACGGATTGAAGAATTTGGTGAATTAAATATTAAGGTGGCACTGGGGATTTTTTCCATTTTTTAATCAGGAAATACAAAGCTTCAGGTTCCGCGTAGTAGCTTGCACTACATAAATGAAATACTGCTTTTTGTGATAATGGTCAGGATATACCACATATAAAGATGCTTTCTGAAGTGGTCTGACTGTATTTGGAAAATAAATTAATATCCTAGTAGTTATCATGTATTAATATTTAATTCCTATAGATTTAGATTTCCCCTTCTCTCTTTGTTGCAGGAAGTCTGCAAATTCTTGAAGGATCCCAGTCTCTCTGACAAATTGTTGCTGCAGAATGTTTTCCAGGCAGTAAATTTATATTACAATTATACAGGAGAAGCCTCATGCTTAGATGTGTCTGAGACTGCAACAAAGAGTCTGGGCCAAATGGGTTGGTACTATCAGGTACGCACAGCAGCCGTTCTGAATTGCACCTTGGACAAGTTTTTTTAAGTTAGAGCTGATGAGAGCTGTCAAGTCATTTAGCTGTCAATGCATTGTGCCAGATGTATTGATGTACTCATGACAAACATAGCCACAAACCAAGTATGATTGTAGTGGGAAGGACGAGGCAGAAAAGAGAAGTTTTCCCAGGACTTTTAGGTTGTTGCGGGTGGGAGTGGAAGACTTAAAAAAAATTTATTTTAAAAGCCCTTCCATTGAGTCACGAGGTGCAGAAAGGACTCCCTTGCTTTCAAAACTTCATCTCAGAGAGGAATCTACGTGCAGCTGAATCCAGTCAGCCTCAGATTATGTCAAGGGTTTATATGTAAGGAATTGCAGTGGTGTGATTGAGCCACTTTTGTCCCGCAGGTTTTAATGATTGGCAAAATGAGAATATATGTATAAAATGGGTCACTTATTATTACAAATGATCAGACAAAAGATCTTAATCAGAATTATTTACTACATAATTTGAAAGCGAAAACTAGTAGTAGTATGGTATAAGATAGTGCACTATATTGAAGCAATTGTATTAAAGCTAGCAAAAAGAAAAGATTATTAGAGATTTTTTGGAACTCACCCAGTCCAGTGCTCATGGAGACATCTCTTTCGCTCAGCCGCAAGGAGTGTCTTTGGAGGGCATCCCCACCCAAAGGAGGAATCTCCACACACACTCCAAGAAGGGTTATGTTAGAGGAACCTGACTATGAAAGGGGACTGGACTTTTGTAGTATAAAGGGATTGACTGGTAGTCACAGATCTACAGGCCAACAGACTAGCTTATCTGTCAAATCCTGCTTCAAAAAACAGAATGTGTGTTTGAAGTCTGGTGAACCAGGTTGGTTTTAGCATAATTAAACACCGAGACAGCACCATGGTGCCAGCAGTTGAACTTCCATGAGGGCTTGCGTTGTTTGCGTTCTCCGATTGAATTTTACGTCTTATCGGGGCAGGCCCTCCTGCCACTGTTGTATCTTCATATAGACTGGAAAATTGTGTCCAACAGCCAACTGTACGAGGTTCAACAAGGCCAAGTGCTGTGTCCTGCACTTGGGTCACAACACCCTTGGCAGCGCTACAGTCTGGATACAGAGTGGCTGGAAAGCTGTCTGGTGGGAAAGGACGTGGGAGTGCTGATCAACAGTGGCTGAACATGAGCCCGCAGTGTGCCCAGGTGGCCAAGAAGGGCAATGGCATCCTCGCCTGTATCAGCAATAGTGTGGCCAGTAGGACCAGGGCAGTGATTGTTCCCCTGTACTCAGCACAGGTGAGGCTGCACCTCAAATTCTGTGTTCTGTTTTGGGCTCCTCACTACAAGAGAGACATTTAGGTGTTGGAGTGTGTCCAGAGAAGGGCGACACACGTGGTGAAGGGTCTGGAGCACAAGTCTAATGAGTAGCAATTGAGGGAACTGGGACCATTTAGTCTGGAGAGGAGCAGACTGAGGAGAGACCTTAATGCTCTCTACAGCTACCTGAAAGGAGGTTGTAACTCTTAAGTAACAAGCAATAGAATGAGAAGCAATGGCCTCAGGTTGCACCAGGAGAGGTTTAGATTGAATATTAGGAAAAAATGTCAAGCATTGAAATGGACTGCCCAGGAGCGTCATGGAGTCACCATCCTGGGAGGTATTTAAAAAGTACTATCAACTTTGGTACACAGTTTAGCAGTAGACTTGGCAGTTTTAGGTTTGTGGCTCAACTCAGTCTTAAAAGATCTTTTCCAACCTAACTGATTCTGTGATAGTTTGATAGTAACTGATAGCAATTACTGTTCAAATGCTGTTTCAACTTTCTTTTTTGAATACTGCACTAACAGCTATTGGACAGTCTCCTGGGAATATATCATACTGACCTGCCCTTTCTTTCAGGCTTGCACTGAGATGGTGATGCCCTTATGCACAGACGGTGTCCATGACATGTTTGAACCTGAGAAATGGGACTTTGATGAATTTTCAGAAGAGTGTTACAGGCTGTGGGGAGTGAGGCCTCGCCCCTCCTGGGTTCTTTCTATGTATGGAGGAAAAAACATCAGTTCGCACAGCAACATCATCTTCAGGTGAGCCCTGTTTCATCTCAGAGTGTAGAGTCTTCCACCAGTGTGGGTTGTCAGTGCAGAGGGCCTACCCTACATGGCAAAAGGATCTGTCTACAGCACTCCCTTTGAATAAGGTGGGCATGCTTTGTGTTGCTCTTGAGAGTAAAAGGGTCAATCTCCAGCGGCCAAAGAAGCCAACTGTTCTGTTATTGCCTGTGTGACTCTAAAAGAAGAATCTGGATTGGGATTCTGCCCAACATAATCTTACAATGTGGATTCCTTCTCATCTTGTGGCCAAAATCCAGGCTTCCCATGATGGTAAATTCATCTAGTTTTTATGGACCCAAAGCGCTGTCAATTCCACAGAAAAGGAAAGTCTAAGCAACGTCTAGCTGTAACACAGAATCTTGGTCACCAAAATTACTGCTCTGAGTGATAGCCTTGTGGAAGGGCTGGTGTGACATTCCTTTTTCCCTTTGATACAGAAAACAGAAGGAAGTAACTTCTTCTATTACTGCCAATAGCCCTTTTCTTTTAGTGGTATTTAGGCAAGTTTCAACAAACTTGTGTAAGATCCAAATACAAAGATGTTTCAATTTTAGTAAAGCATACTGGCAATACAACAAAAGTTTGTTCTGAATCTGTATTGGCAAAAAGTGAAAGAAATGTTTCAGTCTAGTGCAAATAAACTAGGGCTTGCTGCTTGCTCTCCGTTCAGCCTTCACTTTCCTTATTTTTAAGAAGAAACTCTGCTGTCTTTGAAGGGAGGTTCATATAGTTATACTTCAGCTGTGAGGCGATACAGCTCAGTGCTGTCTGTCCATCAGGTTCTTATGTGGTAAGGAGGTGTCAATGCACCCACTGAGACCTTTGCTTCAGGAGTCCTGACTTACTGTGGGAAGCTTCTGGATATATATCCCTCAGTGCTCTGGTTAAAATTGTGCAAGGCCTTCTCATAAAACACCCTGCCACTTCTATAAACCAAGATCAGAATTAGTATTTTGGACTTGGTAGATAGGTGTGCATATTAAAAGTGTGAAGTTCTCACTTGGACTGGAGGTTGTTTTCTGGATTGCAGCTGTTAGCATTGGTCTGTTTGGCTCCAAGGGCATGTTACTTTCCTCTTATATGCCTCTTCCTGTTTCTGTCCTAGCAGGATATTTGCTCTGGAGTGAGAAATTCCACCCTTTTTTGGAAAACTTTTTAAGTAAAAACAATTTTGTTGGTTTAACTTAATTTCTGCAGAGTGTTGTTTATTTCAAAGGCCTCACAGCTGTGTACAGGAGAAATTCTCTTTGTAAGCGATAGACAAGCAAACAAATCTAAATAAGTGTTTCAGAATTTATGCCAGCTGAAGGAGCTAGAAATGAGAAAAGCCTGAAAGCAGCCAAATGAATGTAGAAGTAGTGCTGTACACACAAAGCCTTTGGATCTCAAGCTGGGATGTTTCTCTTCAAACAAATACATTGTCAATACTGTACATTTTATATAAGAGCCTTTTATCCTCAAACACTGCAGAGTGCTTTACAAAAAATATCCAAGTGTTTACCAGGGGACGTGGCTCCCTGTGGGGTGAAAAGGACTGTGTTTCTAATGACAGGCAACTTTCACAACAGTGTAGCACAGGAAGGGAAAAATACTCTAAAGAGAGCCACTGTGGGGTGGATTTATCCAGACACAGTGGGATTTGGCCAGGATGTTTAAACTGGTGTTACTGCTGCTCCCTCTGCAAGCAGTGCATCCCTCTGCAGAGTCACTCTGTGTTGGAGGCACTATATGGTATTAATGCAGGAAACTCCACTGCCATGTTGGTACCCTCCTGGCGGTACGTAGTGTGTGAATGGTTACTTAGGCTGTGTGCAGGTGTTACTTGCCTGTCGTGGGGCAGCATATCTATTAAAACTAGTTTGAGGAAATCGGGGCATTCAGAACACTGTTTCCCCTTTCTTTTCCATGAGTTTTCACTGCTCTTACTGGAACATGCTGTGTACCTGGGGTGGAAGTTGTCCTGCACAGCATTGGAAAGTGACATTTTAACGGTGTTCATGCATGCGGTGGCAAAGAGCCTGCAGCAGTTGTAGTGTCTCATCATCAGCGTACTATGGTAGTAAAAATCAGCCCAGTATGAAATTTGGTGTGCACAATCTAAAAACGGATATTTTTCAGTCTGGATGGATCACCCTAACCTCTTGGTTAGGGCACCCACCTACCTGGTTCTGGCAGGGGTTAGGCAGAAAGGGAAGGCTCTGTTTTGAGAGACAGTGTCCCTCTGTGCAGAAGGGAGATTTGTTAGGCAAAAGGGAACGGTAGCAAAGAAGAGAAGGCACAACAATGCCTGACTGAAGAGAAAAGGTAAGAGAAAGAAGTTAATAAAAGGAATCGTGGGAGTTGTGGAGAGTGGGCATGTTAAAAAAGGATGCACAGACAGTGCTTCTAAGATTGTGTAAAACTTGTTCTGGGCAGCGCTGGAGGGCTGAGGAGACTGAAGAGAATATAGGAAAGAGGTTGCTGTAGGATAAACAGAACCCCCTATATACGCTGTCAAGAAATTATATTAATTGGAAACAGGACTAGCATGTTCTTATTTTGCACTTGTTTTTTTCTGGAGTCCTACTTGCCTGGCCACTGACCAAAGGAATGGCTGATTTTTTTGTTCTTTCTCTTTTACTTTTTTGGTTTACATTGGGAAATTCCTGTCCTGTGAGATGGGCAACTGAGTATTTACATGCATGCTTAGTTTTAACACATAAATGATACATTCTGGTTTGTCCTGAAGTATCTTATTCTGTCAAAACTGTTAGAAGTTAAGATTTTGTGGTGAGCCCTCCCTTCCCCCTCCTCTCAGTAAGTATCATTTCCCAAACTGCATCAGTGCCTCTCGTGCCATCATTTGGCAGGAGACTCAGAGATCGCAGCCAGCAGCTTGCAGAAAAGCCGGAGGCAGTGTTGTTTCCTTGTGGCATGCTTAGTTTCCACATGACTAGGACCAAAAGATCCAAGTTCATGTACCTCATGGGTCTCTCAGCAACTCATCCCCCTGTTGCCAAGGTGCTCTGCTGATTCAGGTGACCTTTTAAATCCAATGCTTTTGGTGTATTGGGCAGCTCTTTATGCTTTTTGTTTTGCAGATACAAAATGTTTCTCTTGTCTGAAGTCATATTTAGAATCACTGAAAGTAAAGAACTGCAGAGACTCAAGATACTGAGTAGGGGTCTTTTTCAGTGGTAAAACAAGTGAAGTATTAGTTCAGACCCCATTAGGTTTTTACTCTTAGTTATTTCTAAAAAACCTCTTTTTTACTCATTATTTTTCTGGGTTTTTTTGGTGCTGCCATTTTGATATTTTTTGAGCTGCATATCTCTTAATGTCCAAGGATGTTTTAATTTCTTAGCTCCGTCTAAAAATTCACCCTTACATACCATAGCCCATCTCTGACATTTCCTTTTGTAGGCAGGCCCAGTGTTTTAAGTGAGGAACAGATCTAGATTTGTATAGTTCCACAAGTATATGGATGCTGTTTCCTTTGTGCAGAAAGATGGACCATGTGTGGGAAGAGCATTGCAGTAAAGGAAAATAAGGTGGAGTAGGGATTGTTGGGTCAAGTGCAAAGGTAGGAATGAGAGTTGGAAAACTCTCTCCCTAGCTGAGCCATTGGCTTGCTCCATGGACTATTATTTGGAGCCATATCTGTAGTGCAAGGAATCCCTTTAAATTATTTGGAGTGAGGGAGGAGGGGGAGTAAATGGCATTAAATTGTCCTGTCACAGTGAAAGAGTCATTTTAGACAGTTTTTTAGAGTTAAAAGCTTCATTTTAATATAGTTATTTTTAGAAATAAGTGGACTAATGGACTGTCCAAGCATTTCTTTGCAAAATCAGTTTGGCACCCAGCTGAGACAGCAGAAGGTAGAACTTCCTAAAAGTTCAGCCCTAAATGGTCCAGTAGGTTATTTGTTCATGGCAGACTGCGAAGAAGGAAAGTGAAGTGCTTTGATTGGGGAATTTGGAGATGTCTTGGTACAGGGGAACCTGAACCTTTTATGACAGTTACAGGTGGCAGCAGAATTATCTCCAGAGGCTTTGGCATTGTTATAGGTTATTTGAATTAGCAGATAATTAATGAGAAATGTAGCCTGGCTTAAGTTGCTGGTAGCTCCATTCCTCTGTCACCACGGCTCCTCTCAACAGAGGGGTGGGCACAAGACACTGAGACAGGGCTGAGGTCTGTTTCTGTTGCTACATATGCAAAACTAGTGGCAAGTCGGGGTGGATACGTTGATGTGAGCTGCAGCCTCGCTGCTCTCTGCCGTGCACATGTGCCCTAATGAAATACTCTGTCCTTACAGCAATGGTGGCCTGGACCCATGGTCTGCAGGTGGGGTGACCCAAAACATCACCAATTCCCTTGTGGCAATTGTGATCCCGGAGGGAGCCCATCACCTGGACCTACGCAGCCGTAACCCTCTGGACCCCAAATCTGTACAGCAAGCTCGAAACTTGGAAATCTGCCACATGAAGCAATGGATTGAAGAGGCCAGGCAGAGTCTCTGAAGTGGTACTGCAACAACTGTGGCTATTATACCTCTGTTGGCTTTGTTTGGAGCAGGACCAGGTCTTACAATGTGGTCATTTGAGCATTTCCCTCCTGCTTCCTCACCTGCATTGCAGTGCTCACCATTGCTTGTGCCCATGAGAGATGCAGGCAGCAGATGGATGGAGAGGAGTCTTGGATAATAAACTTCAAAGTGCATGGATTGAGCTGCCTGCTCTGCCTTGCTTTCCTCTTCTGCTCTTCTCAAATACTGTGCTTTACCATATAGTAACAGATTCCTGCTCTAGGCTTGATGCCTCACTCCTCGCTGTGCCAAGTTGTTCCAACTGCTGGTATATGCAGTGGATTAAATGACAGTGTTCTTGGTGAAACTCCTGCTGCCTCCAGTGGGGTTGAATTTCAGACATCCTCAGCTGGTGAAGATAATGAGGGAAGAGAAATCACATCTTACTGTTCAGTGGAGAGGTGGGGAAGGCATGGGGAAGCTGGCTGTGCTGTTTGTAAAGAAACTAAACAGCCCTTACCCTTGAGAATCAGTTCTGGGAAAGAAATAAATATAGAATTCTATTTCTCCTTAGTTTTCTTGTTGCTTATTAATCAGGTGGATTTTTGTATTTTGTGCTGTACTGAATGGTCAGGGCTGGGCCCAGACTCACTGCTGATTGCTGGCTGAGCATGCACAATCTGCATCAGGGTTATATTTCTTCCTTTGCTATTTGTCCTGATTCTAAAATATGTCACTGTGATGATGGTTGCCAAAGAAAACTGGGTGTATTTTGTGTGTGTGTATGTGTGTATCCCCCACAAACACTTAGCTTTTTTAAATCAGGAAGTTTTTGAAGCCATTCTCTCGAAGAGCAAATGTGACACTTCTGCTGGCTAGATTTTATGAAGTGACAAATAATTGGGGCTGTGCCTCGTGTGGGTTCCTCCCTCCCCCCCATTCTGTGTATTGTTCAAATTCTGCATGATCTGTTTGCTGATGGCTCTTCAATAAAAGCCTTTTAAAAAAAAAAAAATTGTTTGCTGGAGAAACTATTGAAAACACAGAATGCAGCTATCCCCTTGGATCAGCCTAAAGCCTGATGCTGAGCTCACCAAGCCAGGTGCACTGAGCTTTCTGTAAGGCTTCCAAACCAGACAAACTGCCCTGATTCATGAGACAGCATATTTGACATTAATAAATGGCTGGGGCAGTCCCCTCGTTTTCCAGCTTTGGCTTCATTCACATTGCAGCCCTTCTTCAGAAAGGATTCTTTGCAGTTTAAAGGACAACTTCATTTTAGAAAGATTCAGGCTAGGCTTCATGTCCCCAGACTCTTAAAATTCCATTTCTGTTGTAAAGTTTTCTCAGCTTTGATGGTATGCCTGATAGTTGAGTATTTTCCTAAGACACCAGGTGGCCTTTTCTGTTTGCAGTCTCCTCCCATCCTCTGCAAACAAAGCGAACCCAACACTGAATTTTTATCTTTTCACAGTGTATCTTCTTTCCAATAGTCTTTTTCCTTGTCTTGTGTTCAACATGGGGTTTATGTTCAGACTCTGCATCTGAACCTCTTGTGCTTTTGAGCAAGGTAATTACTTAGAAAGACTATAGAGAGCAAGACCAGAGGAGAACCACAGAGATGAAGAAAGAGCTGTGTAGGATTTGCCTGCTGGCGATCACTTTTCCAGTAGTTCCAGTTTTTGCTGTAAATATACACCAGTCTCTCATTCATGGACTTTATAACATGATGTCCTTAATTTTCTTTTTAATCAAATTAAAATTACTGGTTTTTTAATCAAGGGGATTACAGTGAAGTTTTTAGAAATACTGTTTTACCTTCTTACATGTTAAGTGATGTATGGTAATGTCCTGGTTTACTGCAAGCCAAAGAATGAAACCTGTAAGAGTAAATATAAGTTTGGGGATCAGAAATAGTTTAACTGAGCAGTGCTACTCCAAGTGCAAATGTTGGGATAAGCATTTCCATGTTGTATGGACAAAGACACTGGGAAACTCATGCACTGGGCTGTGAACAGCCCAAATTAACAGCTAGTCTGTATTGGTAATCATTTTGTGTCTTCTCTCTCCCCTTCTACTGAACTTACTGTCTCAGGAAATAGCTGCTGCTTTGTTGTTGGGAAACACTTTTTAGTTTCAAGCAGCTGTAGGTAATTTAAAATTTCATTCCTCTTTCTCTTTTCACTCCTTTCATAAGCAGAAAGAGTTACCTTCAATAACACTTAAAACAAAGTGCAGTTTTTCAACTCTTAAGTTTTGTGAAATGACATTTGAAACAAAAAAGTGGTTCTGTGGCTGTTTATTTATTTGTGGTTTTGTAAATAGTCTCACTATTCCATTCAGTTTCTGTCTGTGTGACAGATCTAAGCGCACTTTGGATCAGGTTCTTACTGCTTGTACCAAAGAATGAATTAAGTGACATGTTTTTATGTAATTTTTAATTGATTTGACTTTCTACTTTTTTCCCTATCAACCCGAGTAGTTGAAACTTTAGGTCTTATTTGTCTCAAACATTCAGACTTCGTCTTAAAATCCATGTATGCACCTCTGAACGCCACCAAGGGACTGTTCTGTGGTTTGGCTACTTCAGCTAAATGTTGGCTCTCCTGTGTGTTTCATACAACTTAGAACAAGTTGGGCCATAGCAAACAGGTGGTTTCTGTTTTCAGGCATATGATGATGGGCCATACTTCATCTAAGCATTATTAAGTCTGTGGCAAATGTCAGAAATTACTGGAATTTAAAACTCTGTGTTTCCTACTCACTGGGGAAAATGCAGAAGGAAAAAAAAATGAATGGTTTCCCCTAAGCACGAATCTTCCCGGTCAACCTGTGGTTTGTGTCAATAAAAATGCATTAACATAATGAAATGTTGAGTTTCTGGAACTGGATTTTGTTTTGCAAGGACATGGATTTTTATCCTTCAGCAGATTCAAAGTTCTGCAAGTGACATTGTCTTGTTTGCACTTGACTTTCTTGGAGTGGGAGGAAAACTGGTTATGGAAATCCTCAAGTTTGCACACATGGCAGTGAGGATGACAGATGGTGAGTCTTTGCACTCCTTTGGTAGTTTATCACTTCAGAGGTTTGGCTGCGTGGTGAGGAGCAGGTGTATGAGTTGGTTGTTCTCCGTAGGTGACCACAGTGAATGAAATCAAGCTACCTATAATGGGAAAAAGTCCATTTTCACTTTGGAAGCTTATTTCACTCGCAGGAAAGCACACACTTCACATGTCCGTGATGAGGAAGGTTGTGAGGACAGGTCTGTAATGCTCCCCAAGCTGGCAAGGAGATGTTTTAACTGACTTATGCAGCCCAAAGTGTTAATAGGGCAGGGCTAAGACCGCAGAGTGTTGAGAGGGAGCTGAATAGGTTCTGCGACTCGTTTTGTTTGTAGGGTAATTTTCGTTTTGAAGATGATCAAATATTGCATCAACAAAGGAGAGTATAGAAAGGAAAGTCCCTCCTGGAGCATGGATTCCAAATTACAGAGAAAGTGAGAATCAAGTTTTGTCTCCCATGCTGTCTGCCCACAAAGGATGTTGCAGACAAATATCAGTATGCTTTAAATAAAGGTGGTTTTGTTTTAATCTCTGCTCTTAGAAAGGATATTTAGCTGTTGTAAATCTAATCTTTAATGACTCTTAAATGACCTAAAGAGTTTTCTGTGTACTAAGGACTGCACATAGACACTCAGATATTTTAGCTCTTTGCAGGAGTAAGGATGGAATCACCATACCTTTCTGGCAGTCAGTAGGATGCTAAAACCACTAACCATGGGATGAAAGAGCACAGGAGACTGTATACTCCAACCCTCCATTTTTCACTCTTCCCTGTTGATTCAGGACATCATCATTATAATGTAACTGGGGGCATACATTTATAAAACCCTGTGTTTAGAGGAAAAATTAAAGATTTTTATGGTCATTTGAGTATTAAATGTACCTGACTGTTCAGACTTGAGACCCAGTGATACTTGCACTTACAACTCGAAGGAATGTACTGAAAGACAGTCGTGGGGGTGTGGTGCGTGCTGTTAGAATAATAAAATAGGTCCTTGGAGAGCTAAGACATTTGTGTTGTCTTCCTGAAACAGGCTGCTGCTCCCTAAAATAGAAAGAGTTCTGGAGTTGAAACTGCATGTGTGATTTTTACTCCATAGGAACAATGTATAAGTGGTTCTTTGGTGAGTTTCTCTGAATTCCATTCAACTTCTCTTGCTGTCATTTGCTACCAGTGTTGATGTTTAGCATATTACTGGGTGTTGCTATTGCAGCCTCTAGGATTTTTTTCTTTTTTTTTTACAATCTAACCTCTTTGTGTGTTTTTAAACCAAAGCCTTGGTCTTACAAAAATTGCTTTGCAAATCCAGCTTTATTAAGACTGTCCCTGTTAAAAAACTTAAAATGCTCTGTTTTGGCAGTGCAGGTTAGCAGAAAACGTGTTACGTTGTGTTACCTGAGCAGTGAAACAATGGCAAAACATATGAACTGAAGATGATATCTGGGGTAAATTCATGATGCTTGAGGGCTTTTCAATTTCCCCCTTCTGTTGTTAAAAAATCCTGGGTTTATCATGTAAAGATGCTGGGCATTGCAGCATCCACTGGTCTGAGTAGGCATGTGCTCCTATATTATTTTGATTCCTCAATTTCACAGCGCTGCCTCCGGATGCAGGAACATCATTGGAGCCCCAAGTCAGCCTTTCCCAGGAAAATCAGCTGGCTGTCAGAGTGCTGTGGGTGTAAGCCGTGGGCATCTCCACATGGAAAAATTTATTTTCCATGGTCCTCACTGTTTCCTCGGTGGGGAGTGAGGGCTCCCCGGGGTGGGTGGGGGCTTTCCAGCTCTCAGGGACTTTTCCCTCCGCTGGTGATTTGCAAAATCTTTTCGTTCCATCCCCCAGTTTAGAAAGTAGGGGCAGCGAAACACTGAGACTGGGAATAGCAAATCCCTTCCGTTTGTCTTGTTGTTTTCTAATGTATGCGACCTCTCTGGGTGGTTTAAGCGGTTTAGGTACTTTCTATAAAAGGGATCTTTTAATGACAAAACTAATGTGATTATCTTACCAAGTGTGAGAGGCGTATTCAAGGTTTAAAGAAAATCTGTTAGAATAGCTGAATGTATCTGCTTAATCCTTTCTCTAATGTGGGTGGACAATGCTCTGGGAAGCAATTGGTCTTTCTTTCTTAGAGTAAATGCCTGGTCTCCAGAGGTAGGAACTTGTTTGCAGCTTTTTATACCCTTATGCTTCACCTTCTAGAGAATACAAAGGCGAAGGAGAGAGGCAGAGAGCTTTGAGAGGCCAAGTTTTACCTCAAATAGCTGGGGGTGTAACCAATACAGTCCCAATTCCGACAGGCGGCTGAGCACTCTCCGCTCCCTTTGAGTGCCACCTGAATAGCTGGTCCTCCTTTTTGCCCTCCTGCAAAACCACATTCCCTGCAACGTGAAACAGAAATGCTTTCTCCTTTCTGAGCATGCAGTGAAGTTGCCTGTAGTTTCTTGGCTGACAAGATCCTGTCTGTTTTTGTGCTTTGGGTGAGCAGTTCTTCCCATGCAGATCCATGGCTTTAGGGAGTTCTCCAAAAGTCCTGTTTTCCGTATCAAGCCCTTGGAGAGGTTTGGACAAGCTGACAAGCTATTGCAGGCTGATGCCTGAGCAGGGGTGAACAGAGTCACGTCTGCACAGGGAGGACAGCACCAAGGGATGGAGCTGTGGGATGCAGTCACAGCTGGACCTTAACTGGTACCTGTGCTGTTCATAGGTCTGTGCTTGTGAATCTTTGATTTCTGTGCGTCCATCTGAATGCACAGTTCTTAGAAACATTAGGAAATCCTGTTGTTGTCAACAGTTAGGAAGATAGGTAGAACCACCCCCACCTTGCCAAAGTATTTAGCAAAGCAAGTGGTGGCTCTGGGACTCTTAACACACGGTTTTGGCTTTATAGCAGAGACAAATTGGTTGCATGTTGTAATTCGTTGTCTGAACATCCTCAAAACAGCACATCAGGAGGAAAAGGATATTGCGCTATTGCCTTCCCAGTTGGAATGAAATGCAGTCTCCTCTCATCACCCAGCAGAGCAACACAGGGAAAAGAGCTACCTCAACATCAATGCATCTTCTTCACAGGGACAGGCACTCAGCTGTTGTTCTGTATGCTCCTCTGGCTACCTCGACCATTGAGCTGGCATTGGGTTCTCTGCTGTGGAGAGAGAGAATGTATTCAGGAACTTAGTGCACAACCTAAAAACCAGTCCCAGATTGTATCAAAACTGAATTTTTGGAAGGAGGGGGAGGCAATTTGTACAAATGAGGCCTTGACATCTCCCCAGCTGTACAATCAGTAATCATGGCTCAGGCTGAAGGGACCTCCCTGAGGTCTCTGGTCCACCCTCCTGCTCAAGGCAGAGTCAGTTACAGGGTCAGACCAAGATGCTCAATGATGTATCCAGTTGGGTCCTGAAAATCTCCAAGGACAGAGTCTGCACAGCCTCTCTGAGCATCTTGCTCAGAGTCCACATGGTGGAAAGATTTTGCATCTAGTTCTGAACCCTTTGTATAACTTTACATGTGTTTTTATCGTCCCACTATGCACCATTATGAAGAGCCCTGTTCTGACTCTTTGATGAGCCCTGTAGGCACTGGAGGCTTGTTAGGTGCCCCCAAAGCCATTGCTTTTCCAGGCTGAACAAGTCCAGGTCCCCCATCCTCTCCTCACTGGTCAAGTACTCCAGAACCAGTCATCTCAGTGGTCCTCCACTGAACTTGCTCCAGCTGATCAATGACTTCTGCTGGGATGCCTCAAACTGGCTGCAATATTTGGTTTTTGGCCACCAAGAACCATTTAGAGGGAAATGATCCCTTCACTGGATCTCCTAGCTCTGTTCCTGTTCATATGGCCCAGGAGGCTGTTAGTCTTTGCCAGGACACACAGCTGGCTCATCCCCAGTTTGATGTCCAACAGGACCCCCAAGATCTTTTCCACAGAGCTGCTGCAAAGGTTGTCAGTGCCCAGCCTGCAGCATCACAATGAGTCCTTCCTTTCCAAAGGGACATG
This sequence comes from Grallaria varia, assembly GCA_013396735.1. Taxonomy (NCBI): domain Eukaryota; kingdom Metazoa; phylum Chordata; class Aves; order Passeriformes; family Formicariidae; genus Grallaria; species Grallaria varia. Next base: position 348,293 of record VWZG01012466.1, on the reverse strand, counting down.
ATTTTGTGCTTGCTCTCGTTGATTTCCATGAGGTTCGTGTCTCCTTCTTCAGCACATCTGCCTGAATGGTCACGCTTCCTTGGGTGTATCAACTCTTCCCTTCAACTCAGGGTCACCTGCAAGACTGAGAAATGCCAAAGAACTTGAAACCTGAGAACAACATAGCTTCTTTTTTGTCCCTGTTGTAGAAGATATGCTTGGACTAGTTTTGAAAGCACTTGTTCTCTAAAGTTTTTACAGCATTGAAAGGGTGACATCTTTGCTGACCACCTGCTTGCTGTCTGCATCCCTACATCAATTCTGCTGTGGATTCTGCAGCTGAGATCTGACCTGCTGCCAGACAAGGGAGGAAACTCTCATGCTACTCTGAACTTTAGAAGTCATGTTCAGTCCTCACAACTTCCTTGCTGCAATGAAAACAGAGCCCAGTTGTTTCTGAGAAGGACTATGGGACAGGATGAACAGTTAATCACTGTCCAAGCAACTGGGATGAGGAAGAGGAGTGGCGTGGGCTACCTTCATACAAAGAGCAAGGGAGTTCTTTGGAGGGTGGTTCACAGCTTCAAACGAATCTGAGAGAACTATGCATTGGATAATCAGTGTTTCATCACAGGTATTACATAACCACTTTGTAAGTAGGGAATCTGGACCAGAATAAGATCAGAGGTCTTGACTGTTATTCTTCAGGAAGAACTATGAAACTTTTAATGTGGTATCACTGCCCTAATCTGAAGTGGTGCTCAGCATTCCCAGGGAGGCTGTCCAGTACATCTGGTCAGATGCTGACGAGTCATCAGGAGTGATGGCAGGCACAGTTCAGTGTGTCACTGTTTCCAACACTGGGCTTCCCCGAGCACCCAGAGCTCTGTTTCCACACCTGCTCATGCATGAGTCTGATAGAAAGCAACCCAACTTCTTGCAGTGTCTGACACCCCTTGGTGTTCCTCCAGGCATCTCATAGATCCAATGGCTGCCCTTAGCTCCTTGGCTGAGGCAGGCTCTGGTGATGTGAGTCCAATTCCTTTGGTTCAAGGGGAAAATGGTGGGTTCCCCTCCATGAAACATGTTTATATATGTGAGCATGCATGGGAAAAAATAATGCTCCTCCTCCAGAGGAAAAGGAATTACCACCTTCTCCCCCCTTGCAGCCTGCAGATGTGTCCAGGCTCATAAACTGGGCTCTCCAGCTGCCCTGTAACATTTCACCGTGTGCCTGAGAGGACAGGAGAGGAAGCAAAGGATGTTATTTCCTTGCAGAGACCAGTACCCCATTCTCAATCACCACAAATGAGGCCATTAAAAAGGGCCAAGCCCTCCCAGGTCACGCTGGAGGAGAGCAGAGGCTCCCAACTTTCCTCCCAACAGATGAAGTCAGTACTTGCTAGGCAAACTAGACTAATAAATGTCGGGGCAGCAGGAGGTGAGTGCAATCAACTGCGAGAGCCTGAGTTATAGCGGTAACCTGCTGAATTCCTGGGTCACAAAGTAATTTACAGAACAACCCTAATGTCATTCAATAATTATTCTGACAGCCCAGACCCCAGGGGGCGCAGCCTCCTGCCGCGGGTGTTATTAATACCATCAACGAGCAGCAGGATGTTGGTGTGAAGAAAAGAACCACAACACAAGCGTGTGAACTGAAGGAACAAATGGAAAATGGTATTAATAGGATATTGTACCTAACCAGTAAAAAAAAAAAAAGTAATTGATCTGTCTGTCTTGTCTGAGCGAGTCATTCAGCAAAATATGAATGTGTCCCCTGTGACAGTGGAAATTGCTGGTGGCAGTTTGCGACAGAAGGGGAGGAAGATCAGTGTGTCGGTGGCTGCTCATTTATATCTCCTAGCCTCTGTGATAGTCCCCATGGAGACTGAACAGGGCAGGGGGAGGAGGTGGTTTCCAAGCGCCCCAGAATAATTTAAATTAATATCCAGTGAACAATGTAAACCTTCCTTTTGACGTGGCGTGGGAATAGGCAGTCACAGTGCTCAAACTAGGTCAGCTGAAAGGGAAGGTAATGCCACAGCCCAGGATTTGATCAGCAGAGTAAGCCAGGGGCTCGACCTCTACTATCTCAGTTCTTCCCTTCCCTTCCCAACCCCCATCCTCCAGAACTTCAAGAAATGGCAGCAGAAATGTCTTTTTGTGAACTGAGAATTCCTGGATAAAAAGGATGCGTATAAAGCCTGGGAGTGGGTGTAGAGGGCAGCATCTTCTGCAATGTGTACAGACCCTGGCACGTGGGTGCCAGGAAATGCAGGTGTTGACAGGGCAGCGTTGGCACAGCTGCAGTTTTAAATCATTTTACAACACCACTTCGTATTTTGTAACCCTTCCTCTCCCAGCTCAAACTCTATGTGGTCTAAAGGTGTCTGCCAAGGTGCAATAAGGAACTATGTGGGCAAAACCTGAAGGGAATCAAGCCTGAAGTAATCTGTGAGTTGTTTCTCAGCTGGGAAATGACAGCAGAGGGCTGCTTGCTACCTTGCTTTGATCTGGTACACGCTGCTAACAGACAAGCAAAGCTCCCTGGTTTTGACGCTTCCTCATGCAGGGGAACACATAGTTTATTTAAATATGGGGGTAAAAGTTTCTCGAGGGCATTTAAAGCATCAGGGAAGGTTTCCTGGCCATTATTTCAAGGATAAATAGCAGATGTTGGCCTACAGTAGAAGATACCCAGCCCCAGGGCTGTTACTGTAACAGAGTAACAGAGCTGGGCTCTTGCCTCAGGCACTGCCTGGTGGTAGACCCATGTCCTCGTTTGATCTGCCACGTATGTGGGAGATGGGTCACCACTGGTGACCAGGACGTGACTGAGGTGCGCTGCTCTGCACAGAGCCCTCCTGGAGCATCACTCTGGCCACAGGGTCAGGTTGTTACATGAGCAGTAGCATCAGCACTTTGACTTGGGGTCTGAGATGAACCCAGTGGTTCTTTTTGGTACTTAAAAGTGTGAAATTAATAAATCTACAAAAAATTGTTTAGCAAACAGAAGCTGGTCAATTTGGAGCTGCCTGGTGCTAGGCAGTACCCTGGTCTGGTGCATGAGTTCATCTTCCACTGGGTGTATCTGGCATGTGAGGAGTGAACAGGGGTCTATCTGCAGAGCTGTCTGGATCCACCATCCAGCAAAGCACTTGTGCCTGTAATGAGGCTCACTGGCTCCACTGTCAAACGAATTATAGCTGCAGTATTGGACATGAGGCTTTCAGAGCACAGTCTGGAAGGCTGTCATCTTCCCAGTGGACACGGAGCAAAGCAGTGCCTGGGACTAGCCTTCATATTTCCTACCAGAAATCAAAGCACACAGGTTGGCTCCCCTTTTCCATCTGTCACAGCTGTGGCCAATTCACTGCTTTTTCACAGCTTAGGTAGAATCCAGATGTCTGTTTAACTAAATCAGAATTAAGCTGAGGTCTGGCAGCTGATAGATGTCCATCTGCCCAGGAGAGATGCCCCTGAACCTGCAAAGCTACCAGGCTGGAGAGAAGCGCAGCAGGCAGGCATTTTATGATTTGGGCAATGCAGGGATGGACAGTCCTACAGCTGTGTGGATGCCTCATCCCTGGAAGTTTTCAGGGTCGGGTTGGATGGGGCTTTGAGCAACCTGATCTAGACAAAGATGCCCCTGTCTATGGCAAGAGGAAATGGACTAGGTGCTCTTTAAATTTCTTTTCCAACCCAAACCATTTGATCTGTGGAAACACATGTAAACGGGATTTCTGGCTGGGAATCAAGGGGGAACTAGGATCAGTGTGTCTCACCATGGTGAGCAGGCACAGCCTAACATTTAAGAATCAGCTCAGTCATGCAACTTGTTTCACTGGCCACAAATGAGTTCTTTCTGTGGCCTTTTTCAATGTTTGACCAGTGCTCTTCTTCAGTTTTCAGTTTTGCTTTGCTTTTATGCTGCCAGTGCCCAGCAGGCAGGCAGGAGGACCACAGAGCACTGCAGTCATCGATGACAGGAGATATGGGAGCACTCTGATGTTAGTTTTGGACTATAGGCCCTTCCTTTTATTCACAGTTTAGCAATAAATTGCTAAACTGCTAGTGACCTCCACTCCCCATCTAACCTCCCTCCTTGACTTCTCCTACACGCGCCACTGCCAGAAGTGACTGTAATTTTGTGCCTGTGCTGCTTTTCTTGATGAGATGCAGGAAATAGGGGTGAGAGATGTGTTTTTCTGATGTTATCACTGTTGCTGCCTAAGAACAGGATTACCAAAATACTTCTATTTCCCCTTTTGTGCTCATGCATGGATGTTGCTAGTGATATTCCCTGAATTTCCCTGAAAAATAAAGAGTGTTTTATCCGTATTCCCCAAGTGCCCAATACAAATGCAAATCAGCTCTGGGCCGTTGGTTTGTTGTTTTTTTTCCCTGTCTGGCCAGTATGGCTTGGCAGGTCTTTTCTCACTCGTTTCTTTTCCTTCCTTTCCTTTAGCCGGTGTGTCCGAAGGGAGGTCCCCAGGAGGGTCAGAGACCTGCTCCATTCCCACATCTCTGCCCTTCTCTTCCTCCTCCTCCTGTTGCCCCCAGTTTGTGTCTTTATTAACCCCTTGTGCAGAAAGATCTGATGGGCTGAAAATAAAGAAGGACTGACCCAAATTCCCTAAAGTAATGATCAGGTGGGTCACACTGGTTCCAGATAAGAACATTTGGGCCCTTTATGTTCCTGCTTTGTTGCCTCTCTGCACAGTTGATCTCTTGAACAAAATCGAGTAGGACATCATGGCTGTGGGGACCCAAGATCAGAGGGAGGAAGGACTGTGAACTTCCCCATGTTAAATAAGTCAGTGATTTTTAGATAATAAAATATCTAAATGAGTGACTCCTAAATCCCACAAGCGGGATTTAAACAAGGGGGATTTTTAACTAGAGAGGCTGGTGAAAATAACCAGTGAATTAAACCCTTAGGCCAGAGCAGGTATCTACTCACTTAGAAATTTTTTAATTGCACAATTTTTAAAAAAGGATGAATAGTCAGGTTAAAGTCATTCCTGCCATTTCTTCTGCAGTCAGCATGTTTTATTATGTGCCCAAATTTCAGTCTGATGCCAGCTCTCTATGCCTTCCGAGTCTCTTGCCTTTTTTAAAAGGACATTATTTTTAATTGTATTTAAAGTTACTGCTTAACATACTTATAGGTCATGTCAAATATAAGTAGAGTTACTACAAGGAAAAGTTAGAAGTGAGACACCAGCATCAAAATTCAGCTCCAGCAATCCAGCAAAAGGCAGCCTGACGGTCCTGTGATCCTGGGCTGAGCATCACTGCCAGGGACAACCACGGACTTGGTCAGGATCCTTACCTTCCTCCCATGGGCTTCAGATCAACCAAGCACTTAAATACACACTGACTTCTAGTGCATGAGCATCTCCCACCTACCAAAATGGGCTTGCAATGGGCATAACATTCAGGACACCCTTAAAACCCAGGGAAGGGCTGGTGAAGGCCACGCGGGGCTGAGTGATGCGGCTTCCTTCCCTGCTTGGGTCCCCTGTGGGGCACAAGGCCCCGCCAACCTGCTGAGCCCGTGGACCTGGCTCCATGATGTGGTGTTGGGGCCCACGAGGTGCCCAGGAGCTGTCTGCTGGGGGCGACTGAATTTAGGTGGGAAACATGTAGGGCCTGATACGTCCAATCTGTCCGCCTGTATTTCTTTGTTGCCATCTCCCATCTGCCCGGCGCTGATACTGAGCAACTTGTTCTGCCCACAATGCTGCAGCTGAGCCTGTTCCTAAAAAAAAAAACCCTCAGTGGGAAAAAATTAATTTGTGTGAGTTTCCTTCTTGTCTTTTCATCTTCTTTCCTGCTGCTATTCATTTAGCATGAAATAACCTTCCAAATCAATCCGGAAGAGATCATTTGAAACTGTAGCTGTTTTCCCATTGCTAATTGCTGGTTTGAAATCCCATTGGAATCACCCTGAATACACAGTTCAATGTTCCGAAGCTAACAGGTATTTTTCCCGATGGGCTTTTATTTTCCTGTGAAAAAAACCCACAAACATCCCAGTGCTGGATTACTGGTTAGATTTAATGGGACAATAGCGTCTCCATAGTACGTCTTGTTTCCGAAGCAGAGCAGTGTTTTGGCAGGAACCAACTGCTGCTGAGTTTCTCAGGCCTGGCGGTGCGTTTTGGTACTGGCAGACCCAGAAGTGAAGCAGTTAATTGCCCTACTGGGAAGGAGGAAATTTCTTGTAAAAATCCAGAATCTGGTTGAACAATGTGGCCTTTTATTTTTCAGCCTTGGAATCAAGCCTGGCTGCCCTTGTAAACAAAGAAAGGAAAGAATCACTGAACCAACCCAACACATAAAAACTGACCATGTCTGTCTTTGAAGTTCCCTTTATGTTGTTTGGAAAACTTGGGATTATATGGAGGGGTTTTTTTCTTTTTTTTTTTTTTTTTTTTTTTAAGAAAAAGAGAGATGGAAGTTAAGGGAAACTTTTTCTTAAACAGAGCAGAAGTCATTAATTAAGTATCCCATTCATCCCCGAGGCACCGGCTCATCAATCAGAATTCTTATTAGCATTCTGATGACCTGCCTGACCCCCTGTCTCTGTACTGTCTGCATGACGACACAGAAAACCAGACCACACACCGAACGGAGGAGGATTATTCGACACTTTTCCTGACACTTTTCCTTACTCCGGGTAGGGGGTGGGACAGAGCCGGGAAGAGGAACGATGATGGACATTGTTGTTTTGGGTTGAGGCGAGTCAGTAAGTGGCTCCTGAAGGAACAGCCTGAGAGCCTGGGACAGTGACATAAGTGATGTCCTGCTGCACGCATAGGGCTGCTCTGGGGCTGGGACCTATGGCTTGGTGCTATCCCAGTGTCTCTCTGCTCCAACAGTATGCTTAAATCCAGAGTGAAGGACAGGATTTTAGCACAGTGACCACTGTGCTTTTACCCGCAGGGTAAATCACTGGGTCCTGAAAATGTGCTGGTGGCTCTGAGCTCCCTAAGCAGGCTGCGTTCTCAAGGTGGGTAAAGTTCCCACATTACCGGTCGTCCAGCCTTTCTCCTTCTAGGTTATCCCAATTACAAGTAATTAGCCGCTTACATCTTTAAACAACTGCTTTTGGACAAGTTTTTATGTTGAAAAAAAAAGAGGACAGTGCCAGCAGCAACTTGTGAGGTGCGCACATCTATTTTTGAGACAAAGTCAAACTGCAGCAGCCCCTTGCTTAGTATGGGAATTTACACACACACACACATGCTCAGAGCATGAAGACAGGAATGGTCTGAAGGAGTGTTGATTTAGATTAGGTATAAGAAAGAAGCTTTTTTACAATGAGGGTATAGAGACAGTAGCACAGGTTGCCCAGCAAGGTGGTGGATGCCCCATTACTGGAAACATTCAAGACCAAGTAGGACAGGCCTCTGAGCAATCTAATCTGGTTGAAGGTGTCCCTGCTCATTGCAGTGGGGTTGGACTAGATGGCCTTTAATAGTCCCTTCCAACCCAAACTATTCCATGATTCTATGATTCCATGATAACCCTGACTGGGAAAGCAGTGGCCAGTGCAGGGAGGCAGCAATGTAAGATCACAGGCTGTTCTCCCTGACCTTTGCAATGATGTTATGCAGAGCCACATGTCAAGGAGGAAAAAAGGCAGCATGAATGATGTGCCCATGTGACTGCCATGGGGATGGACCCAGGAAAATTGCACCACTCTTAGGGCTACTTGTTACCAAGAGCTCGCTGAAATTTCTAAATGAGAACGTCTTTACCAAATGTTCTCAAAACAAAACATTTTGACTATTTCTTTTTAAGCTGGGGAGGCTGCTTGCCCATTTCTTCATTCTTCTTTGGTTTTCTTTTTCAGGAGAAGAAGTACAGTAATGTGTGTGGTGGATGGAAAAAAAGAAAACTGGAAAACATGGATAAAATTGGGAAATTTTAAAGTATTTAAGAGCATTTTAAAAAATTTCTTCTTTTTGATTTGCTTTAGTTGACTTGTACCTGACCAAGTGTGATATATTCTCCTTTAAGTCTCACAGCCCTTGAGAGTTACTATCACAGCTCATCTCTGAACTTAGGCAATGTTCACTGAGTCACACTAAAACTGGTGAGGAATATGCACCTTTAGGGGTCTGAGCCTCAAGGTTTAGCCGGACAAGAAAAGTCCCTCTGGACAGCAAATTATATCTGCACTCCAGCTAAAACCCCAATGTATAAAACATTCTTGTCTTTGGGGCTTATCTTCAAAGCAGGGGGTTGCTGTCACAACTAAAGAGAACATGAGGGTCCTTCCTGGAGATGCAAGGATGTTCACTAGTCATTGCTGATGGAGAAGGAGATGATGGAAGTGAAAGGGGGCAGCAGTTTCATCTGTCCTGTAAAATACCAAAGGAGCACTGGGAGCCGATACCTGAACCCAGGGCTGCACATCCCATGCAGGTGCCTAATGGATCCTCACTGGCCTAATGGATCCTCAATTATCACCAGTGTGAGGGGTTGTGAGAGACTGAAATGGCTGATGGCTTAAACATTGTTAAGATCACTGAAAGACTTTTGTCCACTGTGCAAAGAAGCAACTGCTCACCGAAGCCCACGCCTTCCTGAATACACCTACAAATTTGCGTTGGGACAGGAACTTCAGATATGACAAAGGGGCCTTCTCTCACCACTATGTGCTTCCCTTGATGACTCCAGACTGCAGCCATCACTTCAGCAAGACTGGGACTCTCACCACCAAGAAGAGGATCAATGGGATGCAGTGGAATCCATGAAGTGGTGATATTTTTTCTACTTAATCTGTCTCTCTGTAACTCTCTTTCTCTCCTCCTCTCTCCTCTCACTCTTTTCTCCTATGTCTTTCTATCTCTCTCTACCTCACATTTACTGTTAACAAAAATCTGTACTATTGACTTTGGCATATTGTCTTGTTTGCACCTTAATTCAGGCAGAGGCATCCCTCGAATAATTTTAATAACCGGATCATAACAGGGGTGCAAGTAAACTTCTTCTGCACTGTGTTCTTAAATTAGCATTTTGTCATGGTTTAACCTCAGCCAGCAACTCAGCCCTACACAGCCTTGTACTCCGCTGCCCCCCAGCAACATGGGGAAGAGAATGGGAAGGGTGGAAGTGAGAAGACTCACGGGTTGACATAAAGGCAGTTTAACAGGTGAACAAATGCATCACATACTGAAATCTTAATGGTATGGTTTAGATATTGACAATGAAGTCTAGTTTTCATGGCCCTTGTTAACTGAAGTACTGTTTGATCTAGTTCGCCCTGAGGTATCTGCTATGGCCTGTCTGTCAGTTGTCTTTGTGTCCTGTGCCATGCTATTCAACACTGAGTGTATTTTGAATTTATAGCAGCTGAAATGTCAGATCATGCTTTGATGATGTATGTCTTCCAACAGAATGACCTGGAAAGCAGCAAGTTAAAAAAACACAGAGAGGAAAGAAGCATAGATACTGTCATAAAAAGAGATCAGGTGAGGAGAGACTTGCTATGCAGAAGACCAAAAAATGCATGAAGAGTTCATCTCTCTCAGGTGCAGCAAGCAAGGAGGTGAGTTCAACTGAGTACTAGTCTAGTGGCTGCTGTTCTGGTGCTGGACCATCTGACACAGCAATCAGATATTGTTTTGCAAAGATGGCATAAATTAAATTCCATGTACAAGAAAAAAAATTAAACAGGATCTCTGGTGCCAGCAGCTCCTCTTATCACTTTGTAGCCTGTTCACATTCCCTGGCAGATAATCACCATGACTAACATTTATCTGACACAGCCAATGTTGCCACCAAAATCTGTTTTCCGACCTTTGCTGACTATTCACAGACATGACAGCTCCCCTCACAATAGAATAAATGCTAATAAAGCTTACTAGAAAATAGTGGGGTTTTGTGGACACTACAAAGGCAAAGTAAGATGTAATGGGTGCTTCAGAGAGCTAGATGGAGGGGCTGAGTGCCTTTTGTTCCTCTGTCATAGTATTAGTGGCTGTTTCCTTCACCTGATTTATTTCTTTTGCTGTTGTGTGTTCCATCTTCAGATATAGGAAGGCTTTGTACAGTTGGATGACCACAGTGGAGAAAAGGCTGCCTGCCATGCTCTTCATGCTATCTTGACTTCCGGTCTTCCTTCCTCTGTGATTTTCTGTTCTGTATTTCCAAGAGGTCTGTAAGGTATGAGTGTTTGGCAATGCAGTGAAGGGCACTGGGGAGTCGATCAGGGTTCCGATGAACCTGTCAAGATTGAAAAAGGACAGATTTATCTTTTAGCAGCCACTTAGGCTGTTCACCCTGGGATTGTACATGATGCTGGCTACAGATGGTGGAGGGAGCTGGGCTTGAGAAGGAAAGACTAAGGTTGTGGCTCATTAGCAGACTTCTAATCTAACAAGGTTCTGCTGCCCAGGCCACTTCCCTTTACTGACCCATGTTTCCATAGATCTCCACTCAAGTCATGTGCATTATAAATCCTTGGTTTATCCTCTGGGACACTGATTGGGCAGGAAGGAAAGGAGCCCTTGCTGGATAGGTATGGGAACATTTTATCCATAATGACTTTTTAAGCACCTGATAGTTATCTTTCTCAAGAACTGTATTCTTCCAGTGAATCTGCCCATTCCTTCCAGAACTTGAAAATTCTGTTAATAGTGTTTTCTTTGAGTTCTTCTGCCCTCTTTCTCCTTCTAATTCTTCACCCATGAAGCCCATACCATCTCCTGAACCCTAACCCCGCTTCTAAGGAAAATCCACCTTTAAATAGTCCATCTAGGCCATGCGTTAACTCTGCAGTGGTCCTGACCTGGTGGTCCTGACCTGAAGATCAGAGCTGAAGGCTCCAAGGCTGCAAAGAGCTTGCTCAGAGATGGTGCCTTGCACAAAAAATGTCACCAGATGCACTCCAAACAGGTCTAAATCAACTCCTCTGGGCAAAATTGAGTGCACAATGTTGTATTTCCATATCTTCATGTCTGTCTGTTTGTGAGGGTGCCAGGCTCAGAACTGGCTTGAATCACTGGCAAAAGTATCCACCCTGTCTGTGATTCAGGATGTAGCTTGAATTCACTCGTCCCTTAGGGTTTTTCTGTGGTTCATCTTCCTCCTTATGTTGCTACCAGAAGACTGAATTCTGTTGATATTGGTGACTCTTCCCACCCAAGTTAAATGACTGCTCCATATTCCCATTCAGATCCCTCTTAAAAGTCCCTCCCATAAGCCCACAAGAAATATTTCAAAATTTTTTGGAAGATATTGCCCTTGCTCACTTCCATTTTCCTAGAGCAATGATATTTTTGAGCAAGGCTTAACAGAGCTGGCAACTATTTGTTATAGTGTCTGCACATTCTTGATGTGAGGCTAAATATGGATATTTTGATATCTTAATAAGCTTATTAAGCCTACAAATGGGAGCAGGAGGAATTAGCAGATTTGGAGATCTTTGAATTTTCCAGCTTTGGTACCAGTCCAGTTTAAATCTGCAATGAACAAAATCAGTTACTGGATGGGAGCATGTCCCCTCAAAAAGGAGCGCTGTGGCCTCTGAATTTCTAAAAAAGCATTTTCAGGATGTTTTGGGCAACTGCCTGCACTGGTTTGATGTTTGTAGTGGGAATGGATGTTGGGGCAAGTTGGCATGTGCCCTGAGTTCTTCACATCTGGCTGGGATTAGTTTGATTAGGTTGATTATGGGGACTCTCTTTTCTTCTTCAGCAGTGTGCTGGTTTAAAAGTAAACAGGCAGGAGAGATGAATCCAACTTGAAAGAGTTTAGAAGTCAGAACTACAATTTAATAAAAAGATTACAATAGGTACACTGATACAAAGGAAAATTGGTTTCAGCCCTCAAAACCCAGTTGTACAACCCAGCCCCCTGGGGCACAAACAGTATGGTGCTCACCAGCCCCTGTGCTGAGCACCACGTGGTCCCCCTGAGTCCAAAGCAAAAAAGAAAAGGAAAACCTGTTTTCCTTCCAGAAGGTTGGTGGTCGCAGTCTGGTTGAGAGTGGTAGTTGCAGTCCTGTTGAGGTTCTGGTCCTCCCCTCAGTCTGACGAATGAGTGAGTGCCCCAAGTCCCAAAACCCCAAGCTTATATGTGCTTCGGTTCAGATAGGAACACCCAATACCTCCCCCAAGGTGAGGTGTTTCACAATAGGCAATTTACTCAATGAGTCACATGATATTTTGGTCTACTTGATGGCCTATTAGCAGACATGACCCCTTAGGTTGGGTGTGAAGGTGTTAATGATTCCCAGAGGGGAGTTATCACACCTGAATCAGTGGTGTGAAGACAGGGAACCTTCTTATCTCTGTTTTCTCACACACCCAGTTCATAGCCTGAGGTGCCAGGTGTGTCCTGGGCAGCTGTTGCAAACCATGCATTGTTAACAGTTCATGATAAATGGCAGAGAGGGTATGGGGTATGCAGTTCCAGTTACACTCACACAGTGATAACCTGGTCCCAGCTACTGTAACTATGACAAGCAGGAAAACAGGGTCAGCAGGGTCACTAAAATATAAGTTACTCTGGACCTGTTTCTCGCCATGAATAAGAAGAGATTGAGGGTGAGAAGGTCATGTAGGGTCCTCTTCAACAACCACAGTCCGTCACTTTGGGGTGTTTTTTTGATTGCTTGCCAGTGTCAATCTGGTGGGAAGCATCTTGTGGTCCTTACTGAGGTCCTTGCTGAGATGCATTCTGGCTGTGGGGAAGGCTGTGCCCCTTCAGGCTGCCATAGCCAGGCTCTTCCTCTGGCTCCCTATGGAGGGAGCCCTGAGACCCTCACACAGGTCACCTGAGGAAGGGTAGGCAGCAAATAAACCCTCCATCCTCCAGCTGGGAACCCCCTGAGAGCACCAAAAGGAAAATGGGAACATCAAGACACAAAAAGGGCAAAGCTTGAATCTCACAGTCGAAACCCAAGCCATGGAGAGTGGTCCTGCCAAAAAGCCACCTAGCACAAGCTCTGCAGCCCCCAGAGCAGGAGCAGCCACGTTCCCACCGCTGGGCGCGCAGCGATATGACGGCGCGCCAAAGGATCTTTAGGAGCTGAGGCGGGGGGAATATCCTGGAATAGAATTTAAAATGTGCTCTAACCTTTTCTGCAAACTGAAAGCAAGAAAAATGCTCATAAAACTAGTCTTTGTGCACAGAAAGAAGTCTGTTTTTATACTGTTGCTAAGTTCCTTATTGTTTTCTGGCTGTTTTTTGTGTTTCTGTGGCAGCCTTTTCTGTGGGCCTCTTTCAGTGACTTAGCTATATTGGCCTGCAGATAATTAGATCAGTGCTATCATTTTCACTGTCCTTTTTCCTCTGGAGCTATTTGCATGATAATGGAAGTTTGTGCGACTCTCTCCCTCCGTCTCCCTCTCTCTTTTAACCAGACACCATTTCTAAACATGAAATAATTAAGGGAACAATCTGTGAGTGGCTCTGTTAGGAAAAGATGGAAAACATCTGATTAAGAAAACATTTCTGGTAATCAAGAATCCAATGCTTGTGTTAGCTATAGTTTTAAAATAAAGGTATTTTCTTAACAGTATGTTTAGTCTGTACTTTAGTCTCTGTACAGTATTTGCTGTATGCAAAGCTCCTAATCACAGCATACTCCCACTCTGGGTATATATGTGCATACAATAACTTATGTGTGTACCTAGAAAATTTACAGGCAAGTAAAATATTAGAATCTAAACTCTTAAGGACTCCTATGACAGGTACAATTGAAAAGGTAACTGTGCCCCACAAACTGGTTTTGAACCCCTCTTGCTGTGAACAAAGTCTTTTGTTCCACAAGATATGCTCAAATCTAAGCATGAGAGTAAACCCACTGAAACCTAGAGGCTGACCTGGGTGACTGACACTCATGCTCTGCTGATTTAGGGTCTGGAGCTTTCCAGGGGAGAACATATCGTGGCCAAGGGTGGGCCAAGGGGGCTCTTTGTGCAGGAGCAGGGTGTCCTACTACCCCCAAGTCCTGCAGATCAGTGGCCATCTCAGCCTCCGGAATGTTCTGTACCACCAAGAAGGTTATTTTTGCAGTAAGAAAAGGGTCTTGGGACCAATTCCTGCTCCTGATAAGATTAAACTCCCTACAGACATATCTCAGCAGAGGAGAAAATGAATAGTGAAAAAAAATAGAGTTAATAAAATTTAGGCTGGTATCAGAAGACCATGGAATTCTTTTGGGATTTGGATTTCCCTGTGGCTGCTCCACAATGGGCATCAGCTGTCCTACATCTGATGACTTTTAACATGCAGTAAAAACATATTCCTGGTCCAGCTCCAGATCTTGGAGGGCTCCTCAGAGCAGTCCAGTGCTGAGTGAACGGGTGGCAAGGCTGGGAGTAGAAGATCATATTTGTCTGTTCAGTTAAGCTCATTAAAAGTGGCTTGAAACTTTGTAATGGGCAATTTTCAACAGGCAAAACTGGACACTGTTTTGACAGCATTTTCAATTAAAAAGAAAGCAACTAAAAATTCCCAATTTTTTTTTAATTACTAAAATATTTTTTGAAAGAAACAGGGTTTAACCTATCCCTATTTATTTATTTAACAAACTAATTTAATTTAAATACTGGTACATGGTGCTGAACAACAACTCTGTGCTGCAAATATCTCATAATAATTGTAAGACAAAAGAAAAAACTTTCCTTTATATAAATACCCAGGAGGACTGGGGTCTGTTGCTGTGTGCCATGGGGTCACACATAGAATCATAGAATCACAGAATGGTTTGGGTTGGAAGAGACCTCAAAGTTCATTTAGTTCCAACCCTCTGCCACGGGCAGGGACACCTTTTACTAGACTGGGTTGTTCAGAGCCTCATCCAACCTGACCCAGAACACTTCCAGGGTTGGGGCAGTCCGAGCTTCTCTGAGCAACCTGTTCCAGTGCCTTGCTACCCTCAGAATAAAGGATTTATTCCTAATATCTAATCTAAATCTGCCCTCCTCCAGTTTAAACCCATTACCCCCTATCCTATCACTACATGTCCTTACAAAAAGTCCCTCTCTAGCTTCTTTCTTGTAGGACTTTTAGGTAGTGGGAAGTGCTATAAGGTCTCTTGAGAGCCTTCTCTTTTTCAGGCTGATCCATCAACTGAGCTGTACCAGGTTTGTTTCAAAGACATAAAGGGATAAGAAGAGCTATGATAGCATTGCCATAGTCACAGGTACCTGAAATCCACCGCCAAGTCAGAGAGAAGCCTTCTCCAAGTCAGAGAGGAGTCACCTCCAAATCAGCACAGCTGAAGCATCATTTGAGAGCTACCCAGAGTGGAAGAGAGAGCTGAGAGCAGGCCATGGGATGGCTGGAAGGACCATCACAGTTTAGTTCATAGCCACATGGAGGGCAGATGCCACAAAAGACTTCTTTCTGAAATGCTGTTACCAAGCTGTGCATGACCACGATTTCACACCGGACAGTACCTGGCCCTCCTGTGCTCTCCCTCGTGTAGTGGATGGCCCATGGCTGCCTTTGGTTTTAGTGGCCATTTGGAGTTATATGAAGGCTATTTTTCAGCATTTGCTAAATCCTGACTATTTGCATCAGGTAAGATTTGAGCAGCTCTTGTCCTCCCCAAAGCCATGCAGCCCCTTCTCAGAGCCATGTAGCACCTCCCCAAAGCCTGTCAGGAACTGTGAGATCAAACAAACTGGTTCCTGCCAAGCAAAAAGAGATTAGAGGAAGAACAGTTTGCAGCAAACAAGACAGTATTTTATATTATTTGCTGTTTGATCACATTTCCCATTTTATTTCTGCCCAGCAAAGCTCTTCCAAGCAGCACTGCATGACTAATGAAAATAAAGTAAGGAGTTTGGTCCCAGATCCCACATATTTACTTTCAGAAATGCCTCTGAGTGAAGATAAAACCTAAAAATTTCAAGGAGTGCACAAGGATTGAAGGAAAAAAGAAAAGGAAAGAAAATAAATATTTAACCCACTGAAGGCAACTTCAGTGAAGAGCTGAAAGCCTGCTGCCATCATGTTATATATTATATACAAGATTTGAACACGAATCACAGTAGTATGAAGAAGTTGGGAGTTTCTCCAATCAGGAAGTTTATATAATGAAAAAAACTAGCTACAATGTGAAACAGTGAAAGCAACACAAAGTTTTTTAAGCTGGTGCTGAGGTTGCTTTTCCGATGAGCTGCCCCAGGAATTAGATTTGGACATGGTCCCTTCCCCAGTGTATGCTTCTTCTGATCTTCTCGTCCTTAAACTTCCAGTCTACCTTCACACAGATAGATTCTTTTCACAGTATTTCATATATAAACTACATAATACAGCTGTGGAACAGTGTTTATAACTCTCCAGATGAAGGAGAATGAGATGGCTGTGATGGAAGAGCAGCCCCAGTTTTACACTGGAGTAACCTCATTGAAATAAGGAATTTCACTCTTCTAAAACCAAGAGGTAGGTCAGACTCAGCTGAATTATGGACTTTCCTATTCATCCACAAGATTAAAGATAGTTCCCCCACTGTGTGTCCATTTCTCAGCTGAGTCCTACACACCTCACATGGGCAAAACAAGCATTGTCTTATGAGGAACATGATCCCAGAACTGGACGCTCAAGGACTGGATTACATAACCCTCCAAAATGTCTGAAAATACTGGCAAACTGGAAATAAAGTCTCTTCCAAATGACTTTGTGAACTCAGTTCCAGTGGAAAATTTGGCTATACGAAGTTGATTGGATGAGGGCTTGGAGGGACACACTCTTTCTTTTGCAAGTCTAAATTGAATACAGTTGCTTGCTTGCTTAAAATAAGCATATAAAATGTTAAATATTTGAAGTCCACCTCAGACACTTGTGTTTAGCTTAGAATACCTTGCTGAAATCCTGAAGTCTGCAGTGGCATCTCAGAGCCCAGCCCCATCTGGGCAAGGACCATAAAAGCCTATACAGTATCTACTGATGGAGCAATGATCCCCATAATGGACAATACAGCTTCGTGCTTTATCCTTGTGCAGCTCTTTCCAGTGTGGTGCAGTGCTTACAAACACTTATCACCTGCTCACTGGTGCCAGCAGAACCTGCTTTGCCCTTTCTTCTGGAGGGAATGTATTCCAGGAGAACCTGAAACACGCACTGAGATTGAAGGAGGGCAAAGGAAATGAGACAATGGCGTTCAGAAGCTGCAAGAGGAAAACAGGGCTTTGTTTGCAGGGTGCCAAGTCTTCAGTCCTGTGTCCACTAATAATTTAATTTGAATAGAATAGCATCTCAAAGAAGCCAAGGCGGTTAAGGAAGGAGCTGTGTATACGCACATGTATAAATGGGTATAATTTTAAGGGGTCTACAGTGATTTAGGGCAAGTAAGCCACACATAAGCCACACAATCTCATATCTAGAAATACTAAATTTAGGTTAAGTGGACTAAATTTGGCTTAAGTGGAATATGCCTTTCATCCCTCCTTCTGATTTTATTGAATATTTTATTGAAATTCTTCTTTCTTTATTAGTGGGGGAGCAAATCATTATGTTTTAAAATTGTTCCCACTGTTGTGAGTATAAACTTCCTGAAGATTTTAGCCTGTTTGCAAGAGATTGAGTAAAATAAAGATTTTTTTTTTTTAGGTCAACATTTTCTTCTGGCAGACTGAGCCTGAAGTGCACTTTATTTCCCTTTAATTTAACAGCTCCAGCAGCTTTTCCAGTTAAATCGACTGTTCATTATTGAGCCCATTTATGAAGGGCTGTGCAGTGCAGTTTAATGAATCCCTGGCACAAAGCTCCCTTTCAGTGTAGGGAAAGAATAGCAGCCTATTTAGGTCCTGTAGGGCTGTATGTCAAAGGCTGCCTATAATACTTGTCAGGGAAGGGCAGAAATTCCCACTGATATAAGAATGTGCAAGAAATCAACTTTCACAACCAACTCGACGATTAAGACGCGATCAGGAAATGAGACTGTAGGTTGGGAGCGCTGGCACCTGTTTGGGCAGCCAGATTTTCCCATAACGTGATAACCATATGGGCCATACAACCAGGAAGGGAGAAAAAAAGTCCTCCCTCCCCTGTGACAGAGATTTCCTTACTTTCACGCTGCCTTCCTGATGCCATGATGAAAGGAAAATGGGTGTTGTGAACTGTGAGCGCTGGGTTCGGTGCTGGATTTGGTTTGCCTTCCCTAGGGAAGGTTTTGCTAGTGATCACAGAATGATGGAATAGTTTGGGTTGGAAGGGACCTTAAAGATCATCTAGTTCCACCCCCCATGCCATTAGCAGGGACATCTTCAACAAGACCAAGTTGCTTAAAGCCCCATCCAACAGGGCCTTGAATATTTCTGGGGATGGGGAATCCATCACCTCTCTGGGCAACCCATGCCAGTGTTTCACCACCCTCATCGCAGAACGTTTCTTCCTAATATCCCAAATCTACTTCCTTTTAGCGATGAGGCACAGCATGAGATGTTTCCTTCAGGCTGAATCCTAGTGGGATCCTGCCCCTGCATGGCAAAGGATGTATCCTGGTGTCAGACAGTGAAATGGGCAGCCCCCTGAACATCAGGAGGGCAGAGAGAGCTTCTGCAGCTTTCTCCAGTGAGGAACTTTTCCACACAAGTGCTGGCACTGTGACGCGGCCCTTAAATGTGCAAGGCTTCCTTGCTTGCATAAGTTGCTCTCTCCTTTCTAGCCTGCTTGGTCACGTAAGGATAACAAATTGTTCTTCTGGCGAAGGGCTTGATTGTATGGACGTGAGCTCAGTCTGTGGCCTGTGCAAAACATTAGTGATCACGGTTTGTCACTGCTCGCTTTGCTTCACCAAGTGATTGTGCTGCGTGCTCTCTCTAAAAAAGCTGAGATTGATGCCAAGGGCATCACTCTGGAAAGCCTTGGTTTAGTCCCCAGTGCTGTTAGAGATGATGCTCGCTACAAAGAGCAAGAAAATGAACAAAACCAGATAAACTTCCTACACAAAAGTGTAGTCAAGAAAATAGCAGCAGAGCCCCTGGAGCCCCTCAGTGAGCACTGAGTCCTCTCCTGTGGGATGGAGGTTTGAGAGGGGAATGCACTTCTGTAGCCACTTCACTCACCTCAGTCCGAAGGGGGAAAAGTGGAGGGATAAGGATATCTGGTCCACAATTTTGTCTAGGGTTGAAGTTATTTTGTGGGTCTAATCCCAGCACTTCCTGGGCATTAGACCCTGCTAGTGAGCTGAGATGGTGGGGCCTGAGAGTCACCCTGCATGGGCTGAGCATCAGCATCCTGAAAGCACAGGCAGTAGACAAGCGTTTGGCTCCTACAGCTGCTGGAAAAGAGAGACGTTTTGCAGGAATAACCAAACTGCTATTTCCTTGAAAAAAAAAAAATTCGTTTCTTTGCAAGTTGTTGACATCATGTGGCTGAGCAAATTTCCCTCCAGGCATTGCCCAACTTAGGGTAATCAGCTCTGCCTGAGAGGACACAGAGAATAAGCATGTTTAATGCAATTATGAAGGCTTTTTAAATCTCCAGATCTGGTTGAGAATATGTAAATTTGGCTGCTTAGCACAACTGAATGCAAACTTTCCTTTGCATGCCTGACAATTGTTTTAATACTCTCCAAGTTTGAGGAGGTAATAAAGTCTCCCGCTAAACCGTGGCTGAGCTCTCAAAGCTGTTTAATTGAATGAATTCATCCTTACAGAAGAGAAGCCAGGGCTTTCAGCTCTCTTTTATCTAAGCCACCGGATATTTAGCCACTCTGCATATAATACCACCCAGACTCATTAACAAACCCTTTAGACAGGCTATGGAATATTGCCGCTGTAATGCTGAAGCGGGTACCAATTTGAGGACAACATAACAAAGTTGAGTAATTTCATGTTACTCATACAAGAAATGGTCCCAGACTGGCTGTACATCCACCAAGGGACACTGATCCCCATTTTCTAGACCCATGTGCAGTTTGAAGTGTCCTCACACTGGACGCAAAACTATGTAGTGGAGCATACAGGGGATATATATGTTGTTCTTCACATTTCGCCGTCAATAAGGGAGCTCAGGGCAGGCTGCAAAGCTTGACAGGGCTTGACAGGGCCTGAGGGTAACAGCTCGGGTCACTAATCCCTGTCAGTTGTATTCGAGCTAAGTAGTTTAAATCCACCTTCTATGTAGACATACTCTGACATGAAGAGATATATAGATTTCCCATAGTCCTCTGCCTACCAGATTTTTTTTTGGTTCAATTACACAGTCGCACTCAGAACAACTCCCCAGATAAGAGACTCTGGAGGACTCCAGCTGTTTTGCAAAAGAGACCCGGTCCAGATCTGCTGGCAACAGAGCCAAGGCTGTGCTGGGACTGTGAGGCTCTCCCTGCTGCTGGGAACCTGCTGAGAACTGCTGGGATGCTGGGGAGAGATCAAGAAAATCAGCATTTTTGTTTTGTAGGGGATCTTGGGCCTTTTTTCCCCTCTCATGACGTATGTGCTTTCTCCTCTTTTCTCCTCGCAATACTTGCCTTGCATTCAACAACTGTTTGAAACCACAGTAAGATGAATTTGGCTGATTTTTCCTTTTTACCACTAAATACAGTCCTGTTTCTCTTTTCTTCTGCAGAGTTTTGCTTTCTGTTTTCTCCTTCCATTACAAACCTCCTGTATGAATTGATGCAGACCACAAAAATTCACTTTGTTTAATTCACAAACAGATATGGATCTTTATTCAAATTTGGATGTATAAAATCACTGAAAGTACATCTGGAGCTGGGTTGAGGGTTGTTCTGCATCAATGTAAGAGTTTTCTGAAGGAAAATCAAAAAAATAACTTTCCTCCCCAGAAAAGACAAAATAGTTACTTTAGGAGCGACTTCACTAATTTCTCTACCTTCCATATGTCAGATTTATACCGCTGCTTCACTAAATCCATGAAAGACCATAAACAAGCTGGTCTAGTGGAAGGTGTCCTTGCCCATTGCAGAGGCATTGGGCTAGATGATCTTTAAAGTGCTTTCCAATCCAAACAATTCCATGATTCTGTGATTTTAACTGAATGCCCCCTAGTAATTTGAAATCTCTACTGGATCACAGCACTGGATTTTCTCAGGACTTGCCTAGGAACAGACAATATTCTGTGTAATGTACACAGCAATGAGCTTGGAAAAAACCCACCTTTTACAAAGCAATTTTGATTTGTGCATCCTGGTAGCTGTCAGAGCAAGAGGTGTTGGATCAAGGGTTGGACTTGATGATCTCAGAGGTCTCTTCCAACCCAGATGATTCTGTGATTCTATGATTCTATGTGCCCCTGCCCCAGCACCCAGAGCCCTGCAGGTGACCCAGCACCACCGGGCCTGATCTCGGGCGAGGAATGTGTTTTCTGCCAGCGGAGCAGCTGCAGGAGCGGGGACAAGACTGATGGGTTCTGGGGGATGCTCTGCACTTGGTCCAGGGTGACTCTGTGTGTCTGGCCAGGGGATGCCCGTGCACCTGTCCTGGGGGGGCGTGTGTGTCCCCTGTCCCGGGGGTGCTGTCCCACGGGGTGTGTGTCCCTGTCCCAGGGGGTGCGTGTCCCTGTCCGACGGGGTATGTGTCGCTGTCCCAGGGGGTGTGTGTCCCTGTCCCAGGGGGTGTGTGTCCCTGTCCCAGGGGGTGCGTGTCCCTGTCCCAGGGGTGCGTGTCCCTGGCCCAGGGGGTATGTGTCGCTGTCCCACGGGGTGTGTGTCCCTGTCTCAGGGGGTGTGTGTCCCTGTCTCAGGGGGTGTGTGTCGCTGTCCCCGACGTGATGCTCGTCCGGCCGATGTTCCCGCCCGGGTCGGTGAGTGGGTGGATGCAGACGGGCCGGGAGGCGGGGAGGGCAGGGGCCAGCCCAGTTCGGCTGCCACCTCCTCCTCCTCCTTCCCCGCCCGCCGCCTTTTCCCCCCCGCCGCCGCCCGCCGCATCCCGGA
>VWZG01012466.1:220504-325777 GCA_013396735.1 Grallaria varia | reverse complement strand
CCGAGCTGGGGCTGGAGCAGGGGCTGTACGAGCTGCCGCTGCCCGCCGGGCCGGCCCCGCTGCTGGGCGGGCGGCTGTACCCCGAGCCGCCCTGGAGCCCGGCGGCGCCCTGCAGCCCGCCCCGGAAGGAGGCGCCGCGCCCGCTGTACCCCGGCGGGCCCGAGCCGCTCCCGGGCACCGCCGGCACCGCCGCCGAGGAGCCCGGCGGGCACCTGCCCGCGGGGTTCGCCCCCTTCTTCCCCGAGTGCCCGCTGCCCCAGCCGCCCTACGACTACGGCGCCGGGTACCACCTCGGGGGCTTCCCCGGGCTGTAGGGCGGCGGGGCGGGGGGACGGACGGAAGGACGGACGGACGGACGCTGCGGCAGCGCGGGCACCGCTCGGGGCTCCGCACCCCCGAAAGCGCGGCCACGGCCCCCGCAGGACTCAGCCGTGTGCGCTGCCAGTCGGCTCCTCCTGCGGTCCTGCAAATAAAATGCGAAACTTTGGGTTCCTGCTGGTGTTTCCGTGGCGGCCGGTGCGCCCCTCTCGCCCTCCTTCCTCAGGGGCCGGGGCTTGGCCGGCTGTGGGCGACGTGGGGACCGCTCCTCAGTGCTTTCGGTCTGAGCCTAAAGCTCACGTCTGCACTCGAGGTGCGTTTAACATTTTCCCCAGGCTCGTGTTCGCCGCCAGTGCCGGCAGGTGTTCGGCCCAGGACACAAAGGCGAGAAAGTGAAAAGTGAAGCGAAAATACGAAAAATGCTGCTACCAAAACTCGGTGTCCTGAAATTTTTAACAGCGCCTTGCAGGATCCTGCAAGCGGCAGGTTTAGAGCGTTCCGTAAGTTAATTGATGGCTTAAGTTCGGGACGAAAATGTACTGTAACCACTGCGGCCGTGTGATTCCTGCAGACGGCTGGATTTCTTCCAGGAATGTGTCAAAGCTCAGAAGGCAGTGCGGCTCGGTCTCATTGTGTACAGGAGATTATTTGATAATCATTTAAGTTATGTAAAAGAGTCTATGATAGGTCCTATAAAAATAAAGCTACACAATAGATCAGAGATCTGTGGTTGTTACTGCCCTTGAAACGCTGCGTTCAGGGGGCTTTCACCGCGCCTCCATCTCTGTAATGGTTTCTTGGCAGGAGTTAAGACAGGCAGTGGGTTTTGTCTTTCCTAAATCTTTTGAAATGCCGTATTTTATCCACAGCGACCCGCACTTGTTTTGCCTTCATTTGTGCCGGCTGTTTCTGTAACTTAGTAGAAAGAAAGGAGCGATAATACACTGCAAAGCCAATGGATAAAAATTGTTACAGTTATGAAAACAGACCAAAATACTCGGAGGGTTCCTATTGAGATGCGAGTTTTCAAAGGCAATCCCGCAGTCTGGCTCCCTGCCAGCCCCAAGTGGATTGTTTGTTTTTGAAACGGGACCCACATACGAATCAGCCCGGGGTTTTACCCTCGGTGGTGACAAATCCTCGTGCCTTCTGTCTTTTAAAAGATAATATGGAAGGTAAAGCAGCTTTCTTCATTCTTCAACCCAGATTTAACTTTTCAGGCACTTGGGGTCAAGATGCTGGGAAGTG
Source organism: Grallaria varia (assembly GCA_013396735.1). NCBI lineage: Eukaryota > Metazoa > Chordata > Aves > Passeriformes > Formicariidae > Grallaria > Grallaria varia. The sequence goes on along the minus strand of VWZG01012466.1, from coordinate 324,211 downwards.
TGGAGAGGTGAAGCAAAATCTTTTGGAAATAAACCGAGGTAATTTTTGGAAAATGGTTTAATTTTACTTTTAAACACCAAGAGGTGTAACTGCTGCTTCCAATTTTTCCCAAGGTGCCCAAGGTCTCCACAAACTGTATGCGAAGGAACCACCGTGGCTGAATGTCCACAACACTCCAGCATCTTGATAGCTGAGTGCTGTTAAGGAAAAGCACTTTTCAAGAACAATTTTGCAGCAGTTCATTTCACTAAGCTTCCTGAGAGCATGTATGAAGATAATTGGGCAGTCTGTCCAGCCGAGGTAGCTACAAATTAGGTTAATCCTGCCCTGCTGCTGGTTTTGATGATGGGACAATGTCCTGCTCTGTGAGCTCATTCCTGCCTTCTTCACTTTGGCAAACCTCCCAGTTTGCATTCAGGAGCTGTGTGCTGCCAGCTCCCAGCAGAGCTTGTGTCCAACTGCATTTGAGACTACCTAGGCAAGACCAGCTAGGGGGTTATTTCGGGTGGAGATGTGTTGTATTTCTTTTTTTTTTGTTTTGTTTTGCAGCTGCTTCACACATGTGAATTTGCAGCACATATTGGCAGCTGCCTGGAGTATTTCAGCTTGATGGTGCTGTGCTAATCATCTTGTTGCCCAGTTTTCTCACCTGAGCTGTGTGCCCAAGATCTCTGCTTTGAGCAGGCCAGGCAAATGATGGGGGTGCTGATAATGCAGTGGCCTCTGCTAAGGAAAGAAACTTTTTTTCACTTAGGATGTATTTATCGCATGAGCTCATTATGCAAATGTGTATTAACTGGGGATCTAATCCCAATAGACCTTACAGCCTCTCCTGTCAGCTGTCTCACAGGTTTCAGTGGGTTTTTATTCAAAAAATGTAAATAAGAGGTCTTGAGGAGTAGATTCTGGGACAGACATTGCAAACCTGAATGGTTTGGTTGCCCACAGGCCTCATCTTTTTATTCCAAGTAGCCAAGAAGTGCCATACATCTGACCTGCTGGTATTTTTCACTCATTTGGTGCTCTGCTGCCTTGTAGGTGATGACCTGTGGTGCTCAGAAGCTGAGCATCATTAGTACTTGTCTAAAACCAGTGGGAGAAGTGGCTCTGTGGGTGTCAGCAGAGATGGGCTGGTACAAGGCTGGCGTGGCAGCCAATTCCCAATGCTGCCAGGCTGGGAGGGCTCTTCATGGGATTGCGAGAAGTTGGGGGCAGGCTTCAGGAGTCAGCCTGACTGAGCAGCAGCTGCAGATGTCTCTTCAACTTAGCCTCTATCCTGCAACAGTTCCTTAAAGGGGGATGTTGAGTTTATAAGAGCTTGCACTGAAATTAGAAAAAAAAAAAAAAAGAAATCTAGCATCAGTGTTGATCAAAGTATTTCTGCCAGAAGATGTATTTGTATTTGAGGAGTACTTGGCATGGGAAGTCTTGTAAGGCTGGAAAGGAGCTGAGAATAGAGACCAAACAAAGGACTTCTGTGTAACTCCTTAGGAGTGCTGGAGCCCCGTTCTGTGCTGTGGAGGCTGTGAGGGCACCCGACCAGCCCAGGGGTTGCCATCTAGTGAGGCTGCATCTTTGATCTCCTTTGTGCATGTGTGGGCTCTTTTTGTTGGGTTGTTTCCCCCAGCCTGAATAGTGCAGACACTGAAAACATCACCTAACAGTCTCGCTCAGAAACACCCTTAGGAAATAGTTTTCTCCTCTGAAACACTGAAGAGCATCACCTTAAGCATCGGCAAGAATAAAAGCTTTTGTAATTGAGCAAGATATTTTGGGTTTTTTGATGCACTTTGATGAACAGTCTGTGCTGAAGAGCTAAAGATGATTCTTTTTAGCTTTTTTATCTTCAAAGAAGTGTGTCCCTTTGAAAGGAAATGGGTTCTGTTTGGTTGAATTGAGGTCACACTACCAAATCATTTTGTGTTAAAAAGCCTGCCCTGAGTTCCTCAGATACACTAAGCTCCATTTTGTTACAGGTGTATTTTACACATATTACCTGATTTTATGGGAGATTTTGATGGTAAAGCATACACGTATTAATAATTTTTCATATGCAGTCAAAGATGACAAAGGGGAATGACAAGAAACCTTCATTCTATTTTTACATGAGGGAATCTTACCTCAGTGGTGATTTCCTGATGAATAACTAAGGGTTCACCATGAATAGTGACTACTGCATCTCAGTATTTTGTGACTTAAAGGGTCTGTGTCTTTTCCAAAGCCACTTCCAGAAAACGTTTTTGAAACAGACTCATTAACTATTTCATGGCCTGACCTTGGGATTGCTCTAATACAGCCTGACCATCAATGATGAGTCATCTTGGATGATCTTACATATTTGATCAAAGCGTTCATAAAAAAAGATACAGAAGTTTACAATAAACTCTTTGTTTTCTGAGTTTTAAAATAAACTGCATTTGGCAACAGTGCAAAAACTGAAGGCAATTCTGCAGTTATTGGCAACAGGAGGAAAAAGGTGGTGGAGCAATTCCATGGTGATGTGCAAGAAATTCATCTGGCAATGTGAGAGTTCAAGCCTACAAACCTGACTGTATGAAATGAGAGTTGGGAATGCTTTTAGGATAGCTTTGTGTCAGCTGAAGATACTGGCGAACACTTGCTTAAAAATCCAATGGTTTTTGCAACACATTTACATAAAAGTAAAAATAGAGTGTATTATAGTGACCCCCTCTCCCAAAATCTGTGTGGGTAAAGATTGGCAGAGGATTGCTGAAAGGTGATGCTGTGAAAGGTAAGTGGAGAACTATTTTCTTTATTTTATAGTATTTTTCAAAACCTCACTGTAACCTTGATTATCCCCTCCCTCAATGGCAGAGAACTACTTCACCAGCCCATAGGTTTTTAGCTTTTTATGCTTTTTGGATCCCCTCCATGTGAAATGTAAATGTACTGTCAAAGCCTTATTTTTCAGGTTGTAGTCCTCAGACCCAGAGTTGTCCAGAGATCACAGACTCAACATCACTGCATTGCTGTCAATGGAAAGTGTTTTTAATTGCTTGAACTGTCCAGTGTGGGATTTGAGGAATATGCTGCATTTCCAAATGATCCTTCACCTCTCCTTATCTGAAATGGGGGAATAACATCTTGTCACCCCCAGAGGCAGCTAAAACTGCACTGTGCTTCCTCTAGGTATTCCCCAATAATGTTGGGCATCTACGAAAATGTGGACTGGTCAGTAGTAAGCGACGGAGGAGGGGATTCAAGCTTTATAGTAGTAGGTTCTGGTGCTCCTGTTAGTGCATGTTTTGTGCGTTAGGATGTCTCCTGGTGGGCGTTTTAGACTGCCTCAGCCTCAGCAGCTAATTGTAATTCAGTCTGCGGGCTCTGCTGAACAAGTTCTGGCAAATCCTGCTGTGCCAGATGAAGAGGTGACGGTCCCTATTTTCCACCCTGCCTCTTTGCGTCTTTGTAGGTGCCATCCCTTAGCTTTGTGCTGAAGGGAAATATACCTTTTACTCCAATCTGTGGTCAGTGCCCAAGTGCATCTTCAAGGAAGAGTTAGAGTGAGCTGGAGGCTGTATGGTTTAGCCTGGGATTGGCTGGAGCTCTGCTCAGAGAGGCAAATCTGCTGGCAGACTGGGAGTGAGTTAAACCTGAGTCACTGGGTGACAATAGTATCACTTTACTAATAGCTGTAGGTAGGGAATACAGGCTGCTTTCTGTTGGAGGAGCAGGGCACAGTTGTTACAAATTTTATTTTTGTACTGCTTTATAAAAGATCCAAGCCCACTGCTTCAACCCTCTGTGTACCTCCACAGTGGTGAAAACTCAGTGAATGATTTTGAATTTGATGTTGCGAAGATACTTTTCAAACCAAAGAATCCTGCTTGAGAAGGTGCTGGACCAGGGATGGTGGCACAGGAGAGGCTGTGGGCCAGATTTTGTCTGTTTTAATTTCTTGATTGCAGAATGTGAGATACAGGCTCTCCTGTAGCACAAAGTAAAGGATGGATTTATAGCGACTAGTCCCCATGACTCATTTCGATGACGAAGCAGACACGACCTTTTCTGTCATCCAAACCTCATAGTGAAGAGCTTGAGCCTGCGCCGAGAGTACTTAGCTCTCTACTCTGGGTTCAGGTGGAGATATCACTCTGGGGTGGCCTTGAGAGCTATCCTGGACCCTTGACATCCATATTTCCTTCTCCTCCCATGTCCCTTTGATGTGTTCAGCTCCTAAGCTAGCTGGAGTGTGTCTTTGAGTATTGAGCTTGAGTGCTCTGAAAGGTGCTCGAGGTTTATAGTCAATCTGTGAGAGCTCTGGACATCTCAGTGATTTTCCAGAACAATCTGCAAGAGTTACAGATTAAAATAACACTTATTGTCTGACTGTGCTGACTGTATGAAAACAACCTGGGTGACTGGGAGTTGAGCTGGATTCTAGCAGATCTCAGTAACACTCATCTCAATAATACAAGCCAGTGTTAGAGTTCTGTGATCAAATCCTCTCCCATTCCAGCAGTCTCTTCTCTGTCACTGGTTTGTCAGCTAGATTCGTTAGGTCTGCAGTAAACAGCCGTGTTATTCTCAATACACAGAAAGCAGAGACCAGAGGGGTCAAACTGGGTATGAAGTCTAAATAAAGGGAAAATGCCATCCTTCTACCACCATTTTTCACCAGCGAGGAACTAGTAAGGAATAATTTTTTGCATAGAAACGCTTCTCTTTAGAACTGGGCTCAAAAGAAGAGTCATAATTGCTTCTGTGCACTCCAATAATTGAATGTAAATCAATTACCACCATTTTAGGTATTTGAACAGCTCGATCTATGAAGAAAACCCTTTCTTTCCTATTTAATAGCCAGACCTTTAGCTTCTTTGTTTATCCACATATCTGGGACAAATGATTCAACCGCAGTCATTAATTAGCGATTTTATCAAGACTTTCCTTTCAGGATGGAAAGGTCAGCACACTCTTGAAGCGCCAGCATAACAGACATCTCCCATTTGCACACAAAAACAAGGCTTGTGAGGAAGAAGCCTCAGAACATGACTTAGAGGGTAGAGGGTTAATTTGGGGTCCTTACCTGTAAGAAGGCACCTGGTGTGCTAAGTACAAATGTGATGGCCAGACAGCCTGAATTTCAACCAGAAGTCTGTGATGATCTTTTTGTGGCTTAGATGACCCTTCATGCCTAGAGCCATCTGACAGAACACCAGGCACAGGGGCTGAAGTAAAAGTCAGGCTAGAGGAGCATGGCCCTGACTTCAATATAATTTACTTTTATTGTACCATTCAGGGCTCCTTTGGTTGTTAGAGCTCCATGCTGGCTCCTGGATGCTCCTGGAGATGAGCCAGTGCTACAGCCTGTGGCAACTCCAAGCAATGTACTATCTTGGCCAATAGATGAGCCCGGCCAAGAAAGGAAGAACATGTTTTACTACAGGACAAATGCTACCTGACCAATACAGACCAGCTGGGATTATAAATAAGGTGCAATTTTGTTAAATAAGAGGAGAGACGTGAGTGATGAGGCAAAGAGAAGTAAGGAGTTTTTCCTGGCAGAGGTAATTCAGATATCAGGCAATTGCCAAGATTAGCATCATGTTTAGACGCCACAGTGATCCCTTCTGAGCTTGAAATAGGCATTAATATTGCCACATTATTACCTGTATTGATATATTTTTCTTGCATTTATGCCATTTTTTATCACTGGTTTCAAATCACCTCATTCTTCAAAGGAAGTAAAAAAGAACAACTTAGAAATAGTGACTTGTCCTGCTGCTGAGAGAAAAACTGGGAGCAGACAGAGAAATCCAAAACGAGCTGCTGAAATATCCTTGCTTTAAATTAGAGGATAAAACACAGACAGCAGCTAAAAGTGCCACAATATTAAACTTGAGTTTTCCCTACCTTGATTTAGTCTCTTTTACGAGCTGATGTGCCTTGTAGGGCAGGCACCCACCAGCTGTGATTCTAGAAAGGATTTCTTCTGCCGGAGATTATTCATGTACAAGACTGGACAAGACAAAAATAGTCATTGCCCCTGCTTAAGTCCCTTGTAAAATGTGAGGTACCGCTGGCAGGACCTTCTCAGCGAAGGAAAAGCTGCGCATAGCAGTCCTCTACAGCCCTCAAGTGGTCCCCTTTGAATCCTGCGCGGTGGGAACACCGCCGCGGGTTTTCCAAGGAAGCTCCCAGGGCGGGCATAGCCGTTGCTCCCAGAAAAGGCTCCCACGCACCTTGCTGTGCTAAAACTGCCCCCGAGCTGATACCAGATGGAAGGCGGCTGTGCTGCTTGCCCCGGGAGCTGAGGGGTGGCAGCTCAAGTGACAGTGTTGGTTCCCTGTTGCCTTCCCTCCCTGTGTGGGGCATCCGGGTAGGGAGGCAGCTGGAAAGGAGAAGGGAAGTCCTGCAGGAACACAGGCACGAGAGCGGAGCTGTTCTGTTTGAAGTCTCCCCTGCAGCGGTCTTCTCATTACCAGAAGTCCCTTCTCAGCAGCACCAAGGAGTCAGTGCTGCCCTCTAGCAGCTGTCCGGCTGTAAGCAGAGGGCTGCATCCTGAGTGTTTCCTAGAGAGAAATCCCATGGCTTAGTGAACAAGGGAGTTGCTTCCAGCTGGAGGCTTTTGCAATGTATTTAATTGCTGGAGCTGGGAAAGGAAGATGGATTAACAATAATTCATCCCATCCCACAGGTTTTTGTATAGGATGAAGCCAGTGTGTGGAGTATCATAAAATAATAGTTGCCTGAATGGCCTCTCTTTTTTGCAAGGAGGCCCAGGTGGACCTTCCATCCTGCTCCAAGCAACTTTTTGTCTTGGCTCTCTCTTCTTCCTGAGCTGCTCACTGACCTGCCCCTGTAACCTGGTATCACTCCCTGTTTGTTCTCTTGGCCAAGGCCAGGGAGGTCTTGGGGACTTAGGAAAGACAAGGCTCTTTTTTTTAAGGAAACCCAGCTTTGTGGCAGGCACAAGAGGAACACCAATGGCAGAACTGCTTCCTACACAAGATTGCTTTCTCTTTTGCCTTGTCACTCAACAAAAATCCTCCTCAGGAACCTCTCTCAGCACTCTGGACCACCCAGCGGTGTCTCATGCAGTGGCAGGAGAGGAGGGATGCCCACCCCAGGCGCCTGTCCCCTGAACTGTCAGTATTGGCAGATCTTCCCCAGGGGAAGACCTGCACCTGAGTGCCCCGGGTGCCAGGGCACAGTTGAGCAGCACAGCTCAGGGCTGCCACACCGTGTCATACAGCCCTGCCTTCAACTGAAATTAGTGTGACCTGGTGGGAGGCCCAAGCTGAGAAGACTCCTCCAGTGTGTCTGCAAACTTCCACCAGCATGGGAAAGCAGCTCCTGCAGGACACCAGGAGGGCAGGAAGAGACAGAGCCCGGATGGAGACCTCTGTCTGAGATGGACACAGGGAGTTGTAAGGGTACCTCCTACATGTCGGTGTAATTAGTGTTCATGTTTCATGATGGAGCAGCAGTAGGGAGCAAGAGAGGTGAAGTGTCTCTGGGCTACTTCCAGGGTCACAGGGAATACTTTTAGAGGGAGGTTGTCCAGGCACAGGAGGCAGTTTCAAATTTCCCCCCAAACAACCTCTGCCATAGGAGAGCCCACTGGGGGCTCAGTAACCTTGGACAACTGCTGTCTCCTGCAGAGGCCAGGAATGAGGAGTTCTGCTGTTTGTTGAGCAGAAAGAACACCCTTCCCAGATGGCCTATGGCTTTGTGTTTCCAAAGTGAAGATGTTTGCATCTGCAGCCTTTGGCTGCTGACCATGTCACTGCTGATCATGTCAGCAGCTTCTCAGCTTCTTGGGCCAGCTTGTTGTGCCATGGCATGCTCACTGGTCAGACAGGAGCTGTAGGGGGGGACTTCTTTCAAGGAGTAGATCTTCTTGTTTCTTGGACTGGGCTCTTTGTAGCATCTGGAAGAGCTGCTGGGAATGGGGCTTTTCAGACTTCCGTGCAGCAGAAGGAAAAGAAGGGAGAGGCAAGGATGGAGGAAGAACCTAACAGAACAAGTAATATGGGTGCTTGCTCCTGGGAGTGCCTGTGTGTGCAGGTTTTGCTTTACCTATTAATCTTCCTTCTATTTCAGCCCAGGGGTTTTCCTACTTTTACCCTTCTGACTCTCAATCCCTGCCACTGCCAGGGAGTGAGCTGTTTTGTGGTACTGAGCTGCCCACAATCCTTAACCAAACGTGGGTGGCAACAGCAATCTGGGCTGAGCTCATTATATGGGGACAGGGCCACATGCTCTGGGGGTCACTCTGTGTGTGTTTGAGTTTGTTCAACACCCTGGGCTGTTCCCGGATTCCAGTGAGAAATGGCTCAGACGTTTACAGAAAAAAGGGTCCAGCTATGGAGGGCACTCTCAGACTTCTCCCTGCCAAAAGCCATTGCCTTCTCCAGGGGACCTGAGGGTTGAAGGAACCCAGGTCCGTGAGACAATGGATCAGTAAAAGTATTATTTTATTATTGGACAGGAACCAACTCTGTGAGGGGGGTGGGGGAGGAGGGAAGGGCAGCCTTGGCACTCACATGGCAGGGCTCAAGGAGTCCACATGGAGTAGCTGTCAGTCCAAAAGGTAGCCTGGTAGCCTGCCTACACCATGCCCCCTGGAACCCCTAACTCAGCCTCTGAATGGCTACACCACTCCTCACGCCCACCTGGGATGCACTGAGTGGTCAGTGAGCCGGACATCCCACCTGGGAGGAGTGGCCACAGGTGTCCAAACCACATAAACAGAGTAGCACAGGGGCTTCATCTTGCGTTTCCCCTTGGGACCTGCCATTGCTGTGTGCAGCTGGGTTTCCATATGACTCTTCAGTGGTAGCTATTTAATCTATTTTTCTCTCTTCCTACTCTCTCTTCTCTTTCTTTAGTCCTGTTTCTTCTCTTAATCACTTCCTTTTTTTTTCCTTAATATTTTGAGTAACTTAAAACTGCTGTATTGGATTCTGCTAAGTTGTGTGGGTTGGTGTGTGCTGGGTCAGTTCTTTTTGGAATGCTCTATTTGGTTGGTTGTAAACTTCTGCCAAGATCCTTATTTCCTCCCATATTAAAAGTATCTCCTGAGAAACATGTGGAGTGTTTTCTCCATAGGCTATCTCAAGGTATTAAGAACCGAAGCTCTGCAAAAGTTTGTTGAGCAAAACTTTTAGAGTCTTGCCTTTCAGGGTGCTAAAAGCCACTTAAAGGTAGTAAATAGAATCTGTGGTAACCAGCCTCAGCCCTGCTCTGTGTGAGCAGGGAGAACTGAGAAGGGAAGAGCTACCAGCAACCCCTCTGTCCCCCCAGTTATGGTCAGGAACACCGTCATTCCACTGGAACAGTACGCAGTGGGGTGTAAAAATTTTGCAAGGCTAGGGGAGGCCTCTCTGGATGTCTGTGACACGGACAGACTCCCAGGAGAGCCTTTGGCTGGTTGTAATGCTTCTGTAGCAGTGTCCAGGAGGAGATACACTGATGATGTGATGTCCATATGTGGGTTTGGGTGTGTCCTAGTCTAAAGCTCAGCTATCCCCTGTGGGTGTCTAGGCTCCTATCCCCTTGAAGAGCCACATGAATTGAAGAGGGGAGGGAGTCTGTTGTCTCCATCGGGCTGAGGGAGGTTTTGGGGGTTGTTTCCATGATGCGTGGCATCAGATGACAGTGCCAGGCTGGGTGACCCATGCACTAGCTTGGGTTGATTGAAACTCCCCAGACATCAGGGACTTTGAAAGCAGAAAAAGGGTAGTGGTGCCCTAGCATGAAGCTCTGCCAGGGCAATGCATACACTTCCCATCACATTCAGAGAGCAAAATGTGGCTGTTGAGCGTGAGGGATGACCATGCAGGCAGCTGTCGCCCACGGAAGTCGGGATCCAAGCTTCTTGTGGGCACTTCCACTAGGAATGGGACTCTGTGCTTCTGAAGTGTCCCAGGTAGCTTATCCCAAGGCAGCTGAGCTGAGAACAGGCAGTATGTTAAGCAATCAGTAATATGCAGTGACGACTGGGATGGGCTGCATCTCTCTCCTTGGACTAACTACTGCCCACTTAGAATCTGTTTTATTCCCTAGTGACATGTTCCCACAGAGAAAAAGCAGCACCGAGTGAAAAAACTACTTGGATTCATTTACTTTTATCATTCTGCAAGCCTGGCCGTGCATTTATATCAGCAATGACATGAGCTATGAGATCTGGTGGCAAAAATGAGAGAACAGTTCTTGCAAAACCTTAGAGATCTTGTGTTTGCATGGCTGTGGGGGGCCACCTGTAATCATCAAGGAGAAATGAATCGTAATCAGGACTGTAAATGAACTGTTTCACAAAGGCTTCCTTGTCTGCTGGCTCAGGGTACCAAGAAGCGAGGCTGTGCTTGTAGGCCCAGTCAACAATCTGCAAAAAGATAAGCAAAATGAACTGATGAAACAATGTTGGCATGTTATGAAGCTGAAACCAACTGCAGTTTGGCCCTAGTGTCTTCCCTCTTCCCTCCTCTCAGAATTGTTCCCCTTTTTCCTTTTTTGTTCTTTGTGCGATACTCTGAGTTGGCTGCACTTCATCCCTTGGGTGAGGGAATGTAAGCTGCCTGCAACTACTAGCTGGTAGAAATGCACACCCCAGCCCTGGCAGAATGGTTGGGGTGTGTAGTTGAAGGAGAGAAGCCCTTTAACCACCTCTGCTCACAGCCTTAAGCTCCTCAGCTATGGTGTGCATCAGTCAGTAATTCTTAGCAGTCCAGTGGGATTCTCAGTGCGTGTCTCTGAATGGGAATTACAAATCTGATGTGTATGGGGCACCAGATCCATAATTTGACAATCCCAGATCTGGAACAGTATTTAGATACTTAGGCCCCTATTAAATAGAGGAGGAAAGGTTCCAAAATAGCAACTTGAAACCCAAAATCTTTTGGCGACTTTTGTCATGTTTGAATTTGACTCTAAACGTCACTTTTTGAAGTGATGAACACTTGCAGCTTCAAGCAGTGAAGAGCTTTGTGAGCTGTGAGGCACCCAGAATCTGAATGTATTTTTCACATTAGGGCTTTAATGATGGAAGAAATGAAAGCAGCAATTCTGGCTAGAATTCCTAAGAATCATTGCTTTAGGCTTTAGAATAAGTTACATGAAGAAACCACAAAGCAAAAATGATGCTGGGGCAATTCCTACCCTCCCTACCATGAAATGTGGAAATAAGTGTAGAAATACTCACTTTCACAGCAATTTTGAGAGACACATCTCTGATGCTGTTCAAGGGGGGATAGAGTCTTCCTTCTGCAAGATTCTGCTCTGTCACCTCGGCAGCAATAGCCTAGAAAGAACAAGCTAGTTTATAGAGACAGTCTCAAGCACTAGCACTAATGGTAAGTGGCTGAAACTCAGCAGTATCAGAGCTGGGACTAGTCATGAGTGGGAGCCTGTGACCTGTTCAAAATACATGTGTGTACTCATTTCATTAAGGACTTCAAAGTGGAGCCAGAATGGTGGGGGTGCTGTACTAGAACAGCAGTTGTGGAGGAAGAGAACCCTGTCATGGCTCCTGCACCTCTGTAGGTGCAATGGAAGCGTGAGCTTTCCCTGAGCTGGGAGAAGGCTGCAGCTTTTTGCTGAGGCTGTGCCATTTCCACTCCCTGCATTGCTCAGGTTCTTGAAAACACCTGAAGTTGGTACATGTGCCTCTTACTGTCTTTTCTTAAAGTATTAGTTAACTGCCAGTTGGAAACCTCTGCTGTGATGAGGAAGATGTCATCAGAGATGTGCCGGACTCCACAGGCAATGACTCCCAGTGCCACTCCTGGAAAGACGTAGGCATTGTTTCCTTGGCCAGGGAAGAAGGTCTGTCCATTGGGCAGGGTCACCTTTGGGAATGGACTTCCACTGGCAAATATTCCCCGGCCCTGATTAAAGAGAGAGAAAAAAGCATCCAGATTCAGAAGAGGAATCTTAGATTTTTGCTGCTCACCATGAACTGTGCTCAGGGGACAGTGGTGACCAAGTGGACAATCTCCACCTCTGGTTGACACTTCTGGAGCACCTAGTCCCCAGAGCCAGGGGACATGGGCCACTGAGCACTGAGTTTCCATTGCAAGTTCTCTGACCTTGCTGAGGAGTCCCCCTACGTCTCTATCAATCATCTATGCAGGGTGAAGAAAGACTTAATGCTCCATAGGATAAAGGTCTGGGGATGTGTGATTGCTCTGACCATAAGCAGGTGGTGGGAAGGACAAAGGAAATAGTGAGGCAAGGACTCCTCTCATGGCAAGTCAATCCACATGACAATAATTCTTCAGTGACATTGGGTCTAAGTTGGGTGATGATACCAAACAAAGTACATAAACAATTAGGCTGCCAAAACACACGCGACAGAAACCAGGAAGGATGGGACATCTCAGACAGCTGTCAGGGAAGGAGGCAAGCAGTTTCTTTAGGGGATCCTGAAGTAATTTAGGCTGGTAGGGACTCAAACCCCTGCTCACAGCAAGGTCAGCTATGAAATCAGAGCAGGTTGTTCAGGGCTTTATCCAGTCTGGTCTTGAAAACCTGCAAGGTCAGAGATTGCAGAAACAATCTGGACCTCTGTTTCACCTCCTGACTCCTCATGGTGTGAAAGTTTTTTTTTTATGACCCATTTGAACTTCTGTTATTTCAACTAAGGCACACTGTCCCTTGTCTGCCCACCATGTACCGCTGTGGTTTCCTTGGTACAGTCATGGCCACAGCGTACCTGGAGCACCCCATTTCCCTTGGCTGAGCTCCAGTACACAGAATCACAGAATTGTTAGGGTTGGAAGGGACCTCTGGAGATCAACTAGTCCAACTCCCCTGCCAAGGCAGGGTCACCTAGAGCAGGTTTCACAGGAACGTGTCCAGGTGGGTTTTGAATGTCTCCAGAGAGGGAGACTCCACGACCTCCCTGGGCAGCCTGTTTCAGTGCTTTGCCATGCTCAGCATAAAGAAGTTCTTCTTAATGTTGAGGTGAAACTTCTTGTGTTCTAGGTTATGGCGATTGGTTCTTCTCCTGTCACTGGGCACCACCACAAAGTACCTCGGTGAGGCGGTAGCACTGCTCTGCTGTGCACTCTGCTTTGCTCGTGGGGTTGCTCAGGGCGAACACAATGGGCCTCTCATTGAAGGCTGCCATGTCCTTCAACAGCTTCTCAGTGAAAGCTCCTGCAACAGCCGCGACACCTGAAACAGCAAGAGCAGAGTGAGGCAGCACTTTCCGACTGTCAGTGCATTGGGCTGATCCCTCTGGAATGCCTCTGTTGGTAAATGAGGGAACAGCCTTTGTCTCTGGATGCAGGTGAGACTGTTTCTTTCTCATATGATGGTGAGATTAAAACCCTGTGCGAAAATGAAGCTCTCTGCTCCTGTGGACACAGAGGGTGCCAGTGTTTTGGCCAGTCTTGACTGCATCACTCTGACTCCCAAAGACCTGCCTGAGGTGCCTGTTGTCATTCTTGTCCTGCCCAGCCTGCCAGGGACATGTTTGTTGCTGAGAGCCTCAGATCCTGCCTCCCCTAGAGCCTCCCTCTGCAGCCCTGTCTGGAACGGCTCCTACAGCTCCAAAAGAGAGAAAGCCTGTGCCCCACAGCTGAAGGGGAAAGGATATGGAAAACTCAACTGCCAAAATAGAGGTAAATAAAGCTCATTTTCTTTCAACTAGGAGAACAAAAGGACACTCTGAAAGAAACAGAAACTCTCCTAAGAACTGAACTGACATGACAAGGTTGTATTAAGTGAACTCCACCTATAATTGCTGTAGGCTTCACTTTCTGCACAACCTCTTCCAGTGTATCCACACTGGGGTGGTCCTGGGCAAATACTTCTTTCTCGTGGTTCAGGTGGCTCCTGCCCTGTGAAGAAAAAGGAGTCAAAATTTGGCTGTTGACAAAAGGTGGAGACATAACATAGTAACTCATCTTCTTGATTTCACCTCTCAGCCCTTTACCTAAACCAGATCCCACAGAGCAGGACCTCAGCATCAGCCAGTCAGGCATCGAGGTGTTGGTGTAACGTCACATTGGGCTGGTCCCTGCTCCTCTCAGCCACCAAAGTACACTGTGTGGAGGAAGGACCTGATTGGCATACACTTGTACATAAAACACAAGTCTCCTCAGGTCTGAGGAGGGACAAGTCTGAGGAGACTCAGAAAGCACAGAATGGAGCTGGGCCAGGCTGGGTCACCAAGCAGGACATGAAATTGCTGTTGTAATATCTCAAATGACATGCAAGACATCCAGCACTGCTTGAGATCATGTACCCTTCTATTTTAGAGCCCCAGCCCAAAGCATGGCCTTTAGAGCAGCCAGTGCTGCTGGCACACTGTTGTCCCCATGAGACCTAGTCCTCCAAAAGCAGGAACACCTCTGCTGACACCAATGAAACTGCAGCCTTTGCTCCAGGGCTGAGCAGTGGTCCAAGGTTTCACCCTGCTCTGGCCTCTCTGGCTGGCAGGGTGTGGCAGGGGAATGGAACTCAGCTCTAGAGACAAATTCACCTTCACAATCAGTCCCTTGGAGTCCACCATCCAAATTTTTTTGATGGCATCATCTCGTGAAATTCCTTCCTTTTCCATGGCCATGAGGATGAGATGAGCTATACCCAGTGCAGCCTGGAACACAGTATATAAACACTTCATTGGGGTATCAACATGTGCTGTGGGGAAAGATTTTAAATGAGAGATGGATTGGGTCATCCCTCAGTACTTGCACAAAGCAGGGGGACTTCCTGTTCCGTGGTTGTACAGTGCCATGGCATAGGGCTGATTTTAGCATTGTAGGTGCTGCCACAAATAAAAAACCTCACAATGATTCAGCAGAGTAGGCTGCAGGTGAGGCAGGAGCAGTGGAGTTGGTACCTTGACAGGTAGAGGCTGTCTCCATCATTTGAACCAGCTGTTGCAGGGGGAGGGGAAGGGGCAGACACTTAAATGCTGCTGGCGATGCCACTACAGGAAAACTCAGAGCCAGGTGGGATTGCTGTAAGAGCAGAGCCCTTCTCCCATTGCTGCCTGGGAAAGCAGCCCGTGTGTGATTGTTGTCCGACAACTGTGCCTGGCCCTCCTGCCCCAGTGGGGACTGACAGTGCAGGAGGGTCTCTGTGCCACAGAGATGGTGATCAGCACAGGCCTGTCTGCCAGCAGGGGTGAAGAAAGAGAACATGCCATCTTTGTTTCACTGAGGGATAGAAAAACAGTAACAGACCTTCCCAAAGTTCCACAGTGGGCAAGAGCTGAGGCAGGTCCTGGGCCAACACCCTTAGTCCACAGACAAGGCTTTAGAGGCTTTTTCTTCCCCCTCTCTCTTTGAGCAAGGTGCCACACAGGCTACCTAATGTCTGCCATGGAGGCAACATGACAGGCTCCAAAATGCAAGGTTGTGTTCTTTGAGTCTGAGTCCTTTGAGCTACTGCTAAAGAAGCTCTGGTTTACTCTAGATACCAACCCTGAGGACTCAAACCAGCCTCCTTAATATTCTTGGGACACCCTACCTCATAAGGGGCTTCCCTAAAGGTACTTAAAGCCCTACTGCATAGGCAGCCTCGTAGTATCCAGGAAGTCTGCCCAGGACTTGTGGCCCAAGAAGTCAGTGAAAGATTGCTGGTAACTTCCATGTAGCAGCAAGATCCACCTGTGTGGCCCAATCCTGCCCACTGAGAAGGAACATCCTTCTGTTCTTTGTTTTCATGAAGCCAAGCCCTGTGGGAAATTTCGTGGCTGACTTTTCTTTCTCTAAATTAGAAGTTAGATCACATTTAGGAACAAGCTCAAAAACGCTCCTACCTCTCCAGCTCCCTGGAAAACAAACTTTTGGTCAGAGAGCTTGTTCTTTGTGATCCTTAAGGCTGCAAAGATGCCAGCAACTGCAACAGACGCTGTGCCTGAAAGAGAGAAACACCATAAGATGGACATGCTAGCAAACGGATTGCCTACCCTGCTGATACACTGTTAGAAACGTTGTGGGAGAAATTATTCTCTTAGATTCTGGCACTAAAGGGTCAGAGTGCCTTCCCTATGCTGAAATATTAATATTCAAATACGCCTGCAAGGCAGAAGAACACAAATTTCCCTCCATGTAGAGTCAAAGGGACACTGAATCCTGGAATGTCAGATGAAGTTAATACCTAACTCCCAAGGCTTTAAGATGCATGTGACTTGCCTGAGGTCACATAAAACATCTGTAGCATAACTTGGGTCCCCTTGTCACAAAATCCTCTGTGATCACAGAGTTACCATCCTCTTCCACTATCTACCTTCACAGCCCAGCACCACCATTTTTTTTTAACTCCCCTAACATTCTCACACCCTGACTCAGCCATCATGCCTTGCTGCCAAGCATTAAGGATTCACTGAGGACAGGAGTTAGTCCCAGATTAGTGAGAAATATTGCAGTAAAAGGAGTGCAGAGTCCTGCTGTTACAGCCACCACAATATCTACAGCTTTCCATCCTTCAAGGGAGGCAGATGTCCACACTAAATAAACCTGCCTTTACCCCACATAAATCACATGCAGTATTAATCTAATGTCCTATCCCAGGTGAAGAACGTGGTGGGAGGAAATCAAATAAGGCACAAACTAATAATGATTCAGGCACTGATGGTATCTTATGTCACCTGGGCAAGCTGGATGAAAGTGTTAAAGGGGACCTGGGAATGAAGGAGGAAGTTTGACCACAGAATATGTAAAGCTGGACACCCATAAGGATCATCAAGTCCATTGGTTTTAAAGGATACCAGTTTAGATGTGCCCCAGTTCTGATGTGTCCTCAGCTCTAATGCTGGTCTCCACATTCTCATCTTTAGAGGCTTTGTGAGAAATCAGAGAGTCCACAAGTAATGATTCTTGTGTGGGTGTTCATGGGTAGGACAGGCAATGAACACTTTCAGGCTAATAAACCTGATTTAACCGAATCTCCAGCCTTTCCTGCTTTCCTGTTCACGTAATCAGCCAGCACATCAGGGTTTCAAGCAGTCAGTGCTTCAGTGAGATCCCCTGCAGGGTCCTTGGGACCTCGGGTGCTGCCAGGCATCAGGGAGCAGCCTGGCTGGGAAACAGCAGCTCATGAGCAGACATGGTCACCAGCAGATGGAGCTGCCTCGTCTCTCAAGGACTCAGAAAACAAATTCAGCTTTACCTGCTCCTTTTCTTTAGTGCAAAAACTACAGCTAAGCTAGGAATCAATGATTGTATCATCGGGGAATGATTCACTCTTTTATTATTTCCATGCAAGCAGAAAACCTAGTGGGAGCACAATTACTCTGCCAGAGATGGAATTTTATCGACAAGGCTTATCTTGTTTAGGGAACCTATATAAGCAGCTCTGACAAAGAAAATCTTTATTGGCCAGACCAGAAGTATTTAATAGTACCATTTGCTCACCAGCATTTTGTGATTATAACTCAGATGAGTTTAGTTCTGCAAAAAATTAATAATTAGCCTCCCTTAAGAGTGATTCTGGTTTAGCAGAGGTGACAGTGGCCACATTCCTGCAGCAAACATTAGTGCCATGGTGTCCACACTGGTATACCAGTAACAGAATGGCAGCATCAATGCGTAGAATCATAGAATGGTTTGGGTTGGAAAGGACCTTAAAGATCATCTAGTTCCAACTCCCCTGCCATGGGCAGGGACATCTTCCACTAGACCAGGTTGTTCAAAGCCCCATCTCCAACCTGGCCTCGAACACTTCTAGGGATGAGGCATCCACAACTCCCCGAAGGCACTGCAAGCATTCATGTCTTAAACATAAAATAGACTGGACACATGATTGATGGCTTTGTAAACTTCTTTCTTGCAATGAATCCCTTGAGACACTTGCTTCAGCACCAAGGATGAATTCCCTCCGATAGCTCAGAAAACAGTTCGTACCATTACATTTCCAGACCCAGACCACCTGAGTTCAGTCAGTTTAAAAGGGAGTTGATGCAGAGGGAACCAGCCACTGAGTGCCCTGCTGCTTCAGTGTTAACATGAAAATATAAAGGATTTCCTCTTGCTTCTCCTGCACTAAATCTTTGCCTTTTTAAGCTGTATGTAGAGTAGCGTATTTGCATGGTAAAATGCCACTTGACTAGAAAAATTACACAGGAAGACAAGGAACATTCAAGAGTTTGAAAGAACACCAGATAATTAGCTAGTTTTCAGATTTTGCATTTTATGGGTGTCACATATCTAGTCCACGCTCACTCTCTGTATTCTGCTAAGTCTGTAATCAGCAGGACTGCTTGGTGTGCTGCTGTGCCAGATGCTAAAGATGGGACTCCTCTAAACAAACATGTATGGTCCAGCTCACACTCACGCTGAAGCAGACACCTGAGCGGGGTCAAATGAAGTGCACCCTAGAAGAGTCTCTACCACCACATTTTTTAAGAGATACAAGATAACTGGTGTATATGTAGGCACTTCTGTTGCAGACATGTAAACTGTGCAGGAAGAGATCTCGCTCTGGCAGTTTGAGCTGCAAAGCAATGGGGAGAGACCAGGGTCCCACAGTTGTCAGCAGTGCCAAGCTTGTGATAGGCAATAGAGTATGAACATCTATGTGTACACTCACACATGGTCACACACTATATCCCAGGCTTACTCTGCCCAGAAATCCCCAAATCCCTGTGTGGGTGGGAGTGGGAAACTGATCAGTTAAAAATCCAGAAGTGAACCAATTACAGTGTGACAGTGTGTCAGGTCACAGCAAGAGCAGCAATAGATGCTGGAAAAGTATTTAAAAGAAAGTAATGGAACTAAAGAAATGTCTTATTTCTCTTGGTCCTGACCCAGGAAAAATTGCTTTATACCCTGTGATTGTCAAGAAGTCTGGTGGGACAAATGTTGCCATCTGCAAAGTCCTTTAAGTGGAAAATGCTCTTGGGTGATTCAGCAGAGGGACTTTAGGTATTTTTTTAAAGATGTAACTAGCAGGAATTTGAGGAGTGGGGTGTAGGAAAACAAGGGGGCATGGATTCAGTCTGCAGAGCAGTGTGCATTTTGCAGAGCAGAGACCTGCGGGACTGGGTGTGCCATTACTCATCCCCCTGCACTTGTACTGCAGCTCTGACTAACAGCAGGAGTCTGTTCAGCTCTGCCACACCTAATCCTCCTCCTCTCTCTCCAATATGTTCTTAATCCCTCTACATCCCCAAACTACATCTCACCCCCATTACTCAAGTAATAAAGTTTCTGTACCTTGACCTTCGTTCAATATTTTTCTTTGATAATTACAATTTCTAAGCATGGGATAACAGAGCATCTCTATGGAGGAGAGTTCACAGCTGGTTCATGTAATGAACTGGCTAATAATTGTACTTCGGTTCTGAAAGAATGACAAAATCAGGGGCAGGGAACTCCTCACCATGAGTTGTGTCAAGATAAAAACAGTCATCCTTTAACACGTGGGTCTATCTGTTTTCCAAAGAGGCTGAATGCTGGCAATGCGGATAACTGCTTCCCTAAGTAACTAGCAGGAGCCAGCTTGGCTGGTCTGTATCTGAGGTGAGATATGGAGGGGCACAGAGAAGAAGAAAGTGTTTGCAAATCATCCTGTCTCTCCAAGACTCAAAGACAACACTCAACATACTATTACTAATCTTGGGACCCTCTCTGGGAAGTCCAGAGCAA
Organism: Grallaria varia; assembly: GCA_013396735.1. Classification (NCBI taxonomy): domain Eukaryota; kingdom Metazoa; phylum Chordata; class Aves; order Passeriformes; family Formicariidae; genus Grallaria; species Grallaria varia. The sequence continues at coordinate 304,643 of VWZG01012466.1, read as the reverse complement.
CACAACCAGCACAGAAAAGAGGCATTTAAAACGAAGGTACACTCTGGAACTTGGCCATCCCTGTAGGAATTAACTTCTGACACTCAGGCACATTCAGAGTATTGTAAAACATTAAGGAAAACCCCTCCGGTTTGATGTTGATGTTCCACTTGTACCACTCCAAGTGAAAACAAGCCCCAGTAGATGTCAGTAAAGCTGCACTGAAGCAAAACACGGGAAAAGGATCTGCTCCACAGCGTGGAGACACTGCACAGATGGGAAAGGGTGCAGCACAGAGGCGCCCCTGCTCAGGGACCTTACTCTTCCTCAGGGTGGGGAGAGCACAGAGGGGCGAGCAGCTTCGCACGCGATGTTACGGGCAGCGCTGGCAGGAGTCTCCGGGGAAAGTGCTGCCCAGTGCTGATGTGGAGGCTGCGCTGTGGCTGACAGCACCCGGTGGCTAAGTGTCCCCCTAAGCAAGGGACACAGGGGGAAGTGGGGACTCCATGGGTGCTTGGGGGCAGGAGTTCCCTCATGTTGAGGGCTGGCACTGCCCTGTCACCTGGCCTGGGGGGGCTGATTGAGCTGAGCTGAGCATCAACCACCTGATGCTGAATCCTTCTGACAGCAGCAGCCACACCACTGCCTGCTTCTTCACACAGCACTCGTGTTAGTGATTCCTCCCTCTCCACAGCACACTGGTGGAAGAGATGTCCAAATTAAGCCTGATCTTTTATTTTTAACCCTTTTAACCCTTGGCCTGCCTACTTACACTTCACCCCAGCAAAACCATGCCAATATGAGGGCCCGGGGAACAGCAAGCACCAATTTAACAGCTCCAGGAAAGGGCAGCCAAGAAAATACATCTAAATTTATGGACAAGGAGGAAACATAGGGCTTTTCCAAATCCTGGTTCACATTAACTCCCTGCAGCAATCCCTCCCATTACTGGAAAGCAGAGTGGAGCTTGTCCAGATCCACTCTAAATACATAATCAAAAGTCAAACAACAAAACTGGAGGAAAAAGCTGTTGAAGTGTTTGCAGCTCAAGGTCTTCCCCTGCATGGCTGCGGTCTAGTGTTAGCCTTCCCATAAGGGTCTCTGTAATAAACTAAGGAATGGTGTGGAGTAAGTCTACAAGAAGAGCAGTAAAATGCAAAGCATCAATGCTCAGGGAAGAAACTCTCTCTCTTCAATAACACCAGGGGCACTGGTGACCCAGCAGAGGTGGTGGCATGAAGAAGAGCTGCCTGACAATGGAGATGCCTAATGTAGGTCATCTCTAGTTCAGTTCTGGGCCCCTCAGTTCAAGAAAGATACTGAGGTGCTGGAGTGGGTCCAGAGAAGAGCAACGAGGCTGGTGAAGGGACTAGAACACAAGTCCTACGGGGAGAGGCTGAGGGAGCTGGGGTTGTTTAGTCTGGAGTACAGGAGGCTTAGAGGTGACCTCATCACTCTCTATAACTACCTGAAGGGACGTTATAGCCAGGTGGGGGTTGGTCTCTTCTCCCAGGCAGTCAGCAATAGGACAAGGGGGCATGGGCTTAAGCTCTGCCAGGGGAAATTTAAGTTGGATATTAGAAAAAAATTCTTTACAGATAATCAGGCATTGGAATGGCCTGCCCAGAGAGGTGGTAGATTCACCGTCCCTGGAGGTTTTTAAACTGAGATTGGACGTGGCACTGAGTGCCATGCTCTAGTAAACTGACTAGAGTTGGACCAAGGGTTGGACTTGATGATCTCTGAGGTCTTTTCCAACCCAATCAATTCTGTGATTCTATGATTCTATGATTCTAGGTGCCTGCTTTTAATCCTCCCCCTGTAAAGAGCTTGGGTTACTCTGCATCATCTTAACAACAGGTTATAGCCACTGCAGTGCTGTCCTGCAGCAGTGCCCTCCCTCCTGCCTGCACAGTGCCAGCCTGAGACTGGTGTGCCAGTGCAGACTGAGCCCCTGAGCCCACACAGGCAGAGGCTGTCAGGCATGCCAGCACTTCGCAAAAAAGCATCCCCGGCCCCACTGCTGCAGCGGAGACTCTGTGGATGCTGTTCCATAACAGCAAGCTAAACCAGGTCAGAACACAGCCCTTTTCTTCTGTTCATTTTGCCTCCTTAGCCTGGACTCAAAAGATCACAGATAGCTTAAAACAGAAGTGACCTTTGCTGTTCTTCACTGCAAAGGAGGAGTTGGCAGTGGCATCCAGTGAGCAAGAACAACAGCAAACAAGAAAAGCAGGAGAGGAAAGGGAAACAAATGTCATAATCCCCCAAATGACAGAAGATAGGGGCTTGATTTTTAGAGAGCTGCACCACCAAGGCCAAGAAACTGGACCCATTTACAGCCCAGAGTCCCTACTGTTCTGACTTGGCTTGTGCAGCAGTCAGTGCATGACTTGAACACAAACATAGGAGCTGGTCCTTAAATAGTTAATGTCGTAGCACCAAGCTAAAATGCAAGAGCCTCTTATGCTGCAGGGCACAGCAGGTTCAGAGGGACTGGTGATGGTGAACTTCTACAGGACTGAGAACATTTCCACAGCTATCTCCAGGCTGGGTAAATCCCCAGGAAAGTGTGCTGCTTGGGAGTTGCCTGGCAGGACATTGCCTGCTTTGTTCTACAGTATGGTATCGTACTGCGCTCCCTTCCTATTGTGCTTCCCCTCTCCTTAGCTTCCTGTCATAGTTACAGATGCATTTTCCATGCCAGCTGAAACAACAAAGTAAGATACTCCACCATTTTAATCTGCTGAAATTAGTTACCTCTGAGCCAAAAACTCATTTCACCTGCTTCTCCCAGCTCATGGCAACTTGCCTGAGAAACAGGTCACATTTGCATGTGACTGATTTCTAATTTGCCCAAATGTTTGAAGCCCCTTAGATTTGTGGCACTGGAGTCAGCTGAGGTTTGGAGCACTGTTCCTTCAGGCCAGGCACCATTTCCTGGAGTGTCCTGGAAAGGTTATGGAAAGGTTATCTGCTAGGATAATGAGGAAAGGTGGTTGGTGGGTCAAGAGATATTTTGAGGCTCGTCAGCAGTCACATGTCCAGTGAACAAGGGCACTGGGAAAAGACTCAGAGAGGTTCTCTGAAAGGGAGACCCTGAGCGCTGCCTGCAGACTACTTTAGTTGTGGAGGGACTATGGAAGCACAAAAGGCTGAGGGTTTCTAATGTGACTAGTAATTTGGAGGTTCTCATCTTGAAGTGCCTTGAAGAAGCCTCATTTGAATGGTGTAGGTGTTCAGGATTTTAGAAATTCTGTTTGCTTACAGTATCTCAAACTAGATTTATCTGAAACTCTCAGATTGGTGGTTCTTTGAGATAAATCAGTTATATTTTTATCAGGTTTAGTTTTAAAAGACTGCTAAAGATGGCCAGAGCCAGGAGATAACATGCTTTATGCTTTTATGCACTGTTCTCTCTGCCCAGCCTGTATGTGTAAAATGAATGTGAATGACAGGATCAGATAAAATCAATAAATAACACATCAAAGATTTCTTCATTTTTCTGCAATTCTGACTAAACTTGCAGAACAACTTTTGCTGTTCAGTACTGAGTAAGCACCACAGAAGGCAGCTGAGTGACTCAGGAATGATTTGCTTTGGGAGATCCATACTGTTCTCATTCACCTGCATGTTCCTAGGTGCGCCTTCCAGAAGATTTACTTTGTAATCCCCAGATACTGAAGTTAGGTTGACTGCGCTAAAATTCCCTGCAACCTTCTTCTTGCCTTTCTTGATGATAGGTCCTTTTTTCAGGACAAAATGCACTCTCGTAAAGTTCATGGATGGTTATAAACTGGGGATAGTGATTGATACAGTGGTGGATATAACAGTCATTCACAGAGATTGCAGCAGGCTGAAGAAGTGGGCTCAGGGAACCCTCATGAGGGTCAGCAAAGGAAAATGTGAAGTCCTGCAGCTTTGTGGAAGAAGGCTTTGGGATAGCGGTGGATAGCAAGCTGAAGATGAGCCAGTAATGAGTCCCTATGGCACAGAAGGCCAACAGCCTGCTAGACTGTGTCAACAGAAATCTAGGCAATAGGTCAAGGAAAGTGATTTTTTTTTTTAATTTCAGCAGTTTTGAGGTCGTCCCTAGACTAGAATCTCCAGTTAGAGGCTTTCAGCACAGGAAATACATTGACAAACTAGAGTCAGTCCAGAGGAGGGACACAAATATGACCAGGGTATACAAATAGGACCAAGGAACCTGGGTTTGAATGGGCCGGAGAAGACTAAAATGGTATCTAATTTCTGTTTACAACCACTTACCGAGTGCTTGTAAAGAAACCAGGTTCTTCTCAGAGGTGCACAACAAAAAACTTCTGGGCAATAAACTCAAGTTACATCTAGCGAAATTCCAATTAGATATTAGGGGGAAAAAAGAACAAGGAAGACGAGAAAACCTTGGAACAGGTAGTACAAAGAGATTGTGAATGCCCGTCCTTGTAGACAGTGAAAAGTGTTTGGCTGGACAAGGCTCTGAGGAACCTAATCTAAGTTGAATCTAAGTTTGAAATCACCTTTTACTTGAGAGAGGGCTGGGTGATGTCCAGAGATCCCCTCCAAACTAATGTCTTCAGTGATTTTATATATGTTTTGTATGAAGCAGGAATCCAGAGATGCCTGCTTCAGGGATTCACCAGACTTGACACCTTTGTAAGATTTTTAAGTTGTCTGCTTTCTGCTTATCGCTGTGAACAACCAAGTGGAGCAAAGTTAGAGCAGAAGGAGAAGGAGCTAAAGCAAACTCATGTCCCTCCAGTTTCTCATATGCTTCACAGTCTGCCCTGGTACTTTAGTGGGAAAAAGGAAGAAGTGACAACCAGTTTTCTCCCTTAGAGCTGAAATTGAGCTGTTGTCCCTTGCATGAACCCAGACAGAGCTGGGAAAGGACTGATGTCATCAGCCCCACAGAAGAAGGAGAAGCACTCCCTTAATGGGAGCTCCCACGCATGGGCACTGTGAGCCAGCTCCTGCTGGCTCCCAGGCTAATGGCTTTCAGACCAAGAGCAATCACCTCGTCCCAGTCTGTGGTACCTGGCAGGCTCAGCATCAGCAGCCTGGCTCCAACTGGAAGGGCTTTGAGTAACTTTCATTCTGTGGGGTTGGGATGGATTTGGCAATACTGTAATTTGTAGGACCAAAGGAAAAAAAAAAGTAGGTGCTAATATTTTAAACTTTTTTTTCATGTAGGCCTTGGGGCATCAAAAGGGAGGCCTAAAGGAGCTTAAGAGAAGCAATTTATACTTCTTTCCCATATCTCAGCTCTGTGTGTGTGTAGGCACATTGCACCCAGAGTCCCACTAGCCAATGGGCAATGAGTTTAAATGAGTATAGCTCAGGCCTGATCTAACTTGCACTGCTTGCACCTACGATGTGTTTTTAAATTGACATACTTAAAACAATACTGGCTCAGAAGCTGGGATAATTCAGGCTTCAGGAGGTCTGTTCCTGTCTCACTTGAGTAAAATGAATCAGGCCTGCTTAAACAAGGCTTTGTGTAATTCTCATTAATCATTTAAAGACCATTTACGTTGAACTCTCCCACTTTTTTAAGCAGGTGAGCCATGAAACACCAGCATGTTAGAAAAGAGAAAGCCGGAGGCAAACCCAAAGAACAGGAGGATGTAAAGGACAAAATGCCACTTCTTACCCTTCTCATATCATCTAGGGATGCAGAGGGGCATACTAAGAGTGGGTAAATCAGTCTACTCATCCTAGCTTCAACTCTGTTATCTCTGTCATGACTCTACGACAGAGTTAACTAAGTGGATCCATGCTACTTCAGCTCCCCAAAGGTCCTCAAAACTCACTGCTGACTAAAACCCTAGCTTGGATTTCCCTTTTCTTTCTGACAGCTACATAAAAAAAGTCTAAAACAGTGGTTTGCTTCCTTTGACTCAGCCCTTGTACAAAAGATCAGCAGGATTTCTTTCATTATCTTCTGCTGTGAAAACAGTGGCAACTAAATGCCTTATCTGAGAACATTATGAAGCTTTACTACTAAGAAGTAAAATCCTACTGTTGCAACAGATGGAACTCCAAAGACTTTTCAGGGGAATTGATATCTGTGTGCTGTGAGGAGAATCAGATAAGGTCCATTTTATGGCAATACTGTTTTACAGCATCCTTCTGGATGTGGTTTGCTCCTTGGCAGCGGTCATCTGAGACATTCAGCTATGACCTATGGCCAAAAGAAAACTATAAAAAAGAAAGTCTCCTGCTTTCCACTCAGAATCTTCAGTTTAGCATTAATATGCTCTTTTTTTATTTCTCTGTTAATAACAGAAACCTTTCCAATTCACTGAGAAACCTTTGCAGTTCACTCTAGTTCTGCCAACAAAACTTACATCCAGGTCCCAATGTGTGATCTGCCACATCACCTGGCTTCATTTTTTTTGACTGCTGAGTCCCCTTTGACTTGCTCAGAAAGCAACTAATAAATCTTTACAACATTGGCTTCTTACTATGGTCTTCAACTGCCCATCTTCAGAAAAGTTTGAGTTCTTGGTCCTCCATTCAAGACTTCAATCTAAAAATGTGTCTCCTGGGTCCTTTTTTTTCTGTGCTTCTCTCATCACTAAAAGTTTTTGTGAATGGCAAGGACATCTGATGAGTTTTCTTTTACAGGAGCATCTATCTCCACTTCTCTGAAATGCCTTAAGACCCTCTGCTTTTAAACACTCTTCATGAAATGTCTTTGAGCAGGTCCATGGATCCCATTACACCAGCCATATTCCCACAAGCCAGGGTTTTACACAGTCTTGTGTCATAATAGATAGGAAGAAGCTGCTACACATGCTGCCGTATATTGCTAGATAAGCAGAGGATGTAGAAATAGCACTGGAAAGTCTGTTCACAAAGAAACCAGCACTGTGTGAAAAACACCACCAATGTTTTTTCCAGTCTCTTTCAAGTACAGCTGAAGATAAACCCAACCTATTGCAAATAATTAAATCAAACATTGGAAATTTCTGCATGTTTTAGGCAGAACTAGACAAAAGAAGAGATGAAGGGACTCACAGGAGAAGAACTGGTTGACTGTAATCGCTTGCAAAGATCCTGTCTGTGTTGGATGGACAAACAGCCCTTCCAATAGTTTAAAGCAAAGTCAGCACCAGACCAGGATGCAGCTTGCATCCCTCTGGGCATTTGAGCAATCCTGTTGACTGCTGAGCCTCTCAGAGCCTGGGGGACACGCTGGCTATAACCCCAGCTTGGCTGCTGTCATTTGTCTTTGACGCTGGAAGAATTATGTTAACCACTGTAGGGGAGAACAGATCTGTTCTCAGATTACTGCAGAGTTAGCATCCATGGAGAGGAAAGAAGCTGGTTTACCCTTATGTTTATTTGTGGCATAAGGATGATAACAATAGAGGGACAATGCCAGGATCAGGTAATGACCACCTGGCTCATGGAAACAGAAAGCCTTGCATAACTGTTAAAACATCATCATTGCTTTAGCTAAATTACAGAAAACTATTGGAATTCTCTAAGTTACCTGAATAATCTAAAGAACATAATCCATGCTCCCCCTTGAAAAATGTTTCTGCAATGAAAAGCAAAATTCCTAAAAGCAATGGAGACTCAGTTCTCAACTCAGGCAGCTGTGCTTTTGGCTATATTTTTAAATGCTTATGTCTAAACTCTAAAACTTGTTAGACACCTGACTATTGTATAATAAATAGTCTTGTGATGTTGATCACCTCTTGTCATGACAAGAGGTAAAATTTGATTTTCCTGACAGTACTTACCCTGAATATCATCATTGAATGTACAGTATCTGTTGCGGTATTTACTGAGGAGACGAAAAGCATTAGCATTGCCAAAATCTTCAAACTGGATCAGACAATTCATGCCGTACCTGCAAGGAAAAGGGAAGTTTAAAATGGATAAAAATATTTACACAACATAGGACAATATATACCATCTTTTACCAGGACATTGTAGCTAGACACCCTAGTGCAGAGATAAAAGTATCATGAAAGAAACCCATCACAGTGACAGCAAACAGAATCACAGCCTTCCCAAGGTCCACACGCTCAGAAACATGGAATCACCAAGAACAAACTGTATTCATAACTCAAGTGACTTCTTAATATGCATACATATATATCTATCTTTGGACTTTTGGGACAATGGATTTTCAGAGGAGCTTCTCAAAGCTTCTCTTTTGTATTGCAACTGCCATGTTGCAATACAGCAAATCTGACTGCAAAGGGAACACAGTTAAAGGGACACCACCAAGTGCCCACTTCAACTGCAGGTGGCCAAGAGATGAGAAAAAAATCTGCCCCTAGGATCCCATGGAGTGAGTGTTTCATGGTGGGACCGAGTGCTTCCTGGTGTGATTTCAGAGCCACACGTCTGTGCTTTGGAAATCTTTCTCTCCACTGAGTTGCTTTGCAGGAAACCAGCACGCAGTGACAGCTAGTGACCTGTAGAGTGAAAAAGCAGGAAATATTTGCAAACTTTCCATAACTGTCCAGTAATTTCAGGACAAGTGTGCAGTTTGTAAATCGGGTAATATTCAGACTGCTCCATATCTATACACGTTCAGCACTTTGTATGACTCAAGGCTGCATTAAAGCATTGGAAATAAAATGTAAAAGGGCTATAAGTCCTCATTTCTCACACATTAATGTGACAGGGCAATGAGGGAAGCTCAGAAAATGAGTAATGCAACTATCATCATATATAACCATATAACCTCTGGGCTGCAGGCAGGTGAAGGGGCTCTAAATAGCTGCACTTTGTTAGAGGCCTGAACCTCTCTGGGACTGTAAGTAGCGCAGAGGCAGCATCACCTTACATGCCTCCCATTCAGACTTTCCTCCTTTGCCACTGAAATCTGAGGTAGGGATACCCCTGCTTTAGCCTAGAAATTGATATTGGATAAAACATGCTTCATTTGAGAACCGTGGCTTCTGCCATGAAAAGGTCTTTTCATGGCATGCACAGTGTGGGCAGTCAGGCCCTCCTGGAAGTGCCTTGAATTTTTATTATTATTATTTTCCATTTCAAGTATGTCTGTCAGTAAGGAGACAATGATAAGCACATGCATTGTGCTCCTTTATTTGTCCATCATGAGAAACTTGCTTCACACACCCCCTGCTCTCAAAAAAGGACAAGGGTTGGCTCTTACAGTGACTTCACATTCTCTGTGCTTCCTTTTAGAAAAGGACCACAATAGGGACAGAGTTTTCAGCGACAGGACAAGGGATAATGATTTTAAACTAAAAGATGGTAAATTCAGACTAGACATAAGGAGGAAAATTTTTACAATGAGTGTTGTTAAAGACTGACACAGGTTGCCCAGAAAGGTGGAGGATGTCCCATTCCTGGAAGCTTTCAGGATGAGGTTAGACTGGGCTCTGAGAAACCTGGTCTAGTTGAAGATCTGGATGCTCCTCTTACTCATCATGTAAGGAAAACATGGCTAAGAGGGAGATCACACACCACCCAGAAGAGCTGCTAATATCTCACAGCAAAGAATTAGCAAGTCTTTACGCAACATCAGTTGCCATAGAAACTATTTCTCTGTCTTATTTATTCATATCACTGAGGAAATAACATTACTGACTTGCTTAACAAAACAATGATCTCAGCCAGCATTAATGTACATGTGACCAGCTCTGCAAAGAGTGTCAGGGTAGGTGCATGGGTTTCCCTGATTACTCAGGCTTGCAAGAGTAATAATCAGAATGTTTTCTTTTTCTCTTTTGAGCACAGAATTCTTTCCTCACTTCCCATTTGTGGTCTGCAGCATGAGACAGTGCAAAAATTACTTCTACTTATTTTTGTCTTTGATCATTCTTTATTAAGCAAACCACAAGAAGAGTACAGTGGCCCATAAACACTTCGTTTCTCTTTCTGCCCCTCGGTACAACAGGGCAGTGCTGGAATGCAAGCTCTTATCACTAAGATATTTTTTGAAGATTCTTTTCTTTTTCAGTGCAATATGTCCACTGAGCTTTTTGAAGTATGAAACCTATTTCTGAGCTTATGTGAGCATTTGCATAATGTGAGAACTAAAGCTTTCATTAATACAGACCACAAATTGGTCATGGCAAGACCTGAAGACTGGATGCTTTAAATGAAAGAACCAAGTATTTCAGACTCACAGTTAAAGATGGAAATCTCTGGGTGATGATCCTAGTCCCCGAGGACTGGGATTTCGAGAGAACTTTAAAGAACTTGTGCAGCTCAAAGTCACTGAAAGTAAAACAACTAGGCAGCTGATCTACTGAGTCATCTTAGAAATCTACCAGTTAATGCTCACTGCTTTTTCCTAATGGTGCTTTAGTGGCTGTGTGCAATACTCCTTCTTAAGGATGACCAGAGAAGACTAAGGACAAACTTAGCAAGGAGCATGAACAAACCAGCTGCTGGGGCCATGCGCAGTAACATCCTTGTGAGTACCAACATGACAAGTCAATTCTACTGTCCGTCCTCCACAGCACAACATCTCAGTATCTGTGTGATTCCTTTCATCCCAAAGGAATTCAGAGTGCTCCACAAAAGAATATCTGGGCAGCATCTAAAAGTAAAATGTAGCCAACTTGGGACTGGAGCACGGAAGTCCTTTAATATGCAACAATGTCAGGAAAAAGTCCAGCTCAGTTGAGAAGGTGGAGATACTTGTAACTGCAAAGGGAAAGGGTGCCCAGATAGCCACCACATGTACTGGAATTCAGCCAACAAAATACAGTGCAGAATGGGATTTCTTCCACTACTACATATGTAAAAGTTGTTTGCGTAATGCCCAGATGGACAACTCTGACAGCCCTCTCAGACACTGGAGAGAAAGGGCATATCCAACAGCAACTTCTTTGAAGTAGTCTAAGTGCAAAATGGAAGGAGATAACATCTCTGGAGATACCTCTTTCTTCACAGACTCTGTGAAGACAGACTAAAGTGACCAACTTAAATTGCGATGTCTAACTTTAGACACTTAAATCAGAAGATGTAATCTAGTATTATCTAATTATCACAACTTGTTAGGAAGATCTTAAATACATGTCATGCACTGTAAGTCACTGGCTTATTACCCTTTCAACTGCAGTGCTATGCTGCCCTTCAAAGTCTGCAATTTCTTTGTTGATTTGCTCCATGGAAATTGCCCTGCTCTGTCCTTTGTGGTCCCCTGTCAGGACAAATTCTTGAAGATGGAATTAATTATAGTGGCCAGTCTTTCATCATTAAAATGTTTTCAAAATGAAAACTGGATTTTGACAAAACTGATTTTGCAAAATTGTTGTGTTTCATTGGAAACATTGCATTTCCCATTATGAAACAAAAATTAATGAATTCTTCTTGGAAGAATCATTTTAAAAGAGGTATGCTCTTGTTGAACTAAGTAAGAAATTTTGCTCTGTTTGATCTGTGACATCTGATATGAATGCAGTTCCAGTTGGTACTCACATGTTTATAGGTGCAGGTAAAAGTGATTGTAAAGTGAGTATTTGAACAAGGATTTCTGAAGATCCCCTCCAAGACATTTAAATATTGTTAAATTTACAGCTGGATTTGAGGCTGGCCCTGCAGAGAGATCTTACAAACTGCTGTGGGAGGAAGAGAATTCCGAGGTCAGTCTGCTTGGCTTGTTGCCAGTTCTCATAGATCCTTCCACCTATCCATGTGACACCTCTCCTAACTTTCAGCTCGGAGCCTGAAGGAGATTTTGAAGCCAAGAGCAGCAGGTCACATCAGGACTGAATGTTTTCCAGTCCAGGAAAGGCATAGCCAGCTAAGGTTGGCTCCCTTCAGTAATCTCATCCCGACTGTCAATGACTCATCTTCTCTAGAGCATTCCATCATCTTCTTGACATCTGGGACACAGCCAGAGTCCGACTGCCTTTATCTAGAAGGAAAGCTCAAATGTAGACTGTTGGGATTTCAGACTGACAAGGTACATTGAAACAGAGCAAGTGCCATTCTCCAATTTGGTTTCTTCCATTCCCCAGAAACAGAAAGGTTTTATTTTCTGATTGATTTTGGATTCAAAGTGTTCCCACTCCTCTTGGGCACACTGCAATGCACATTCCTTGGGATCTCTGCAGTTCTATGTCTCCTTGTGGAACCAGAACATGAGTCATTTTCACATTTGCAGGCTGTTGAAAACGATGCTTGGACAGAGATGCTTTTGAAAGAATTCACACACGCTGAGACTTGTAACTGGTGACACCACAACAGCCATTATTTAATACTGTCATAATGTCTTCTGGTTCACTGCTGGCTGCCAGACCACCATCTGGGGGACCCTGTTCTCTGCCATCTCTGGAATTAATTCACCCATTTTATAGAACTGGAAACAAAAAGATGCACTTTGTCAGTTCTTCCTCATCCACAAAAAATTCATTGGTCTTTCATGGTAAAGACTATATTGCTGTTTCATTAGTTTACATATTTTGTGATTTTATGCCATAAAGAATTATGACACAAATTATGGCCCTCATACCTTGCAAAAATCTTCCTGTAAAAATAACCTTCCTGGGAAATCTTTTATAGAATGGTCCCATACACTCATTTTAATCCAATCTCCAGCCTTTGCCTAGCAAATCTAGTACAAACAGTACTTACAATGAAACAGTAACTATTGATTAAAATAATAGTACCAGATTATCACCCTAATGAAGGACGACTCTAGGAGCCAAACACATATAATATTACCAGTCTGTTGTAAAAAATTATCACCAGAAAATCTTTATCAAGAAAAGGATCCAATATCTGGGAAACACACAAACATAGGATTCATGCTTTGTTTATCACTGTATTGTTGTTCTGGTACTGTTACTATCAACTTAGAGCTACTCAGAATCTCTGGGCTGTCCTAAGAGGAAAGATGCTGTTAGCAAAGTCTGTATTCCCTGCAGAGGATGACACACATTTCTCTTGGATGACCATGTGGAACAAAAGTGTGGAACAAAAGAGTGTGAGTCCCAGAAGAAGGAATCAGATGCCTTCCTGATGACATTGCTATTAAGTTATTTATTCAAAAGACTTCTCAGATGCCTAAACAATCTCATTATGCAACTTTATCCTTTCATCCTCATTTGTATGTACCTCTTTGAGTTCATCCAGACTCATTATAAGCCATGGAGAGGAAAAAATTCATGAGGCAGCATTTGAGAAGCATCTGACCCAAACTGTACAAGTCAGACCTTCAAGGCTGACCTGAGGACCTGTGCAGCACCTTTGATGACCCGTATCAAAAGGGCATTTTTTTTGGCAATAAGCAGGGAGTATAGTATAACTCTACATGCGTGAAAAAAGAAAAATAAGAATTTGCAAGAAGGTCCAATTCCTTTATGGAAAAAAATCACAAGCAGGAAGTTCCAGTCCCTGTCTGAATTTAACATTTTATAACACTGCTTTCAGTCATTCATGATGCAAGGAATCTGCTTTGAGGAGCTGCAACTTTTACTCATATTCTTAGGTAAAACCAGGCAGAGAAGAACCAAATTGTTCTGGCCCTTGTCCTTGAGATCTTCTTATTGCTGCTCGACACACCAGCAACCAAAGTTCTGATTTCCAAGAAAAATTAAATTTTCTGTAAAGGAGCCTGTCATCAGAAAAATATCATGCTTGGCAAGTGATCAGCATTTAGGAATGGAAAAACAAAGTCCATTCTAGCAAGTAAAACAATGCTAACACCTGAGTCTGGCCAGTGTCTTGAGGCCAGTCTTACTGTTAAATTGTTAACACAATCCTTGGCAGGCTTCTAGTAAGACCAGCACTACTCTGCCATACAATTCCTGGCCATAGTTCAGGGCTCAGTGTGGTCCGGCACGTCCTCAAGAGACCAGCTGAGAGCAGCTCTGCAGAGAAGGACTTGGGGTATTGCTGGACGAAGAACTGAACATGAGCCAACAGCGTGTGCTGGCAGCCCAGAAAGCCAGCCATGTCCTGGGCTGCACTGACAGCAACATAAACACAGTCACCATGCTGTGAGGCACAGAGCCTGCTGTGCATTCAGTGAGTTCTACATCAATAAAAGTGACCCTTGAAGCACAGAGATTTCAGGAAATCCCACAATCGTACACTACTGGAAGCTAGGAAATATGCCAAGGATTGCTGATCTTAGTCATATGCCAGGGCATCTGCTAGGAGCAACTCTTAGAGACAGGATAAGGAGCAAGAGCAAGCCAAGACTGATTACAAATTTCTTGGAAAAAAAATCTTGAAAAATCGTAGTCAACTTTCATTATATTCTTTACAGCAGAAAAAACTCCCAAACATCTATTTTGCACATCCTATCTCATGACTAAGACCAGCACTAATGGCTGCTATGGCCATTCTTGTGTTTTTATGCAAAATGATGTCATCTTGCTTGCAGTGGGCCTGAGGAAGGACTGCAGCTGGAGGTACAGGGCTTCTTAGAAGCAGGGCATAAGCAGGAGATGCAACCATACTAGTGCTGTCCCTCAAATGTAGCTTTGATCTACCCTCCGACAGACAAGGAATGGAGCCTCACCACCTGCCTTCTGCAGCTGTGTCTTTCTGAAACTGCTCTGGTGAGTCTGGCTTAGGTGCAAAAGCACAGACGGAAAGCCTAGAGCAAAGGACATTGTGACATCTGTAACTACATTACCCCACAGGATTTGAACGCAAGGTAATAAAAGTCCATTACAACAGTGATCCTGATGCAGCACATCTGGAGCTCAATCATTCCTCAGGAGCAGAAAATCAAGCCAATGAAACCTTAAATATTGTTCTTTGACTTAAAATATCATCCAGTGGCTAAAAGCAGATTAGAGATGCTGGCTGATAAGATTATCCTACATAATGGACAGCTGGAGTGGCTCTTCCCATTACCATCACTTCTCCCTCATGGATGGTATCAGAGTCCCTCTGGCCATAGTATCTGGAGTGGATGGGTAAGGAGAATATCCCCCTTGTATTCCCATGAGGGCTGGGGCTGGTCGACATCATGAGCCCTGCCAGGGCACCAGTGATGGTGTGCAGGTCTCCTAACAGACACGGAGATGCTGAGGGATGACCTTCGGCGTTAGCAGTATACATGAGGGCTTTGTTAAGGCCACTGGTTCCTAGAAACTTCAGTCTAGTATTTCAGGGTGGATTAACCAAGTCGCCTACAGCATGTGAAGAAATAACATGGGGGCATCTATACTGGTCATTTTTTTCTGAAGAGTGATTTGTTTCCAAAAAGTGCTGGTGAATTTGTGATCCACAACCCTGAAGAACTGCTGAAGCAAAGGTGGCTTCTTTTCAAGCAGGTTCTGCCTGTTGGAGAGCACATGAGACCTGGGTAGAAGTAATGGGAAGGGATTAGGCAAAAAGAAATCAGGTATAAAACAAGTACAAGGAAAAATAAACTGAGCAGAGCTGCTTTCTTTTCCTATTTTGAGAAACTGAATGCTTGCCTGATCTCCTGATGCCTTCTGGGCTCTGCCTTACGGCACAGGCTGGTAGAAAGCTGCTGTTTCCCTGGTCACTCCTTTTCCGATGGGAAAGGAAAGGGGAGTGAATATAGGACAGGTTAATGAGGCTTCTGTGACACAGTTTGCTGGCGTGGGGAACTGCATCTCACAGAGTCTCAGGCTGCACGCTCTGCATCTGCCAGCAAGGGACGGAGGCTGGTGTCCAAAATAGAGGCTGGAGTTCTAGGACAGGCCATTCGTCAACACATCTGGCCCCTTGGAACCACCAGCTGTGTTGTCACTGTATGATGAAAGCTACAGAAGGAATGAACAAAATAGCACAGATATGGAACTGGTCTTCAGTTTCTATACCAGTTTAGGAAAAACGGAGAAGGAGGAAAAGATTTCCAGAGGTAGTTTTCTTTGAAAGGGAGCGCAGGGATTAATGCGTATTGTTACTGTAGATGCTGGGTTGAAGTCCTTCAGAGCCCGGAGAACACACTCCAGCACAACACATCTCTCATGGTGTTTTTATTTCAGCCTTAATTTGCTCATGCAGTCAAGACCCAGAAATTCTGTGGTTTATTCCAGTTATGATCCTTGGACACTTTAGGTGAATATTTATTTCAGCCTACAGAAATGCACCAGTGTAAGAGTAAGACTGAATTATCCTTTGCCACAAAAACAGCAGAGGGAAAACGGAAGCAATGCATTTTTCCACGTGAAGCATATTACTCATTGTGAGAAAACAGCAATCTGTCAGGCTGCTTTATTCAGACATAGGTAGGCCCAAGAGGAGCAAAATGGACAGCTTAGAGCTCTTGTTAAAGAGCTCAGTCATTTCACATGTCTTAGGTGAAAGAGTATTGAATGGAGGTTTAGGCTGCAGGAAAACAAAGAAATTTATTCTGCTGTTTCTGAAAGAGTTTTTCCTTCTAAAATTGGCCAGAAGTCACACTGTTTCAAAATACTGGAAGTGCTAACTCTGAAGCCTCTGATGCACTCCTTGTTTCATTACTAGGCAGCTATTATGAGACCAAGAGCCCTTTTTACTGACTGTATGGGTCTCCAGGAACAGAAATTTGACATCTGTTTGATATTATTATTCCATTAGAAGATTGAATCTTCACTCCCCTGGCTTTTTTTGTGGGCTCTGACACATTCCATTTCAGTGACAAATGTCCCTTGAGCCAGCAGTGATTTGACAGGGTGGGAGGTACTCCTGCAGAGGAACTGACAAATGGTTTCCATGAGAAGTACCCTCAGGAAGTAGACAGAACTTCTGCATGAACTTCAAGGTGAATAGGAACGCCCCAAATTGCAAGAGACTTACGGCAACCCAAAAGGTTCCTCCTCAGATAACTGAATTTGCATGTGACATTACAGACTTGCATAAGAGATCACAGCAGCTCATACTCACAGGTTTGCTCATAAGTGGAAGCAGGCTACAATAAAGCAGCATGTTCCTGACCTTCTGAACAATTTCTGCTTCCTTTTATAACAGAAGCGAGAGCTCCTACTAGGTTGAATCTAGTCATTCCGCTGGAAATTTGAGACCAAAGGAACCTGTTTTATATGAGTTTGCCAAACCCAGGCTGATAGCAGAGGATCGCAGAGGATCACACTCCAACAATGCTTTAAAGTATGCTGGTGGCCAGGATAATAATATAGGGTAACGGTTCCTTTCGCTCAAGGATCTCCAAATATTTGACAGATGTGAAAGGAGAAGTGCAAAGCAGAATTTCCCAGCTCCACTTTGTTGAGAACTTTTGCGGGGAAACCACTTGTTGAGAACTCCTGTGTTCAAGCAATTCATCCTGGCTGGGGGAAATAGAAAAGCTGGGACAGGGGCCCCAGGAACTTGATTCCCAGTACTTGAATGAAAGCATTAGACATGACATCACCTCCTCACAAGATAAGAGTTCATTGTTTCATGGTCTTCTCCCTTCAGTGTGGAGATTAGCTCATGTAAACTAAACACAGGAAAATAGCAGCAAGTCCTTCCTCTCTAAGAGCAAGGACAGAAAAGGCAAATTGTCTTTCTGGCCCTTTCACTGACATCACAGGAATAGTGGGTGCAATGAGCTTTGCATTTAACACCACAAGCATAAATCTCAGAGCCAAACTGATGATGGCTGAAACCATCATCTGTGTTCTCATTCTATTGTTCCCATTCTATCATCAACACCAACACTACAAATACCCCTGTGGTCTTCTGTCCAGAAGGAAGTGGTATAGTTTTCTTGAAGGATTAATCAGTGACTACAATTAAAACAAACAGAAAAACCACAAACGAACCCTGATGACTCTTAAATCTTTACTACTTATAGAGTCTCTTCTGATTTCTTTATTGTGTTTTACCAGTTTTCTAGGCTCTAAGAATTTTTTTCCCACTAGATAACCCACAAGTGTCTAACATAAGACCACACTGTAATCAAATGGCATTTCAGTCAGGCTTTTTAATCAAATATAAGGAAAAACAAACCAGAGCACAAACACAGAATTCCCCTCTCTTCAGTACCTGTAGGTATTTTAATCCAGCAGGCAAGGTAGTGTTGTTGTATTCATATTCACAGACACAGGGGCTGATAGCAAGTATCTTTGCACAGTAAGTGGGCAATGGCAGCTGGGCAGGTTGATGTACTGGCTGGCTGTCACATGGCACATGTCCACACCATGCTGCTGAGCAGCAGAGGAGGGGTTCCTAACTACCAGCAGCACTGGATCTGCACAACACTGTACAGATGCTGAGATTCTCCACAATGCACTCATCCTCTTCACAGCTTGGTTTGTCAGTTGTGACTGAATGGTCCTCTGCATTTCTGCCCCTATTTGCCACACCCCTCCACCCACAGCCAGCTGGATAGTCAGGGTGTATGTAAAGACATGCTTCTCAGTTGATGGGTAGGTGCTGCCAGCAGACACTGGTCACGATGCCTCCTACTTCAAAGGAGACAGGATGAACTGCGTGTTGATGACACACGTACCACCCACTCCCTTCCATTTGCGCAGGAACGCACACACACTCCAGCAGCCAGCTGGAGACACAGACAGAGGGAAGATGAAACGTAGCTCCTTCAGCTGTGAAGAAAAGACCACAGGACATAGAGAGGCAGCAGCCTGGTATCAGGCACAGACTGCAGCTCTCTGCTGCTCCTTTAGAATATCATCTGCTGCTTTAAGAAAGGCAAAAAAAGCACCATAGGGGATTGGAGCTTTCCAAATATTATTCTTTTTTCTTTAACAGTTGTCCTCACTTTCTTTCTTATGGTAACCTCTCCAGATAGTCCTGGAGATATTAATACATTTTCTTATATTTTTCAGAGAGAGGTGCACATACAGGGCTGAGATGGTTCTGTTCTTGCCAAATTAAACTCCCTGGTGCATCAGAGATCACCTATCCCAGTTAGAAAGAAAGAATGGAAATATGCAGTTGGTCTGTCCCATCATTAAAAGGTCAATGCTTATAATCCTGGCCCTTTAACTTCACAGACTTCAATGCCAGCAGGAAGTTCCTGTTTTAGACAAAGCAACAGACAGGCAGTCTGCAGACTCCATACCGTGTGAAGGGACATACCATTTCCATTTAGATGATTTCCTTCACAATGGTGAGAACTAGAAACTTCCTTTATAAAATGTAAACAACCCAAAGTTTAGGTTCTGACTATGCTTAATGAGGCTCATAAATGCATGATGGAGGCCAGATACAGCCCGCAGGACATATGTTTGACACCTCTGGCCTATACGGACAGGAAATGGTTATAAATAGTCAGTCCCATTTCAGTTCTCTGAAGACAAATATTTTTGACACGGAGTGCTCAAGCACAAAGAGTCATTTGCAGACCACCCAGGAGATTTGCATTGAAATGACCTTCCTTTGCCTGGATGATCAATGATACTAATGTTTATTTCACGAGTTGTGACATTTGCTCTTAAATGGAAGCAGCCCAGAGGAGCCATGTATATAACCCCACTTACTTGTTGGTAACTGCCTGCATAAACTCATCAATCAGTTCGTCGTACTGTTTCCCACGAACCCTCTTGTGTTTCAGTCCAATATAGAGTGGATCACTCAGGAGAACCTAGGACACAAAGCAATTCTGTTGACATCTTCTCTTCCACGGATGGATGGAGATTTATGTCCCCGCCTTCCAAAAAAAGTTTGTCTGATGTGGTCATAATAATTTTACTTACTATTCGGTGAAGGCCAGCTCACACATCTCTTCCCAAGCAGAAAGTGTTTCCATAGGAAGCTACAGACTATCTTTTTGTGTAAAGTTGACTGTAAACAGTGCTTTGAGCAATGAAGATCACCTCAAGCAGCTTGAAATCACATGTGCCATTTAGGCCTTTTAGGCGACAGCCCAGAGTTGACCAGAATCAGTGATCAGATACCAAAACGTTCGCAAGACCTGCACCTACCTTGCACTCACCTCAGTTATCTGGCAGGTGTCAAGGCAAGGTATTTTCATACAACAGATAAATTTATTTTTTGGCTCCTAACAGGAACATAAAAACAAGCTATTCCTCCAACCAATCCAGCAGTTGTTGAGTCAGGACCCATAAGGCACCTAAAAGGACTGGGTCAGCATAGAAAAGGCATATATTTGGGGGAAAATTACTGGACAAACAGTGGCAGGAGACAGGTGTGCCAACATGTCCATGAGTCACTGCAAAGCAACTCTACTTCCCTTCCACTTTCAGGAACTGAACCATCCACATGAGAGGGGGATGAGCCATCTCAAACCTATTGTCCTGCATCCATATGGCCCTAAGTATTAGCAGGTATGCTAATATCAGATATGTTTTTACAGCCACAGCTGTTTTCCCTTAGAAAAAAAGATGAAAGAGGTTTTCCTCTGAGTTTAATACATTAGCTCTTCAGGGCCACTAAACAGAAAGGAGACCCACTTGCATTCTTTCACTGATCGCTCCTACAGTACCATGTGCTCTGGGGGCTGTTCATGGAGTACAAAATTCTCCCACAGACAAGCTGAGAGACACCAAGGTCAGAAAAAAACCTGATTTGGTGAAAGCATATACAAGGTATTATGGACCATCAGAAAAACAAGCTGGCAACTGATGCTAAAAATATAGTATTACTGCTATACCTACTGAATTCTGCCTGAGGTTCCTGTGTTACCAACACAGTCACCAGATATTAACAGGCAGAAATGAACAGCAAGAATGCCTATTAGAGGTGTCTTATTTACGCACTGATAAATGAGTTTACTTGTGGGGCAGGATGTACTAGGATGTGCTTAGGGTTCAGTTAATCTGGGTTTATGCAGACAAGAAAGCCATTAAAAATAAATTATTTATATTGTGAGGAAATACATTGTTCATGTTGTTGTAAAATGGCAGCTTCTAGATCTTAATCTCAGATGTGGAAATTACCTTGACAGAGAAGTTACATAAATTACATCTGATCTTGGGCAGAACAAAAGTTCCCAACACCAACTCTGTGAGTCTCTTTTTCTGATGCCCTCTGACCCTTGGAGAGGTCTAAAAATCATTGGTGCCACTTGGGATTTTAGTGTCCCCTGGATGCTGAGACAGAAACAGGCAGTCATGCACGATCGGAAGCTTCCCACAGGAAGGGAAACACTTTCACCCAGGTCCTTTTGGGGGGAAATCCTTGCTGGGAGGGCTCAGAGCATAATAGCTACTGGCGGTTTGCAGACCAGCATGGAGGAGAAGGAAGAGATGGCAGACCTAAAGTCAAGTACAATGCTCTACTCACTGAAGACTCCAAAAAGTGAGAGACTGATACTTAATTCCTGCTTTAGCCTCAGAGTTCTCCTTTTTCAGGAAAGACCACGGATCAGGCTGAGATGAGCATACCATTCATTCCATAAGTCCACGACAGGCCACTATGCTAAAGGAACAATATAATCCTGGGAACAGAGACCAAAGAGGTAATTTGGAATCTCAGATGTCATCTATGGCCACTGATTTTGCATTCTTTCATTCTTTCCAAGTGTCCAGTGTGACGCACTTGGGGCTGAAGTGAATGAGATGCAAAAAATTTAGCTTTCCAGTGAGCATTGGCATTTTTGAAAATGTTGGCATTAATTCATCTTCATACACAAAATCAAAGCTCCTATACACCAGATTTGTTATTTCTCTCAAGAAACCTGTGTTTGGTTTACTTGGGGTCATGTGAGGCACAAGTACACTCTACAAAAATGGACAAGCCCGGGCCATCACAAATAGCTATAGGATATTAATTTTAAAAAGGACATCCTCACAGATGTCCATTCTGGCATAGCTAAAATGTTTCACTTTGGCCTTTCTAAGCCGGAGTCATAAGGCAAAAATCTGCAAACACATGGAGTCCTCTTGCTTGATTATCATGTGCAGTAACATGTGCAATCTGACAAAACAGTGAAATTAATCATTCCCAAACCAGTCACCAGGGATTCTCCATTTTTGGAATATAGTCACCTCTACACAGACATGAATATCTGCCTGCTTACTCACAATTGCCAGAGGAAGAATAAATCTGGGACTTCCCGTACAAAGCCTGTCAACTCACCTTGCCATTCTGAAAGGTGGAGTTGACCCTTCAGCAACAACTGGTAATGATCTGAGTCTTCTCACTGGGGACCTTGAGTCTATTTAGTGTTTATTTCAGTTCCAAATAAGAGCAAAAGTTTCTCATGCATCAAAGAGGAATTAAACCTTCCCACTTCCCTGCAGTGCTGGTCTAGCCATCGTCTCATCCTGGATGTCTCTGGCTTGCCTCCACATTTAGGGAACTGGACTCAGTTAAGCATTAACCTCAATTCTTTCTCCCCCCAGGTCAGATTTATGAAAAACTTACCTCGTTGTCTGTGCCAACATCCAGCAGAACAGGGAGACACTGTTGTGGGTGAACTCCGCCACAAGCTGTGTACAAAGCAAGCTTCCCGACTGGAATGCCCATGCCGTAACATCCTAGATCTCCTAAACCAAGAATCCTCTCTCCATCTGTCACCACGATAGCCTAGGAGGATCAAAAAAGACTTATATGGGGTTGCTAAGACTCTAGAAGCAAAACCAGCTCCACTTTTTTCACACTAATGCCATTTGCAAATGCATTGTGTGGTGCATATTTGCTCCTTCTACATGGCACATGTTAATTAGCTGTTAGTGACAGGGGGCTGCTCATTTTTGGTAATAGGGAAAATGTGGTTGACAGGTAGCTGCTCACAGCGTGAGAGAGCAGTAGGTCTGAGTGCCAGCACTTCGATTTGCTTGTAGCAGAGCCCAACCAGCAAAGATTTTTGTGCACCCTCAGCTGTATAACAAGAACCATCACAAAAAAGAGACGTGGCCTCGATTTTTTGATCTCTTTTTCTAGAAGAAAAAGGTGTTTATGCTCATGAACTGCATCTGCGGAAGACAAGCTCATGTCTTCACACAGTTGTAGAGTAGCTGTGGAGTAGCCAACATCAGATAAACAAAACAGAACTCATTGTGACAGAGTCCCTTTGCCCCTGGTCCCCCTGACAGTGAGACATGTAGACAGAAGCCATCAGCGTGGGCAGCAGCATGGACTGCAGAGGAGCTCCCACACTTTGTATCTGATGTTAGGCCTTTTATCCCCACCCAGCTGGAAGTTTACAATTGCCATTTAACTCTTTGTGCAACTGGTCTTTTGCATTTCAGCAGTACGGTATAGTGCTACCTCATCAAAATCTCTGATCCATAATTCTAGCCTTTTTTTGTTATTATGTAATTTCTTTGTGACAAAAAGGGAACTAAAAGCCTGCTTAATGATGCCCAAATCAGAAGCCTAAAGTTGGGATCTTCAACCCACACTGTACACTGAGACCTTAGGAGGCAAATGACCAAGCGGATCTGACTGAACTTCCAAATTTTTAAATTCACTACTCTGTTGGTTTTGTCCCAGCCTCAGGCAATCTTTGGGGCAGTTCTGAAATCCAGTAAGTATAGGAATATATTGGAGTCCAGTCCCACTCTGGGAGAAAAGCTGTAAATACAATAACTTCAACTTTCAGCACTGTCCCAGCAGTTCAGGTAACAGAGTGCTCACATCAAATGGTTTATCAGACTGTGGGGGACTCAAGTGCACAGCCTAGGTCGAATTTCAAAGGAGAAGACAGCAAAGGAGTTCTTTATTTGCTGATCTGCAAAGTAAAGACTAAACTTAGGACATAGGACATACACACGTGCGTGCTTTAGTGAGAAATAACAGAATGGGAGATTAGAAACTATCTCGAGATGTACTTCCTGGGGGAGTGGGGGGGATAATAAAGATCCATTGGTTTACTGCCACAGTGGTGATGGAGGAGCATTTTGTTGTTCAGGAACGGAATAAACCTCTTCCTGCACTTCCTGATTTCAGGAAGAATCATACTCATCTGTTTCAGTGTCCTTTCTTATTCAACATAAACTATACACACATCCCATCCATTTTTGAACATTTTTTTATTTTCTTTTCCTTCTGAGCCAATGTGAAGTGTTAGCAATAAGAAAGTCTCTTTTTGGGTGGGCTCCATCTGCTTTTGGGTGTGCACTCACTTCTTTACCACACCCACAGGGTGCAATTGGGACTGAAAGGCAGTAATAGGAACAGGGAAAGCAGCAAGCACATGCATTTCATCCTGAAATTATATGAAAAGGAGTTTATATTCAAACTATGCAGAAAATACATTAAAAAAAAAAGTTCTAACAAATCAAAGTATCTCTTTGGACCACTGATCCCTTTTCATCCAAACAAATAAGTGTTCTCAGGAAAACCTAAAAACCTCCCAATAGCATTCAGATATCCACAAGAGCAAGAAAATTTCTTCAGCCTTAGATGTGCTGCACTCTGTAGGTACCAAAGCTCCTCAAGGCAACACTGAAAAATGTATCCAAACTGGAAATACAGTGCGGGAGACACCCATTGCTATTTGTAACAGAAAGGAGAAATTAGATTCACAATTGTTTGTGGCTCTTTGGATTTGAAAAACACGATAAAAAAGAAGACAATTTCTGTGAGCATCTCATATACAAGCACATTCAAGTAATGCTTTTATTCGCTCATGTTCATATGGTCAGAAGTCAACAAGCCAGACATTAATCTCTGGCTGAGCAGGACAGACCCTTCCAACTGGAGGTAGAAGGTCACTGGTTTAACATTTAGGAACCTGTTTTCTATTGCCATATGTGATACAAATTTTCTTGACGACTCTAGTCAAGTCACTGGATAAAGGTTAGTTGTGCAGTTCAAGCTAACCATCTAAGTGGTTTCTAAACTTATTCGACAGCTGATGGGGAGAGACAGAAAACTTCAGAGTGCATCTCCTCCCTCCAGCAGCTGGTTTGTGAACAGATGAATGGGATATTTCTCATTGAAAAGCTCAGTTTGCTCTCCAGAGATCACTGCAAGAGTATTCACAATATGAGACTAGGCACTGAGTCTGCAAGGCAATGCAGAGAGTGCTGCTGTTGGCATTCCCAGTTCTCTGCACTGGTTGCACGAGGTCAGCCTTTACAGGATGAACTGATACTCTGCCTTGAGTGTACCAAGAGAATACACTCCAAGGGAAGGAGTTTGAACAGCCCTGTACAACAGTACAGCAGTAATCCTGATGGGGATTCAAGGTGCTGAGTGCACATCTAGGGTGAGCATCCTATGGAAGGAGGGAGGAATGAAGGGAGGGAAGGAAGGATGGAAAGCCAGTGCTGTAGCTAGCATGGGAGACACTTGCCTTGGAATAGAATACATGGTTTACAGATCATCCTCACTTTGAGGTGAGGTCCCAGGATGACACCTCAGCATAATGACATCCTGTAGGATTCTCTGCATTCCTCTTGCTTTAGGTGGGCCATCATGCAGAAAAGAGTACAAGACTAAGGAGCCAGAGAGAAAAGGGGAGATGCTGCAGATGGCCAGAAGCAATTTTATCCAGTATTTATTCATGGCAGGATTCATTAGCCATCCTGGAACAGACAAAACCCACACTCCCACCTAAGTACATCCAGAAGTGGCTTCTTCTCACTTGTTCTGCTTCTGGCACTACAATTCTTTCAGGGCAGCCCAGATTTGACAGGAGCATGAAGGTGGGGCTCATTAGAGCTTGGCTAGGCTTTGCTAAGCTAAGCAGAGCACCAGCACCTTTCCAGTGCTTCCAGGCAGGGGATCCAGGCCTATGGCCCAGATTTCTCTTTTCTACAGTAAATACTGTTGCCATGAAACTCTGATGAGCCACGTATGAGCCAGGTATTTCTACACTGTCTTTAATGAGATTTACAGGTGGTGGTGTTCAGTCTTTTCAAAAGAACTGGATCCCTCCAGGGACTTAGGTGCAGTTCAGGTACCTCCCTACTTATCTAAAAATCTTGAGTGTTCCAGTGCCTACCAGTTCAGGCATGGAGAAATTTGTGCACAGTCTGATACAGGGAACCCTGTGGTCCACAACAGCGATATTATTAAAATTAACTGCCTTTGTAGTCTGGTAAATCTGGAAAGCAGATAGCCTGACTCTTTCATGGACCACTGCCCTTCCTATGGTCTGTTTCGGGTGCCAGAGAGGGCTCTTTCAACAACAGTGTCTAAACTTTCTATTCTAGTTTCCCCATCTGCAAAAACACATCTATTAGCTGTAATGAGTTCAGCTCACAGTCCTGAGTTGGAAACAAATGGAAATATTGAGATCTTAGGACAGATCAAGGACAAAATACCTAGTTTGCATCTGTTCGCCCTGGTTCCAAGGACAAAGTATATCAATGTGATCACTTCTTCTGAAAACATGTTAAATTTTCTTCCCCTACCCCCCACCTTAGAAGTGGAAAATGATTGCAAGATTTTTTCAGCTGCCAAACCTTTGCTCCTGGAAGAAGCAAATGACTGACAGGGGACCAAAGCTCTGTCAATAGCCAGGGAAATTCCCAGGCACATGTACTTCCAGACTGATAGAAGGAAGTGAGGTGACTGGAAAGACCTGACTTAAGTGTTGACTTTATTTCATGCCAGGCACTTGCCCAGCCCTGAGCTCTAGTGAAAAACACTTCACAGGAATACTTTTTGGGTGGGGTGTCAGTAATATTTTCAGCTGCTGGATATCAGACATGATTTGCAGAATTGCCAGTGTTCTCAATGCTGCATGACTCATTGGATTTGGAAAGGAGTCCTAGAAGCGTTGGCTACAAAGATATCTTGAAGAGCTTTGGTACATCTAACAAGTTACAAGTTAGCCACACAATTCTTCAACACACATATCTTATTTTTTAACTATGACCTCTGTTCTGTACAGAGGTTTGTTTTTTTTTTTTTAATCAAGATGCTTCTACCATTGAAAAAGTTGTTCTTGACCTCATACACACATGACATGAGTCTCTGAAGTCCCAACTGGACTGGAAACTGAAGCTGAAGTCCAGCCTGAGAACTCTCTGAGGAAGAGAATAATTCTTTGCTTGTCCTTTTAAATAGCCAGTTCTGTAAATGATGTCAAGCAGTTCCATTAAAAACCCTTTTTCATCCAACTCCCTGTAATTTCCTAGTACAGAGAAGACATGCCACATACCTTAATATTTTCTTCAGGCCAAGAGTTTAGAATTGTTGCAATATGGCCTTTGTCATGGATGGTGATAAACAATCCCCTAAAAATGAAAAAAAGGATGGAAGGATGGAAGGAAGGAAGGAAGGAAGGAGAAAATGTAATAGGTTTACATCATCACCCTTCATAAATCTTGATCATGTCTTCAATAAGATCTAGAAAAATCACAATTTCACCCAAGGACAGGNAAGGAAGGAAGGAAGGAAGGAAGGAAGGAAGGAAGGAAGGAAGGAAGGAAGGAAGGAAGGAGAAAAATAAGTCATGCAATAATATCACTAACTCCAAGATAAAATAAAATATGTGAACTTTTGAAAATGCAGGGAAATGATCTGCTGAGCACAAAAGCAGGCAACATTCTGATACAAAAATGAGACCTCAAGAAACTGCAAATAGCAAGGTAATTTCTCATTTTCAAATCCCAAGGTTTAAGATCCTCAATGGCAACTTCACTCAGCAGCCACCATTGTTGCACATTTTAACCCCTGTGAAACATCTTTGCTTCGGGGCGCAAACTGCCTTAGTGCCGAAGAGTCTTGTAGTTAAACCAATTCTGATCAATACAGCAGGGCTGATGGTTTTGCCATAAGCCTTGTTACACGTTCTTTCCTGAGGAGCTTATAGCTGGCCATTCAAACAGTGAAAGCATGATCCTTCTCAGCCAATGGGGATGGTTATTGCAGAGCTAGGTATTTTGGGTCCCCTCTCTAGTCAACATAATTGGATCCAAATGGATCAATACTTCCCATGGCATTTACTTTGATTAAGCCAAACCTGCCCAACACTGTTTCGTTTTTTTTTTTTTTTCTTATTAATATCTGTTCACAGTTTTTGACATTCACCAAAAGAAAACCATGAAAAATCACAAGATGTGAAATAGAAAATTATACAGTTTGGATGTAACTTCACGATGAATTGTTTACATGGGCAACCTGATTGTACTAAGGGTAATCACTTCTCAAGGCAAAGGTCTTCAAGGTTTAAACAAAAATCAAGAGCTCTAACTCGAGGACTCCCCTTGGCAGGAGGAGGCACCCATTTTTCTTGCCTCGTTATCTACTCACAAAAGCAGGAGTTGTGCCAGTGATTAGTAACAATTGGAACAATGCAGAGATGCATTTTTGCTGCTTACATCTCTCAACTATTGCTCAGCTCCGGAAAGTTCATATACGGTCACGGTTTGGGGTTCTAATGTGAACTATTAGGTAAAAAAGAAGCTTGAAAACAACCTCCATTGTAAGTCCATATGAGTGATGGATAATCAAACATAATTGGGCTACTCACTCTGGCAAGGGCTTATCTCCCATGACTCTTCTAGGGAGCAGATATCTTCCCACAGTCAACTGTGGGATTCCTAATGAAAATGCCCTTTACTTCCAAAAGAAGAAAAATAAAAGTGCTGACTTCAACATTGATCAAGTCACAATCACACGGACAGATCAGAAAGGCAAAAAAGGGAAAGAAATGGTTCATTTATTCAGCATAATTCTTTAACATTGTGCCAGTAAGCAATGAACTAATCACATACACATGGCTTGTCTCAAAGGCAGTATTCACAGACATCAATCTTCATAAAAAGGGAGCACTGTACTGCTGCCATTTATGTTTAGAAAGCAGTTGTTAACTAGGAATTAAAAGTATGAATTAGAAACAACATTGCAGATACTTCAAGTTGTGATATGCTTCTAAAAAGAATGATAATTGTTTTAAGGTAACATTTTCTATATGTAATAAAGACACCTATTATTTAAGTGTCTAGCCGTGTGCCTCGTATTTCACATCTCTTCAGTGCTGAAGGGAGTCCACCAGCTATTTAACCTTTGAAAGACATCTCATGCTCACAGCAGAAGCTGAAACCCAGCTGTCCACCCACCGCTGGTCCTGTGGCTCCATGGAACTGCAAGTTATTTCATACAAAGAGGATAGGGCAGATACCCACTGGCCCCTGACTCTGACCCTTGTACCAGGAAGGTAGTGGGCTGTTCTCCAATCCCTGCTCTGGATCTGCCAGTAGAGAGAGTTCAGCTTGGATCTTCCAAAACCTGCGGACTGCTCTCACTATGAGGAATGGGACTCTCACAGCTGTCATTGGATTGGCTTGGCTTAAGATAGCCAGGTTGGTGACCGAGAACCAAGCATGGAGAGCCACCCTTCTCAAAACTTGTATTCCCTTCCTTAATATTATGTATGTGATTTCTACTGCTTCTTACTTTCCTTCAGGCAAAATCAGATGACTTAATTTAGACTAACAATTAACACAATGGCACTGCCAGCTTTGTAAAGGAGCAGAAATGGTGATCTGTCTAGGGAAAGTAACCTCTCTCACTGACACAACCACATCAGAAAGTGGCCATGTATCTGAGCAGGCCTCGTATGTCACTAATGCTGAAGCTGAGAGCCAAGGGCCCAGTTTCAATAAAACAGAAAAGTTTCCACTGCCTTTAGGCACCCAGATGAAGCACATTCCTGAATGTGGCTGAGGCTCTGTGCACTCCCATTAGGTGTTCAAGCATTCAGAAGGAGATCCTGGTAGTGGTGAGGTGGAAGTCCCTTTGCAGACCAAGTATGCACTGACCAACTCTGATAAGCAGTTGAGTGTATTCATAGTGTTTGAAAGATGCAAAGGGAAACAGACACACATCAGACTTTAGAGCTGGGGGTCACAGGTATGTCCTCCTTTTGTACAATCCCCAGGAGAGTCATGCTCTCCCTCCTGACAGCAAGATGAGCTGGCCAAAATAACATGCCCCAAATTGGCAGAGGGTTAATCTTCCCTAAAATCATTTCTGCAAGGCTGGAAGAAGGAACAGACAAGCTCCACAAACTGAACTCAGCGAAAGCTTTGCTGATGACTGAACAGAGAAGAGTAGCAGCCAGGTTTCTCTTAAGGATATATAGATTCTTTACTATGAGGATGATGAAGCACTGGAACAGGTTTCCCAGAGAGGCTGTGGATGCCCCACCCCCGGAAGTGTTCAAGGCCAGGTTGGATGGCCTCGAGCAAGGTGTCCCTTCCCATGGCAGGAGGATTGGACTATCTAGTCCATCTTCTCCAGCATCCTCTCCAACCCAAACGATTCTATGATTCTAGGAGAGGTAACAGGAATAAAAGCTTATTTGTGCCTTTGAGAACAGCAAGGTAGAGCTCTGAATACTAAGTGAAACAGGTTGGTCTATGTACCAGTAGTAAATAAGAAACATCCAAATGGCAACAAAATCAATTAACTTGATTTGTCTGCAGAAAAGATGCAGCCTAAGCATTCTGAAGGAGGAATGAAACCTCAGCAACAGATTCTGCCTTTATCATCATGCCTTCTTTATGTCCCTTGGGATTGCAGTTGATAAATTGCTTCAAAGAAACAAAGAAATGAAGCGGTTTTCCTTTAATCTCCTTGGGACTCAGTAACAAGGAATCAATTAAAATAAAATGTTAAAAATACAAGCAACTTTGATCAAGTCATGTAATATGGGCATTGTGTGGGGCAGGGACACAACCTGTTTTTTACCGACCAGAAAACTCCCCTGTGCCCAGGAACCTGCCATTCCACATGGGTTCAGTAATGTATGGGGGCAAAAATACAAGACATAGAGCTTAGTAAAAATTAACTGTCCCAGCAATCTCAAACATGAATGTAGACACTATATCACTATTTCTGGTTAAATTGTAACCTTCAGAGAGCTGTTAGCTTTTGTTGGGTAGATTAAGAGTGGGGAACCTGCATTCATCAGGGTTTCAGAACTGCAGTTTCACATTCAGTCCATTGACATCACAGGTTTCATTACAGCCGTTAAGGTGGAAGTCAGACTAGATTTTATCGTGCCACTGAGCACATCTGTGAGTGTCTGGGAAACTTCAAGGAGAGTTACAGCTTCTTAATTTGTCACTGAGGAAATATTTCTGTCTGGATGTCAGGAAGTCCAGTCAAGCTCCCTGAACTGGCCTGCAGGATCTATCAAACTGCTGGTCATTGCAGAATCCATCGAAGGTCTTGAGTATGTTCATTCACACTATACAAGACCTTTTCTCATCCCTAAGCCAGGGACATCATCTTTTCTTTTCTGGTTTTGTACTGACTCTATTCATGGAAGTACTCCAGGAAATTCTAAAGCTACACAACGTTCCATGCAAGCCATGGGAAGAATCCTGCACTGGTCCTCAGTACTGGTTCGATATTGGCCATCCTGATGGCATTCTGAAAGTCCCACAACGAAGACAACCAAGTCACTGCAAGAGTTAAGTTCAGAGATAAGGAAAACATGGCACATTTGGTGCCCAGAGGACGTGATACCAGGTATGGGTGATGCCTCTTCAGAATAACATTCATATTTTTTTAAAAGGACATGCAGTGATAGGACAAGGGTTAACCACTTTAAACTGAAAGAGTGCAGGCTTAGTTTAGATATTAGGAAGAAATACTTTACTCTGAGGATGGTGAGGCACTGGAATGGCTTGCTCAGAGAGTCTGGGGACTCTTGATCGCTGGAGGTGTTCAAGGCCAGGGTGGATGGGGCTTTGAGCAACCTAATCTAGTGGAAGATGTCCCAGACTATGGTAGGGGGATTGGAACTAGATGATCTTTAAGGTCCCTCCAACCCAAACCATTCCACGATTCTATGATTCTTTCAGTCATTTGGGAAGGAATTAGTTTTAACATGTCTCAGATATTAGGAAACAGAAATAGTCTTTAATCTTTTCATTCGATAAGTGGTTACTTCTTTAAAAGAGGCTAAGTTGTGTTCACCCTCCTGATATTCCTGGTTAGCAATGCTGACTTATGAGCTATCTCCCATTAGAAAAAATAGTGGAGCCAGCAGTGCTATCTCTAAAGCACTATTGTTTATTTACAGAGAACATTCATTTCCCAAAGCACAGAGGGGAGTGAAAAACATTATGCAACTTCTTTCCTCACAGCTCCAAATCTCTCCTCATTTCCCTCCTACCCAAAAGTCTCCCTCTTCTAATAGCTTTTTCTTGGCAACTACCAATGCTTCTGTGGCCGCATTTGCAACCCTCATGGTGTGGTCTTGCCCCACTTTTCCAGCCCACTGCTGCCCCTGACATGAAATCAAACACAAATACAATGCAATCAAATGCAATCAATGCCTTTGCTTTATCAAGCTCCTTGTAAAATGCATTTGGCTAGCGCTGTGCTCCTCTTCCAGCCTTGGCCGGTGCTGTGGATTTGGGCAGCACACCTATGACTTTAGTTACCTGTTTATAGCTACACAATTAATGGCTGCTTTACACTGATCACACATGAGTAGAAGTCAGCAATTAAACCTACCAACTTTACATCACACTGGTCAAAAACCATAAAAGAGCAGAACAGACGATGGCACTGCATCACTGATACATATAGTAGCATGAAGCAAAAGGACACCACTCTTTGCTTCCCATGAATTTCCCTTAATAGCTGAGCTAGAAAATGATTGTATATTTATGTTCCTGTGAAGGAAGATGGATATTGCTAGAAGGCCCTCAAAAGCTCCTAAGAAGACCACTATTGCATATTCATCCCTTTTTTCCTTGCTCCCTCCTCCAAAATGACGTTTCTCTGAAGAAATACTTCCTCAGTAATGGAGGAATGTATTTACAGCATTCTTCAATATTTATTCACACTGCAATGGTCAGGCTTGCTCAGGCATTGGTATATAGCACAAAGAACACAAAAAACCTCAACTGCAAATACCATGTGCTTTCTGCACAGTGATCAGTCCATTGTTTACTGGAACCCAGAAAACAGGTGTCTTCTTTAATGGGCTACCAGGCTTTGCCTTATATAATTACTTGTTCCTGAGAAGAGGAACTGATGAAGGGAAGCTGATTAAAATAGTAGCTACGCTCCCTAATTCTCCAGATACTTCTCATCCAGCCAAGAAAGGGTCCTTCCAAGGAATCTGGCTCATTCCGTGTGTGCTGCCCTACCAGTGTGCAATGAATTGCAACACTAGACTGTGAATACAGCAACAGAAATCAGGCTTTGTTTCATTTTCTTTCTTCTCTTTGCACTTATTAACTTCTAGTCTGGGTGTTATGAGGGGAACTTGCTCCACAAGTGAGCAGATGACAAAAGTTATCTGGTAGGTTAGCATTTAAGAAAATACATATATTCCCAATACTTGTATCAAACAAGCAGGCATCACGAGTCAGTGTTTTCATCTGGACAGGAATGCCTCATTCTTGGAACAAAAATGTTCAGGACAAAGGTTGTCTCCACTTGCAACCTGAAGGTGATGAAATTCTGCCCACATAAAAGTCCTTGAGGGTTTTAACTTAATTGGGCCTGGATTTCCTTCAGAAGACATAGGAAGTCCTTGGGAAACCATGGCTTAAAAAGGCAACAAACAAAAGAGATGAGTCAGATCTTCACCTGCTTCCCAGTCTGCATCAGGCTGCTGTTGACCAGCCATGAAAAAGTCGTGAGACAGCAGCCAGAAACCTACAGTGAGATATAAGTTTGGACAGAAAAGGGCTCTGACAGGTACAAGCTTGACCTGCAGCAATCACAACCACTGCCTTACAGAAAGGCATGATGCTCTTGGAAAACTTTGAGCAAGATTATTCCAGGGTAACGTTGAAATTCACGTGTCAAAATTATTTTCACACTCAGGAAACTAAGAAACAAGTTGGCTTGTCACCACGGAAGGATGCTGACTGCTGCTGCATGCCACTCTGTGCTGTTTGCAGTCTGGCTGAATTATGCCCCAAGCCCAGCTGACTGCCAGGTATTTTGGCTGTCCAAGGCTGCAAAAGGGACACATGCGAGGGAGGGATCAGCTGATGGACTTGGCTTTTATTGCACACTAACCACAGAAAATTCTCACTGCTGTGCCAGAGAACAGACTGGAGGACCCACTCTGGATTAAAGGCCAGTCTGTGCTAGAGATGCAATAAAACGTGCTTACAGTAAAGCCTTATATTTGGGTTTATTTATTTATTCTTTCAAAACTCATACACAAAAGTGACAGGTTGAGCAATATGAGTCTTTAGAGACATTTCCACCAGCTGCACCCTCAGTGTTGATTTTTTTGTTGGTTCTGGTCTCTGCCAGGACAGGACAAAAGGCTTCAGAATAACAAAATAAACTTTGAAATTGCTTGGCTGTTTTTAGAGAGCTTGAGATTACAAATGCCTGTGGGCTACAGGCTTTGGAGAGACAGTATGTGCTAGCATGCACTGATTTGTCTAAATACAGTACAATTAATCATCAGATTGGACAAAATCTCTGTGGTGATTCATCAGATATTTGTATATAATACAAGCCAAGAACTTTTCATTGTTTTAGATAATTTTCTTTGTAAATTGTAGGATGCTGAACAGTACCCTGAGGTACTGATAAAAACATACCAGAAACCAAGCACAATCAACTATTAATTAATTCTGTACAGAGATTTATAAGGCAATATATCTATAATTTAAGTACACTAAGAGATTTAATTTCAAATGATCTGCAAGGTGAATAATTGCATTACTACCATAAATGTCCTTTATGTTTTCACCAGGTATTTTTGGGCAGAAATCTCAAAATTCAGTGTGGAAGCCAGAAGATGCAGGCTCCAAGGTGCAATAATGAAAGATTCATTATCCACACAAACCTCCCAAACCCACAGAGGGCAATGTCCATGATCCCAAAGGAGGGCAAGCTGCTAAGCTGTAGGAATCTGCCAGAGAACAGGGAGATTTGAATGAGCACATATGAGTGACTGCACCCAAACGCAGAGAGCAGTGCACACAGGCTTCAGTGCAAGCTGTAGTCCTCTCCATGCCTTGGCACAGTCCAAATCCTGCCATAGCAGGAAGGTCCACAGCAGAGCCTAAAACAAAGCTTTGGGATCCATTTCCTAGTATATCAGGCACTAAATTTAGTTTGGGGGTTTTTTTTCCAGGAAAAGGGTGATTATACAATCACTCTGTGTCCTCTCTCACCTGCAGTCTCATTTCAACACATTTATCAGAAAGGCAAAGGTTTCAAAGATGTTTGTTCCTACACCTTTTCATGAAAAATACTGTTGAGATAAAAAGATAAAGGGGTTCATGTCCCCACCACCCTGGGGAGGGGAGCATAGACCTTCCTCTGACAATTATTCTGGCAGTTGGCCAAAAAGACAGCTTGCACTTACACACGATGTGCGCTGCTTCATACCCAGTACTTTCTAAGCCCTCACCAGCCCAGCCCTAGCAAAGCCTTAGAGCTTTCCTGGGCTGCAGGACCAAGCAGAAGACAGAGAAAAGGAACTAAAACGACTGTAGAGGGAACAAAATGAAAAAAAAAGGAATGGTTATGGGGCAGGATCAAAAAGGCACAGACAGAAAATCAGAGGGGACAGCAAGCAGAGCGCTGCAAGCTGTGGTCGCTGCTCCCTAAGGAAGAGGTGAGGGAAGGGGAGATGCACAATCTAGTATGGGCAGCTATGGTACAGCACAGGTGGGTATAGAAAAGGGATAAAGGGAATGAAGAAGGGAACAGAAGGTATCACAAATATGAAATGTTAGGTAAGAGGAGGAATCCTGCATTTATTGGTTCTGCTAGTCAGGAAATAAACAGTCCTTTCTTCCTCTCCAGAAGGGAGCTGATGGAGAAAGACCAGCTCAGTAACTACTGTTATTGGTCATTATGCAGCAATGTGAAAATGCAGAGGTTTGGAATCAGGTCCCCAGTGGATCTCTGCTATCCACATTCTAGGATTAAGGAAGGAGGCAAAAAGACCCATGTTGCTCTTGGCTTGTCATGAGCTGCTTGTCCCTACTGTATTCTCAGGACTGAATTCTCTGGTTGAGAATTCTCTGGTAGAGAACTGTCAGGTCATAGCATAATTTAGGGGTTAAATCCTTCTTGTATTTTAAAATTTAACAAACCAAATTTTTCCAGTGTCCTTTTCAGCAGTGGAGAAATCAGATTCTCTTCTGTCACCCACACATAAATTTAGAGATGCAGATGAGTAAAGACCAGGCTCTGAGGTGAGATGTAAGTTCCCACCCCCCAGGGATTCCACCAACAAGCAAGTGTGGGCTTTTCCAAAATTCAGTATACTTTGCTGCATTTAAGCTCATCATGCTCAAGGGACTTGAAGCCCTTTGTTTAAAAACAACTTTAAGTGTAGGAAAATCTGACTTGATTTTCCTCTGCCTTTTCGGAGGCTGAGTCCTAAACCTACCTGTGTGTTGGATCCTGGCAGCATTTCAGTATTTGAAAGATTACAGGGTTGCAAAGAGAAACATGTTGAGATGGTCAATTAGTGCTGTTGGTCAGTTGATGTTGAACAAGGAGCCCTTATCTGTTTCCACTGATAAGCACGTAATGTGTTCTGTTTTACTTGATAGTACAGAAGTTAAGGTAGGATCAAAAATCCTTGGGAAGTTAAGTCCTACCCTGATTATATTTCCTTCCTGCACTGTACAAATTCTTCCAAGACCCACACCTTCACTTTAAAGTGCACTGCAGGGAGACCCAAAAATGAATTAGGACAAAGTTTGACAAAGAAAGAAAGATTATTTTGACAATATGAGAGCAATCAGCTTTCAGATAAATTAAATATAACTTGGCACACTCTTAGTGAATCAACTTATTTAAAAAAAAAAATCTAACTTTTGCCATAAATTGCAGCAAATACAGAAAAGATTAGCAGCTTTTAAAGGAAGTCTTCCATAATCATGCCATAGAATCACAGGATCACGGAATGGTTTGGGCTGGATGGACCTTAAGGATCATCTAGGTCAAACCCCCTTGCCATGGGCAAGGGACACCTTCCACCAGAACACGTTGCTCAGAGCTCCATCCAACATGGTCTTGAGCATTCACAGGGATGGGGCACCTGTTACTTGTCAGGGGAACAGTGCCAGAGCCTCATCACTCTCACAGTCAAAAGTTTCTTATATCTCATCTAAACCTACCCTCTTTAATTTTAAAACCATTGCTCCTCACCCTAACACTATATGCCCTTCTAGAAAGTCCCTCTCCTGCTCTCTTGCAGACCCCTTAAGGTACTGGAAGGTGCTATAAAGTCTCCCTGGATCTTTCTCTAGGCAGAACAACTCCAACTCTTTCAGCCTGTCTTCCATAGGAGAGGTTCTCCAGACATCTGAGCATCTTCGTGGCCTCCTCTGGACTCTCTCTAACAGGTCCATGTCCTTCTTATGATGGGGGATCCAGAGCTGGACATAGCACTCCTGGCAGGGTCTCACCAGAGCAGAGTTGAGGGGCAGAATCACCTCCCTCAAAACTGGCCATGCTGCTTTGGATGCAGCCCAGGATATGGCTGCTTCCTGGGCTGCGAGCACACATGTTGCCACATCATATAATGGTTCCACCAACACCCCGAAGTCCTTCTTGCCAGAGCCGCTCTCAATCCATTCTTCGCCCAGCCTGTTTTTGTGCTGGGGGTTGCCCAGACCCAGGTGCAGGACTGCGCACCTGAACACAGCACAACCTAAGGAACATAAGAATTACAGTGGCAAAGCACAGAAGCCCTCACTCTGTGCTGGGGAAGTCTTTTGTAAATGCACAACAGTTCTTTAAGCAGCCTATCTCCTCTCTTTCAGAAACAGATGCCCTGTTAGTAGAGGATATGGGTGCAAGCTTGCCAGCTCTGATTGATACAGCCATGACACAGCAACATGAGACTGTACCTCATTTATCTTACAGTGGCATATAAAAGTCAATATAAATTATATAAGAAAATGTATTGTTTATGAATATAAATGATAAATGAACTAAGCAATTAAAAAGAGCATAACTCCTCATAAAAAATGTCACCAAGTCACCAAGCACAAGTCCATAGCTGTTCCCAGTGGATACTGCTGTCTAAGGTTTTCATGACAGTCAGGATCATTTCCCCTCCAATTTACATCCTGGTATTCATTATTCTAAATAATTGTCCTCCCTCCTCCCTGTCTTTGGCATTTTTTGTTTGAGGTGGGGTTGTTTCTTGTGGCAGCAGCATAGAGTTATGCCAGATAAAAGGCGAACACATCCTCTTGTATTTCCTTCACCAGGTCAAACTCTTTCTTTTGGCCACTCCACCTCTTCCCTTCGAGCTTCTCCTGTTAAATCAAGGAATTTCAACAGACTTAAATCTAAATCACCTCTAATGGCAACAGAAAGCCTGACCTTCATAAATTAACATGAGATTTGCTGTTAACTTCTGAAATTTTACCTCATGCCCATGAAAGTTTCTCGTGGTGTTAGAGTTACCACACACATGTTTCCTTACTGTAAGTAAGGAAGAGAGAGGGAGGAGTGGAGATATGGAATAAGAAGCAGTGACTGTTTTTCTAAGGAAAGAAAATAGATCAAAGTCCTTTTTCATTCCCATTGCAATGCAGTAACTGCGGTACAGCCTCACAACGCCAACAGCGTCCATCCCATTCCCCAGCCTCCATGGAACCTCAGATCAGGACTGATACACCAGCCCTTCTCTCTGTACTCCCAGAAGCCAGTGTGTCCTCCTCTCCCCGTTTTCAGAAACACTTCACTGAAGGGGGAACAGAGAAAGGACAAGGACGGGGCTACAGCATGCTGAAAAGACTCGCCAGGAAAAAGTGGGGTGAGCACAGGGAAAACCTCTGAACTACTTTGCCAGCCCTCAGAAGAGGTTCCACCCAAGCTGAGCCACTTTCAGCAGCCCTGGGCTCCCTCTGCACTAACTGCTTTCTCTTCACCTACTTCAACCACAGTCTTCCCCGCCTCATTCAATGATCTTGCCTCCTACCAAGGACTGTCCCCCATCTATACCTCCTGCCAGCATCTTCGGGGCTTCCTGACTACATCCAGTCTGCACGAGACATTCCACAGACATCACCTTCCCTTCAGTCTATTACAAGACAGGTCTGTTTGTGGTGGTTACCTAAACATCGTTAAACACATTCATCCTCTCATACACTGACTTCAGCTACCTCTGGAAGGAGCCTAAACCAGGCTGGTGGCAAGAAGAGAAGTTATGACAACCAGTGCTTTTACAAGAAGTAGAGATTGTCTAAAGGGGTTTCAAAACAAATTTTCAGGACAATAATCCAAATCCCAGTCTTCCCACTCACTTCTGGTCTCCACTGTTTAATAGAAGAGTCAGTGCAGACAATTCTGTGATTAGGGACAACTCTATAGGATTTACACCTTTGTTCTAATTCCATTTTGTTTGGTCCAGAAATGGCAGGCAACTTTTCCTCCTGCTACTCAGACTGCACAACACCATTAAAAAAAAGCCACTCAGCATAGCCAGACCTGCTGACAAGACAATTCTGTAGACTGACTGATGTTTCGTTTGCTCATTTTTCATCAGAGACACAGATCATTATTCTGTCAGACTTAATTTTCACACCATCTGCATCCTGTTAGCTTTCATTCTCCAGGTTCAGCTTAATCCCAACATGTTTGGCATTGTTCTACAAGCAGTCCTCAAGGATATTTATGTTTCTAGAAAAAAAGAGTGAACTTGCCTAAATTTCTTCTGCCCTCATAACTTTCCTCCAATGGTGATACACCAATCTTTTCCAGTCCTGCTCTCAGGGGATGCCAAAAGCCTTTGAGGAGCAGCTGACAACTTTATACTTTCAAATACCAGTATGCTCATGAATTAGCCAGTGTCTCGAGAGACTGTGGTCTTATGCCACTGTAATAAACTATCCCTCATTATCTCAGAAGAAACAAACCCCTGATTCCATGCTGTAAGATAAGTTTCCACTCTGCTTTCTCCTTGTGAAAAAGTATATTCTCTTTCAAGGACACTCTCATAATTAAAAGAGATCCTCAGGCTTAAAACATGCCTTTTAAATAACACCGCGCATGTTCAATGCTGTGCAGCATAAAGACCCCCATGATATTAATTAAGTACATTTTACATTGAAATAAAAGAGCAAAAAAAGGAAGAAAGGATCAAAATACTACCATGGACTTTTCTTCATAGAGGCCTTTTTATCCTTACTCTAAAGCAAAAAGGACTCTCAACCACAGTCTGAAAGCTTATAAGGGTGGTAGAAGCATTTCCTAAAGAAACAGTGACTCTATCTGTTAATGGGATCAAAGAACAAAGATTCCTCCTTCCTTCCCTCATTTAGTCCCAGAAAGTTGCAAGTCTAGCTCTGTTACATTTCATGCTTTCCTCCTACTGCTAGTCTGGCCCCAAAATGACTTGGATCTCTCCAGATTTATCCTTGAACCAGATCACTGCACGGCTGCATGGACATCTCTGGAGGCAGTGGGAGGGGAGAGTGAAGGGATGCCAGGCATGGATTGCAGGAGACAGACTGCAAAGCTGTGCACGTGCAGCTATAGGATCTGAAGCTGTACAACTCTGCAAGAAATCTCCCTTAAGTCTGGATCACCCTTGAACATCATACTTTGTAAAAGACATATTGTTCTATACATTAAATGAGTCTTGTTACCTTGGCACTCTATTTCCAGTCACATCATTTGGCCTTGACAATGTGTATACATCTGAGTTCCCTCACAACCATTCCAGAACGTGTGAAACCAAACAGAGCAGATTTTTGCAACAAAACTGCAAGGCAAGACCCTGATACATAAAATAAGGAGGAGCATAACCTGATAAGTCCCCAAGAAGTGAGAATATTTGTTTACCCTAGTCCTATACTCCTCCTGTTGCTAGTCACGGCTGCAGAAAGGATCCCTGCCTAGGAAGATTTCTCTTTGGACATGGTTACTCTTCTCTGGTGCTCATTTAATGTGGTTTGATCACAGAAGAGAGATTTTGACAGGGTCCTTAATCATAACTGTGACAGAGGCACTGTTGCTTGGTACTTCATCTTGTACTTACAAATTACACAAAATTTTGTATTTTTATTTCAAAAATTCAAAATACAAAATGAAACTCTACTTTACCCTGAAGGTTGTAATGCTTATTGCTTATTGCATATGGCTTTGAATAAACAAATATTGTTAACTCACCAGGGAGCAGCCTGGAAAACAAGATAGGAAAAATGTATTCAACATAGACAACTTCCAACAAAAACTTCAGAGTCTTAGGCAACAGTGCCTCAATGTAATTTGTATTAATCTTATGGTTCCACCTCTATTTCAGTCATTCTAAACCCCTGAGGCTTCATCACACAGGAAAAAGACCGAGGCCAAGGAAAAAAAATACTGCCTTAAGAATTTAAAGCAACTAGTGAAGAGAAAAGCAGTTAAGAGCTGGGGAATCAGGAGCTCTGCCTGGCCCACCAGAAGAAGTGGGAAGACTGTGGGCATCATAGATAAGCATGAGAAGAGTTGGATGTTTGGGAAAGGTTTTTTCCTAGTAGCTCTTTTCTACGGGCAAACAAAGAAAGCCTATGCTTTTAGACTGCTGGCTGGGTAGGTTGTTGAAAGAAAGCAACAGCAGGTGTCTGATTCCATTTGGAGCAGATAAATCTGCTGGCAGAGAGGATGCCGGAGCCCTGAACTGGGAGGACAACTCTGGAGACCAGCCCCGTAGAAGTGCAGGTAACAGGTCCACCCTTAAGGATTTGTTTGTAAAGACTAAGAAAGGTAAAAGAGGCATTGAGTCCTGCAATTACAACAGCAGTATCTGGCAAAAAAAAAAGCAGCCATGCAAGCACTGATGAGAGAAGCCTTGCTGGACATCAGTGGACTGGTTTTGGAAGCTGTTGTACAAGAGCTGCTTTGTAAGCAAGTTACTTGCACTTTAATCTTTCCAGGCTCAACCTTCAAATATGAAGCCAAGCACTAATGCGGCTGAGAAAGATCTCAACATGGGGAAGAAGTTAATTGTGGCCACAGACAGACTGCATCATATTCTGTAGACTTCCCTCTGCACCATAAACTGTGCTATATGGGCATTTCCATCCATGTTGGAGCACCACATAGGCTTTTAAAACTGAGATATCTCATCTCCCCTGCCTGATAAACAGCATTAAATGTGACAGTTTGGACGAAAAGGTAATTGCTACAGTAAACACTCAAATCAGCTCACTGTTGCCCAAGGAGTTGGGCTGGGAGGTGCAGCACTCTGGAGCACAAAAGACATTGATTCCAGGGAGAGAATGACCCTAACCCAAGAGGACAGAGTTCACAGCAGGACACGTAGTGAGGAGAAATGCTAAGCATAATTGTAGAGTGGAACATATCTGGTGGGGTAATTGTCTCAAACAAAAGATTCACAGTGAGATGGCAAAATGAATTACAGTGACCAGACCACTCTGATAATGCCAAAAAAGGTGAGGGCATGCTGGGACATGTTAGCAGAACTGAATTGACTGCTTCACCTTGTTCAACACTGCCAATCCTCTGTGTCAAAGCAGTGCTCACTCTTCTGTGGAGGATTTCAGGAGAAATGTAGCCTAACAGGACACTCCAGAGTGGGAACACCAGGACAGAGCAGCACAAATTACAGGCAAGAAAACCACCAGACTGAGCACGATCCCATTCTTTGGCTGTGAAAAAGCTACTGCAGAGAGGGAGGTATTGGCAAAGAACATTTAGGTTATATACAAAAGGAAAACCACTTTCTATTTATATGAGAGTTAAGTACTGGAAAGTAGGGCAGCCATATTGCAGATTCAAAATAAAATATAATCAGTTAATGAACAGGATTAAATTACAAGGCTTCTTATGATGGCAGAACAAAACGGAATGGCTTGGACATCCTCTCACGTTCCAGGTGCCATGTTGTTCCTAAAACACCAGTGAAATATATTTGACACATAGTTGTAATTTTATTTTAAAAACTTTCCAAAGAAAATAAAGTTGGGTTAGAAGAATCAGCTTTTCAGATTGGCAGTGCACCTTAGGATAACAAGCATGGGAAGAGCTAAAAGTTCAGACTTAGATCTTCATTCCTGAGCTCCCCAAATCTGCAGGTCCTAATGATTCTAGCAGAAAGTGCTGGCATTCTCCCTTGAACTATGTATCTTGCAGGCCAACTCCTAAAATATGTAATATGCTTCAGGAGAGAAAACATATACTCTATGACAATGAGAGTCAGGTTTGGTAAAAAAAGCACATTTTAATCACATCACTTTACATGGTATAACAGCTCTTTTCACAACAAAAGCATTCTTCTGCTAAAACAATCTTGATTAAAACAAAATTTGAAGACAGGCTGCAACTTCAGGGAAACAAACTCCCCACCCCAGGAAGTCCAGTGTACTAAAGGCATAGTCGTTTGCCCTTTCCTGCAGAAGGCACGGACTGGAATCCAGAATAGTCCCAGCCCAGATTCAGCAGCAAAACTGTCAGACTAAGACAACATATGTTCTTGCCAGACTGGTAAAATACTGTGGATTTAAAACACGAGAAAGATGTGAGTTACAGGAAGGGGAATTCTCCAACAGCAACAACTGCAGAAAGAGTTCGGTATGTGAAAAGACATCCCTGCATTCCTGAAGTTAACAATTAATGGAAAATAAAAGAAGCAAAGCTCCCAAATATTGTTTT
The DNA here is from genome assembly GCA_013396735.1 of Grallaria varia. Taxonomy (NCBI): domain Eukaryota; kingdom Metazoa; phylum Chordata; class Aves; order Passeriformes; family Formicariidae; genus Grallaria; species Grallaria varia. The sequence continues at coordinate 261,344 of VWZG01012466.1, read as the reverse complement.
GACTCATTACAAGGTAAAGGCAGCCTGGAGGCAAAGACACAGTGGCTGTACAGCAGGAATTGCTGCAAGAATGTTGGCTAGCTGAGAATCAGCAGTGTGCTCTTCTCTGCCTGATAGTGCTTATAGCTCAACACCTGGAGACACAGTTTGGGCTCTCTGATCTCTCCTACCTTTTGCTCATGCCCAGAAGAAGTAAGTGTCCTCTCTCCATACACAGTAATTCCTTCTCTGGTTTCCTTATACACGCAGAGGAGGAGGAGGGGATATGATCAAGGCCTGACTAGATGAATAAGTTCACCACAGCCCAGCAGATCCAGAAATTGCCTATCAGGGCATAGAATGCAATTACCTGGGAAACAAACAAGCCAAAAAGCAATCCTGAGTAGCAGCTCATGTGAAGGAGCTACAGTGGCTTTACGAGAAGTTTTGATGACAAGCAGGAACCAAGCACGTTTGCCAAGACTATCCGTAATATGTTACTCATTATCTGTCTACACAGCCCTTACATCTTCAAGATCTGCCTCAGCGTCCCCGTAATTTTGAGTCAGTTAGTAGAACTTGCCTACCTACAACACTGTTCTCACCTACAACACTATTCTCAGCTGAAATTGCAGTCAAATCTCATGTTTTTAAAATGCTTTTAAAATGGTATAAGCTAAAATGTTTATCTGCCAACTGGTACATTTCAAGGACAAAAAAGTAAAAAGTTTGCAAAGAAAACTGAACCTTATCATTGGATTTTCAGGCTAGGAGTAAAATGTATTTCAGAATGCTAACAAGGGCTTTATCTAAGCATTAATCATTAAATAGAATTATGCAGAATAGGGTCTTCCAACATGGTACAGAGTGTTTAATGTTGCATGAATTCACACAGTGACTGTTCTGAGCAGAGAGGAAGGCACTGATGCAGAGCATCATGTCCTGTGAAAATGATTTTTGTGGGGTGGTTTATGGAAGTGCACACAAAAGTTCAAAATCAGCACAATGTATCCAAACCTCAACAATTACTCAAACGCCAGCACTGCAGAAGGCAGTCGGTGCTCCTGAGACAGCAGATGGGGATGGGTGCAGCCATAAGTTCAGTGAGCTGTTTGCAGCTAAGCTGCACAGACTGTACAGTACTGTTTGAGAACAAAACCACTCTGTTAGCTGTTCAGAGGAAGAAGGCAGAGCTATTCTCCGACTCCCCAGCTCATCATCAAAAGTACACGCACAACATTGCTTGCTGGTCCATCTTCTGATGAGGGACTGAGTTTTAGATGTTTTGGGCCACCCACATAAAGAGGGACTGTTGACACAAAAGAAATATTCACATGAAATGAAAAAAGGGGCAAGCACAGTTTCTTCACTCACCGTGGTCTCCTGAAAGCCAAACCATACTGCTGACAAGCCAGGCCAACTGTTGGGGTGTAAACGATGGGCATGAATCTCTCGATATCAGAGGTCAGCACTCGGTAAAAAAGCTTCTCATTCCTGTCTTGCAATGTCATAAGAATAATATACCTTAAAAGTAAAATAAAATAGTTATATATCAGTATTTATGGTTGTTAGCAGTTTCACAAAAACCAGTCGTTGGCTCACTCAGTATGAACTCAGTTTTCCCAAGCCCTGACAACTCCTTGGTACTACATCATGAGCAGATACTTGGAGCAAAATTTCCCAGGTGGTCTGGCCAGATCCACCAGCTCCACGATCCTCACTGACAACTCACAAAGACTCAGTGGGCTGGAAGTCAGACCCATGCATAACCTCAGAATTTTGGAATTTGCATCAAAAGGCATCATACACAGCCAATAATATATAACTTGCAAGATCAATGCAGGTGTTTGTGATGCAGAAAAATCAATGCAATTGCTCTACAGGGTGAGTCCAGGCACCTCAGTCCTCAGACCAATGGCAGCTGAGAGAGATGGAGATGCAAGTCCTACTGTCCACCACAGCAGAAATCAAACAAACAGCATCTTCCACTGACAACCGTAATGAACAATACTGAATGCAACGGAAGCTCAGGAACAGAAAGATTAGTCAATATATATCATTATTTAAATTTTAAAAATTTGTTTCCTACCCCTTGACAGTTTATTTTCTGCTCATCCATCCAGTATTTTAATGAGTGCATCAATGAGCATACAAATAGGTAAATGCATGTGCTCAGTCTACTTTGAGACAAGACCGGCTTTATTGTTGGGTACTGGTACCCCAAGTATACCAGAGCTCTCCAGTAATGTAGTGGTAGAAAAAAGTAGTATCAGTGGACCTGCTGGAGTGGGTCCAGAGGAAGGTCATGAAGATGATCAAAGGGCTGGAGCACCTCTTTTATGAAGACAGGCTGAGAGAGCTGGGTTTGTTCGGTCTGGAGAAGAGAAGGCTCCAGGGAGGCTTAAAGCAGCCTTACAGTTCTTAAAGGGGGCCTAAAGAAAAGGTGGAGGGGGACTTTTTTAGCAGGGCCTGTAGCAACAGGAAAAGGGGTAATAGTTTCAAACTGAAAGAGGGCCGGTTTAGATTAGATATTAGGAAGAAATTCTTGACAGTAGTGAAGTACTTGCACAGGCTACTCAGAGAAGTTGTGGACACCCTCTCTCTGGAAATGTTCAAGGCCAGGTTGGAGATGGGGCTTTGAAAAACCTGGTCTAGTGCAGGATGTCTGTGCCCAAGGCAGGGGGATTGGAATTAGATGATTTTTAAGGTCCCTTCCAACCCAAACTATTCTGTGATTCTGCTTTGGGACTGGGATGGCATGTAACTGAGATGAAGGCGGACTAGCCAAAATAAACACTCCTGATGTTGGAGAGTATGGACAACTGGAAAAAAGTGACTTGGAGGGAAACATGGGCCTTGAAGCAGGATCCTCAAGTTTTCCTTGAGGGTTTAAGGAATTGAAAAATAAAGGGGGAGAAAGAAGGAAATAAGAAGTTTTTAACATACTTGTCTAGATCATTAGATTTGTTTTCAAAGTTTTTCATCACACGGAGGACTTGAACGTCTTGGTTCAGGAAACAAGGAGGAAGGAGGCCATGAATTCCCAGCTGCAGCCTTTCTTTAAGTGTGAAAGCCATTCCCTGGGAAGAATAAAGACAGGCATATTCAAATGGCATGATATGCACTATCAGATAGGACATCCAAGAAGAAAGCAAGCAACAGCATGCAGCTCCTGAAGGTCTGGAGGCAGTCCTGCCCTGAAGGGACCATGGGGCTCAGACCATACAGATCCTACAGATTCTGGATTAGCAGTCCCAACACCAGTGGGGCTTTGATGACACACACTCTTTTGCTGTTTGGATTCGGTTTGTCTCCTTAGTGTATACAACTTTATAGCATAAATATTCTTAGAGTTTCTTTCACTTTATGCTCTTCTTATATTACTTCATTAGCTCACACCTACTGGTGTCCACGGCCTTCCTGGAAGCCCAGCAATCATACTTCTTTACAAATCCCATAACATGTTCGGAATCATAGAATCATTTAGGTTAGAAAAGACTTTTAAGATCATTAAGTCCAACTGCTTGATGACTGCCTTGCCATCTTTGTATAACATCATACTCAAGAGTCGCCTTCTCTGCAGGCTAAACAAACTCAGCTCCCTAAATCATTCCTCATAGGATTTATGTTCCAGACCCCTCCCCAGCTCCGTTTCCCTTCTCTGGGCATGCTCCAGCACTTCAATGTCTTTCTTGCAGTGAAGGGCCCAAAACTGAACACAGGATTTTGGGTGTAGCCTCACCAGTGCCAAGTACAGGGGGATGATCACTGTCCTGGTCCTGCTGGTCACACTATTGCTGATACAGGCCAGGATGCCATTGGCCTTGCAGGACCCAGCACTTTGCTGTGTTGAACCTCATACAATTAATCTTGGCCCAACAACCCAGCCAGTACAGATCCCTCTGCAGAGTCTTACAACCTTCCAGCACATCGACATTCCTACTCAACTTGGTGTTGTCTGCAAACTTAATGAAGGTGCCCTTGACTCCCTTGTCCAGATCAGTGATAAAGATGTCAAACTGGAGTGGCTCCAGTCTTGAGCCCTAGGGAACACCACTTGTGACTGGCCACTAACTGGATGCAACTCCATCCACTACCACTCTCTGGGCCAGTTTTTTCCAGCCAGTTTTTTATCCAGCAAACACAGCACCCATCCAAGCCATGAGCAGACAGTTTCTCTGGGAGAGCACTGCGGGAGACAGTGTCCCAGGCTTTACTAAAGTCTAGGCAGACGACATCCACAGCTTTTCTTTCATGCACTAGAGCAGGTCACTGTCATAGAAGGAGATCAGGTTGGTCAGGCAGGACCTTCCTTTCACAAACCCAAGCTAGCTGGACCTGATCCCCTGGTTTTCCTGCACATGTCGCATGACGATTCTCAAGATGATCTAGTCCACGATGTTCCTCAGCACTGAGGTCAGGCTAACAGGTCTGTGGTTCTCTGGATCCTCCTCACAGCCCTTCTTGTAGATGGGCTAACCTCCAAATAGCAAAGATTTAGATTTGGATACTGAATAGTATACCCAACTCATCAGCTTCCCGTACCTTCTAGTTTGCCACCAGACACAATATGCATTAATGGCAAATTAGCAGTGCAGAAGACAGATATGACATGTAGGACGCTTTCTCCATGCTAACTTTTTTTTAAAATAAAAGTGGCACATAGAGTGCCAAAAGTCTTACTAAGTAGTTGATACTTGTCCACAGCTGGAGCTCAAGTGCTAGATTTTGTAGGATAACCCTGCCCTTATAGGACAATTTCATCCTTCCTGGGAAAAAGCCTGACCGTGGTCTAATCCTGTGAATGCAGGGCCTGATTCTCCAGATGACCACCAGTGCCCTGTGCTGGACTCACCCCAATGAACAGCAATGGTAAATGTATTCTGCATTCTGTGAAGAAGATTATTAAAGTTCTTAATTAATGGTATTTCTGCTATGCTGACAGCAGATTAGACAGCAGGATAGAAGAAAACATTTTCAGGAGTGTCTAAGGAGCTTAAATCCTAATGAAAACTTCACCCGTAACTAACCAACTGATTCCTATCTGCACAAACAGCTGGCAGTAGAATATTCAAAATGTGTAATTATTGAACTACATCTACTCAAGCACACAGACACATGTTTGACAAAATATTAATGAACAGATTGATGGCTGCATAGTTGCTAAACTGCTATTTTCTACCATGGATTTAACAATTCTCTATGAAAAATAACTGTTATTATCATTGCACATGAAAAAAACTGAGGACATGTCTCCATGAACTTTGTTCACCCTCCCCTCCTGTTGCTTATTCCTGTCCCTGTGCCATGCCAGTCGTTGTGCCAGCATGAACACGTGTGCAGTCACATGGTTAATCAGCAAGAGGAAGTACCTGGCTTGAAAATAACCACATCACTTGATCTCAGAGCAGCTTCCCTGGCTGATGATACATCATAGATGGCTCTACAGACATTGGCAAACCTGGACACAGACACTGGGGATGTACAGCTGTGGGAATGAACCACTGGACGAGATGTTCACTTGTAAGTGGTGCAGATGCTGGTGAAGATGTTTTTCAAACAATCAGCAATGCCAACCTGTGCCAGGACAGAGGAAAGGACTGAAACTGATTCTCCTGTTTGCCAGAGCCATCCTTTGGACATAGCGGGACACTCATTTAATTAGTAAAACGTGCACTAGTGCAAATGAAAAGAAAAAAAAGTCTTCATGTATTGCAGAAAAGTTATTCAGCTTCCACAACATCTGAGAAGAAAATAATCTTTATTTCACAAGCATTTTCATAGGGTTTTTTTTTTTTTTTTGGCTATGTATCTGGATAGAACCAAGTATTGCCAAAAATCTTTGCTGTAAGAATACAGCAGAGACAAACTCTTTCAGCCAGCAGATGAGGAGTCACCTGAAAAGCAGGAGGTCAGGATTTTGTTGTCAAAGTCAGAAAGAACATTGAGGTCTCCATGGCCATTGTTGAATGTTGTACCCAAGTTCTGCTGAAGTGCCTGACATTTCTAACCCAAATTTCCTTCTTGAACATGAGAAACCCTCTCCCAACTGAATTTCATGGTAGAACTGGTATGTTCCCACAAGTCTGAGTTTTTGTAACTCATCATTTCTGAAGTGAAAAAAAAATAAACAAAGCAACACATACTCATCAGAAAACTTGTAATCATCTGTATTCTCCAGACTGGAGACTTCTGAAATACTAGACTAATATCAACACTGGACATCAGTTCACACCAATATTTGGCTTTATACTGCCAATATTGTATTACAGCAGGGAAAATAGAGCCATTGTGAATGTCAAAGTTTATCTGCAATGAATTGCAAAAAGCTCCCTATTTGAAGACACAGAAAATGCAGGACCCTGAACTTAAATTTTAAGCAATTTGGAGAATTATGTGCATGAATGCATGTTCTTGGAATGTGATAGCCATTTAAACTGCTTAAACACAACCACAATTGTGATGTTAACAGTCCAAGGGTAAGCATGGCAATAGTAACACACACTGTTAACTCACTGCAGTTCTGCATTTATTGCATCTGAATGAGTTATACCAGTGATGAGCACCATACTGTAACAATTGCAAACATGTTATGAGGAAGTCACTGCCTTCACAACCAGTTAAATCTCCAAAAGACACTTCAGTACAGAGCTGGTCCATTATCCAGGGGCTCTGTGGTGGTGTGGGGAGCAGAATAGAAATTGCCAGCTCTAACATTAAGGCTTATTTCTGAACTTTCTGTGAAGACCTCAGAGTAAGACCCCTGGGTGAAGTGGTTATATTCAGTGAAACAGCACAGCGTGAAATGAATTTGGAAACACACTCTGCCCCACATCAAAAGCTGGAATTCATTGAGGTATTGCTTCGTTTAAGATTAAAGCTTCTAGGCTTGGATTTTCTTTTTTTTTTTTTTTTTTTTAAGACTGCCTGAAAGCCATATTGTACCACTCTTTTTCTGGTCTTGAAAGGTTTATTGACTAGATGATGAGCTACAGCCCTGCAGAGCTAAAGCCAGCTGCTCCAATTCAATTTTAAATGTGTTGGAAATGAGTTGGCATGGAGAGGGCAGATGCTATGTCACTACCCAAAAACAGTGGCAAAAATATCAGCTGCCCACAAGGCTTCACGCTATGGAGGGGATAAGGGAGAGGTTTTGCTCTGATAAAGGCTTACGGCAAAGAAACTCAAATGCTTCTGTTTTCTTATCATTGACAGCACCAAGGCAGTTATGTGGAAGGTCCCTCTTTGCAGCTCAACCATAAAAGTCACTTATTTCAGAAACTGAAGTGTGAAGCCAATTCACAGATAACGATTAGTTTTATCACCACCTGCACTCTCCAGCAGTGAGAAGAGAGTCTTTCACTCAGAGCTGAATACAAATAGGAAGGATGCTAGCATGGCTGGGGTTTGTAATTTACTTGTTATACATCATTCTTCTGCAGGTGGGAACAAAGACACAAAAGATAGTTCCTATGGTATCAGAAAACTCTTTTTAAGGCAATGAGTGCTTAATCAAGGGCCGAATTATGCCTTAGCGCAGAACACCCAGAGTCCACCGTGGCTTGGACATTCTCCATCTTCTCAGCATCATTATGGAGCAATGCCTTGGCTTACTGCACCTATCCCTGTGCATATCCCTTACTGCACATCCCTGTGCTCTAGAGAACAAGAGCCACAGTACAGGGAGGGCTGTGGAACTTCTTGGATGGCCAGAACAAGGAGGTCATGCAGTTTGCATGGCCACAGGCCACTGTCCTCTGTGATGCTGGAACTCCAGCTGCAGTTCGTAGCCAACCTTTGGGACCACATCCCTCAACCACGCAACTGAAAGCTGGTCTGGCGGTCTCTGAGCTGAGTAAACAAAAGAACATCTCCAACTGGAAGCAGTCCCTGAAACTGGGAACTTCCTAGTCTGATAAGAGCAGAGTGCTAGAAGGGCATGCATCGGAAATACAGATACACAGGGATCACCACTGCAGACTGCAAGAGCAGGCACAGTAAATCCACTTCTCCTTTATAACTAGCATGTTAACAGCCAGACTAGGGAAGACCTAATAGCCAGCGGACCTAATAAGCTTATTCCACACAGATTTTCCCTGTAATTTGTTTTCCATAGGTAATTGTATCTATCCAATTTTATGGTTGGGGATGCACTTTGACTATCTGCAAGCAGAAGTTCCTTCCATAAAGGGTCAGCACCAGACACTACACTGCACGAAGGGGCTGGGGAGCAGATAGCAAAGGCAGAAAACATCCATTTTCCACATTGAGAAGGATTTTTCTACAAAGATCAGATCCTACTTGGACTCCTTGGCTCCAGCTGACTTGATAACCCTCTTCACAGTGCTCCTTCTCAGCTAGTCAAGCTTCTCTTGCTGGTGTGGATGAACTGACACATGCCCTGTCCTGCACTGCATCCTACCCTGGAAAAGCTCTACTGAAAATATTATTTGCATCAAAAGAGGCAAGGAGGGACATTGAAGGGGAAATCCTTTACTTTCTCATTTTAAATGTCTTGTAGCTTCATATTACCTTTAATTCATATGTTTGTGCTCTTAAGCTTGGGAAAAAATCCAAACCCATGATGCTTTGGGTCATGGGGAAGACATTTCCGAAATCTGGAAAGAAGAATCCCCACTGTGCCTTCTCAGCAGTTATTGCTGGACAAATCTTTTGCTCACTGTGATTTACAAACTCTTCTCATAGTGTCTATTCCTTTCTCAGTTCACAGTCAATAGCTGAAAGATCCCACAGTCTTGGCCATCCCCTTTGTTACAAAGTCATATAATAGTGGATTTCTAAACCTTTCATATCATTCTTCCTTCCCCTCCCACACAGTCTGGGAACACTATGAAAACTTCCAAGACAAAGATAATTAAGAAACTCAACTTCATGTTTGTTTTAGTTCCTGGGGAACCATCTTTAATGAGGTCCACTAATTCAATTACAACGTAAGTTCTCCCTACTATTAATGAGGTTTTACTCTTTTGTTTTGCGCAAGTAACTTCCTTTCACTGGATTACAGGGACATATTTCCATTATTCTTCTTAGTGACTTTTGATTTACACCAGTGTGAGACTGAGTGGAACTGGAACATGACACAGCCCCTGTGCCAGCGGGACCTGATCCTGCACAGTTTATCTCAGAGAAGTAAATGCTTTCATGGTGAGGATATCCCTGATGGGCCTGTGACAGGCAAGACACGACAGGGTCCCAGGCAAGAAGTAGCAAAGTCATGCTGTTCCCACATGTTACAGGAGGCTCTAACAAATAAAACTCATAAGATAAATGTCCTCAGGGAGATATTCATTAATCCATAGGAAGAACTGCAGTGCTGAACTCCTCAAGCCCTGCACTGTGAGTTCAGACTGCAGGGGTACAGCTCTATACCAAGTTTAGTAGAGAACTCATTATGATTTTCCACAGCTTGTCAGCCTCCAGGGCAGCAATTTGCCCTCCATATAAAAAATAAATCTGTATGCTAGAGACTGTATGTGTTTTGTTTGCAAACAAGATTCTGCCACACTGAGAAAAACAGATTTTTAAAGATGAACTAGACAAACGACTCCGTCTCCAAAGAACAGCTGTTTTGGCAGACTGGCTTTGTGAAGGATCTACCAACTTCGCATTGCTCTATTGATAGGAAAGGTGAAGACAGATAGTTAGTGCCAAATAAGAGGTGAAAAGATACAGCTGTGTATTTTTAAAGAAACTCAAATTCAACGCCTTGCTTCTTCCCACAAAAGCAATATTAAAATCCTCATAGAGTTCTAGCCAAGCTAATGAGACTATTTCTTTGGCTCTACAGAGAAATAGGTGAGCCTGACATTTCTTTTGATTTTGACTAGATTCACAAATGTCTTTACGTGCATGAAGTGTCTAAATACAAGCTTCAGTGTCTTTTGGTAAAGGACAAGAGTAAAATCAGTGCACAGAGAACAGGACTGCCATACATACTACAGGAAAATTAGGTGTCATGGGAAGAAAACCCAGAGAAACTAATAGGAGCAACAGAGCAGCACAGAATCCCAAATGGGGTGGGATGCATAATGCATGTGTATATGCAAACAACTGAGTAAAAGACTGTTCCTGCTTGGATGAAGCACTTGCTGGTTTCCTCCTCATGTATAGGAAAATACCTATAGAGAAGGGAGGCCTCCTGGAGCAAGTAGTAATGAGGACATCAGGTTTTGGGCTACAGCCAAGTGCATGGGCAGAATCCTGAGGCAAACCCCAAATTCTCAGCCCCCATCAAAAATATCCCATGTGATTCTGGCACACAGATTCTGGTGGATTAGCCCTCCTGACCCGAAAGAAAATGAAGACTCCCTACCATCTCCTCTACACTATTCCCATCCTCCCTAAGTAATTTCACATCAGTTTTACTGCTACAACTGTCACACCTTTTCATGCCAATTAGTGAGTGAAATGAGCTAGTCTAGGATAGAAATGAGAAGCTCACAGTCCACATGGTTATGTCTCAGTTGCAGGGGACGCTATTCTTTCAGCTCATGAGGAAAGGGGGCAGGGTAAAATAAGCTTCTGCAGGAGTTTTGCCAAGCACAAACCCCAGTATTTCTGCAAGAGTATGGCAGTTTTTGTGATATTGCAGACATACATTTCTCCCCAATAGGATGTTACCACTAGACAGGAAGAATTCAGCATAAATTACAATGCTTGCATTCCTAAGCCTATGAAAACCAGCCTCCATCATCAATTTGAACAAGCAACTATGTCTGAAAGGAAAGATCAAGGCAATTTTAAGGTTTAAATGTGATCCAAAACATTAAGAGAATCCAGTTTTAAAAGTCAATTTTACAATGTCTGGAAACTTTTCCCACTTTATATGCAGCTGATCATGTGAATTGTGGTTGCATATAGTTTGGGCTTGGTGCTATAGAGAGCACTAATTTCCTTTAGAGGTTCCAGCAAATTACATAAAATGAGGCTTTTGCACTTACTGCTTGCACGCAAACTGCACCATGCTGCGGGTTTGGAGGATGGGAGTCTCTCTGCAATTTGTATCTCATTTGCTACTGCCACTCCAGAAAATCGGGTTGCTCCAACAGTAGGCTGGAGCTGGATTACAGTTCATGGATTATTGCTGATGGCTGTGTTTGGTTAAGCATGACTGAAAGGTACTGCCTAAGCCATAGAACTAGCTGTTTCACAGGAAAATTGCTCAGAGGGAAGCTCAATCTGAATGAAACCCAGAATAGTTTTGTTACTGACTTTCCCTGAGATGTTTTCTCCACTGTACCATTCATGTGTCCTTACACGCTGCTTCTACCAAAGCTCTGTGGAAAGAAATCAGCAGCAGCAGCTTCTTGAGCAGTACCAGATGTTCTCTGAGCATCCCCATCAAATCCAGGACAAATAGGCTTGACTTCTGAAACACAATTTTGATAGCTGTTCAAGGAGATCTAACATATGCCTGCTTCAAAGCATTTGAGATGCTTACAAAATATTCAGACACCCTCTCAGATAAAGGATTCTAGAGAAAAGCAATGTTTTATTAAAAAAATTAGGAACATGAGAAATAGACAAGGCTCTAAATAAGAAATCTGTCATCTGAGTAAAACAAATGTGCTAGAAGCAGCACCACTAAACTGTCCTCCAATGATATAACCACCACTTGAAGGCAACTAAACATGCAGGTAAACACAGAGCATCCTGCAGGAAATCTGCGTGAGCCTCCATCTCCTCTTCGAGTAATTTGTACAACTTCTGTTTTTCCCCTCTTGCTGCTTCTGCAGTCCATCTGCAGAGGTTCCTAATGGACTTCAACCCAGGCAGCTTATACTGGGGCTCAGCAGAGAAACCGGCATTGTGACATACCCACTCAGAGGCATCCAGCACTCTCGAGAGTGTCCAACTTCCCTTTGGAAGGCTAGAGGAGATCTTTGTGCTGTCCTCATTTGGCAGCTCACCTTAGAGTTTAGGTCTGCTTTGCACCAGGATGAAATTTTTCTTCTCGCTTCTCAGCCTTCCACACACTCAGCCCGCTGATGGTTTTGACTCTCAAGGCATTAAGCAACTTGCTTCTCTCTCTTTACTCCTGCATTTCCACAGCTGTATTTCACAAAACACCTTTTTAACGGGGACAGGTAGCTAAAGTTGTATATGCACGCAGATACAGATAGACACACACACACACACACACACACACAGAGCATCAACATGCATCCTTTTCCAATCCAGCCTCCAGCCAGCCCTAAGACAATCCCCATGCTGACCTTGGGGGCTGTCATTTTTCCAAGCACATGTTTTCCCTAAGCATATGTGGATCAGTCATGCAACTGTCCAAACTACTTTTGGCACCACTAGGAGAGCAGCTAGCCTACCGTGACTACCCTCTGACCCGTCCCCTTGTCTGAATACTTTACTTCAAACTTTTTCTTCCTTTTTAATGCCGGAAGATGCATGAAGTGCTCACATACATGCAATCTGACCTTTCATGTCTCCAGCTCTCATCACCTTTGTGTGCACTCTCCCTGCTATCTTTGTCTACTGTCAACTGGATTTGAGCTGTTGCTAAATTCTGTGCAGTTGAATGCACAGCACTCGGCATGCTTGGCCCCAGTACTGGAGCATCTGGACTGCAAATTGTACAATAACACAAATACAAAATGATACATACTTTCTATCAAACCTCCCCTCCAGGACCTCTAAATATTCTTCCAATGATATAGTCCTTTAATTTTCCACTTTCTTTGCTCCTCAAAATTTTAGTTCTATTGTTTCCATATGGTGTGAATAGACTATGTCCAGATATTCCAGATGACAAAATACAATTAATTCTATACAAGTACTTTAATTTTTATCACTTTCTTAACCGCTTTAAGTTTCAAAAGCACATGCTGCACTAGAAAGATATTTACACTAGACTATAAATCAAATAACTAATAAAGTTCCTGAGATTTTTCCAAAAAAAGTTAAAAAATGAAACTCCCATCCTCTTCTTCCAACTGTTTTAAATCAAGGACAGTATGAATCAAGTTATCCAAGTTCAGAATGAAAAAAAAAAAGTACAGTTACTCTGAGATGAAATTCAAAGATTAAAACTCTTTTGATTCCTTGAACTGTCTGACAAACATTTCTGTGGAGCAGCAATTGCAGCAAGATGTTATGAAATATTTATGTCAGTTTGTAACATGCGTGACCACATGTTGGTCAAGACAGCTGAACTGCTCATTACTGCTAGGAAGCTGTAAATCACCTCTCTGGCAAACCTTCACATGAGTTCTGTTCTTGATTCCAATAGATGCTATAGCTTAAAACGCAACTAATATTATTCTTGGCATGGCTGCTGCCTGTCCACCTTGGCACAATTACTCCAGCCTCTCCTAGCTTAGTCCAAGGCCAATGCAGCAGCTTCCTTCCTCCAGCAGAATGTCTGTTCTTCTGTAGCTAAAACAATTTGGCTGAACGACACAAAGATGAAGTGTGACTGCCATAAGGGTAACAGATACAGTCCAGGCTCTCTGAACATAAATGTTACCCCAAGTTAATTTGATTTATGGCTGATCAGGCAAAGGCAGTGGCTAAAGTATTGATTTCTCTCATGCACCTCTGTTTGTCAGGAGACACCAACTGATGCATCAAACTTTCAAACCTGCAATTCAAAGTTGGGTTTCAACTTAATATCTGCCTTGCTAAAAAGGGATGTCACAGTGTAGGGAGCATTGGAGGCAGAGCCAGAGTCTGCAAATACCAGGAAGGCTGATGTGATTTTCACTTATTGCCTGCTGTGAAAGACCTGTATGCAGGACATATTTTTGGGAATAGACTCCTTAAACTCACGTTTAGTCCAAGGTTTTGATTCTCCCTCACCTGGCACAACAGTCATGAAGTGACAGGAGAGTAAAGTAAATGTAAAATATTTTTTAACTTCTCAGTGTCTGAATTAAGTGCAGACTTGGATATTCAGAGCTGAAAAGTTAGATGGATGCCTTATACAGACTTTTAAAAATATAAAGGACACTTACAGGAAAGATGGGGACAGACTTTTTAGTAGGGCCTGTTGTGACAGGACTAGGGGTAATGGTTTTAAACTGAAAGAAGGTATATTCATATTGGACAAAAGGACAATATTTTGTTAGAATAACATTCATATTTTTTACAAGGGCACAAAGTGATAGGACAACAGGGAATGGCTTCAAACTGATAGGGGTTGGGTTTAGATTAGATACAAGGAAGAAATTCTTTACTGTAAGGGTGGTGAAACAGTGTAAGAGGTTGCCCAGAGAAGCTGTGGATGCCCCATCCCTGGAAATGTTCAAGGGCTGAAAAGGGATGTCACAGTGTGGGGAGTACTGGAGGCATGTTGGATGGGGTTTTGAGCAACCTTCTCTACTGAGTGACATCCTAGTCCATGCAGCGGGGTTTGAACTAGAGGATCTTTAAGGTCCCTTCCAATCCAAACCATGAGTCTATATTCTGGGAAAAACAAGGTTATAATTCAGCACCAGTATGATTTTATCAGTTGTCAATGGCTATATGGAGTTTTGTCATACAGAGCACCTTCCTCGTGGGGCTAAAACTCAGATAAAAGAAGTTATCGTACCATAAAATCTGAGTGAGGGACTGCTCCCAAAGCTGTAGGTTACCCTTATGTTCAGTATTGAACAAAAGCCTAAAAAGTCACACTGCTTTATTAACCCTCACAATAAAAGTATGTTTGTCAGAGCATGTGTCCATATGGCATATCTTTTCTGTTTTTAAAAAAGCTTTTTCTTCTGTCCCATCAGTACTCAGAAAATGCTGACTTTGCCAGGTCAGTCATTAACCAACATCCCTTATTTTCTGTCAGTCACTCTGCCTTGTTGCCACATGGCAGCATCGTTGCCAAACCCAGAAGAGGTTGGCAGTTTTGACTGACTGATCCTTTACTGATGTTGATGAATTAAAGGATGATCTCAAAGGGAAGGTGTGAAGCTGTAGGCACTCCAGGGAGTTACTGAACAGTTATTTAAGAATGCGCATACAACGGCATCAGCAGCCTCTTCAATAAATAAAAGCCATAGTCTGGACAAAAGTTCAAGAGCACTAAAGACGGTGTCCCAGTTCTGATACCAGTGTGGGCAGAGGAGGTTTTTTTGTGCAGCTCTCTAATACTATGCAATGGTCAGGAGGAAGCCAATGGGATACTTCAGCCCCAACAGTAGGGTCATGTACTACCCCAGGAGCTGGCTCCAAGGGGAGCTCCTAGAGAGTCACTTGGGCAATGGCATTTCCAAGCTCAATTGCATTTCCATTCCTAGAGCAGTTTCTACTGCTTTATTACAACACAGATGTAGCTTGCTCATTCTGTCCTCTCTCTCTTCTGATATTCTTTCACTGAAAATGCAAAGCAGTTACGTGGCCAAGGTGATAACAAATGCCAGATTATCTCGTGGTAGTTGCTATTTCCAGGATGTATCACTCAGAGCTTTCAGGAACGTCACTGAACATTGTGTTTGAGCTCCAGCAGTGACACGCTGTCATCGTATTTCCTCCGATGACTTCCTGAAGCAGGGCTTTTGTTTTTTCTAGCTGATACTAGATGTGTGTCTGCCAGAAACTAAGGAAATGAGTACCATTCCAAAGCTGCAGGATGAACCTTACTGCTACTTCAGCACAAAATAAAGAAAACTTGCACTAAAAGTTGATTATTTTTACAGTTATTACTAATTTGTTATTAGTACTTTCATGAAAGCATTCTGTGTACAAATAATGTCAGTGATAAATACAGAGGATCCTTCAGTCAGTTCCTATCCATTTGTTGCTCTAGGCTCTGTTAGGCAGCTTGGTGCACACTGATTTGAAGATCACAAAGTAACTCCAGCTGGCACAGAGTGGCTACCTGCTCCTTTTGGGACAGTGGCTCTTGTGAGCTCACCAGCCTTCTGTTCAAGTGTATACATTGGTTTCCACCTTCAGTCTTGCTTTTTAAAGAAATCAATCTTTAAAGTCCCTTCCAATCCAGCCCATATTATGATTCAATGGACTGAGCCTTTGGTTACACAGATTGAATTCTGACTTAGAGCTTGATCTCTGAGCCACTTCAGCATCTTGTCTGCTGAGACAGGGCAGATACCATGCCCTAAGGCAAATTGTGTGCAAGCTGCATACATGCTGTCAAGGATATCAAACTCTCGAAGAAGCTTTCAGAGAATGTCAAGTAGATCCTGGATGTGACCTTACGGAAACAACTAAAAGCTTTTCCCTTCAGCAACTGTACCCCTCACAATTCAAAGCAACCTTTTATTCCTAAACCCCTGTCAACTCAACCCTTAAAAAACAGAAAGCACAATGGAGAGCCCAACCACAGACGGAGCCTGGACTCCCCAGAGGAAGGAGGGCTGCATCTTCGCATCTGAGTCCCAGGATGACAATCCGTGAGTTATATGAAGTCTAAAGATGAGCGAGTAGGAGGATCTAAAGACAAAACCCCTGACTTAATCCCCCTGCTCAAATAACTCTTGAAAATTAAAAACTTCAGAGACAATTTCAGAAGTTTGTCTGAAAGCCATCTCTTTTGCCCAAGGCTTGCTGATTTTTTCTGAGGCTAACACAGGCTTTCACCCAGCAGTAGGCTAGGGTGGAAATCACAAAGGTGAGATTTAGGCCTGGCAAAATCATATCCTGTATGTACTGAAATAGAAAGCAAAGTGGACTAAGCTTCCTTTGTTCCTTAGCCAGAGAGTTCGGCTTAGCACTCAGCCTAGGCCCTCTTTCCGACTTAACACAAATTGGACTCCAGTGGTAAAATCCTGGCTCCAGCGAATTACATGGCACAATTCATGTTGCATTCAGAGCAGATCAGACATGGTAAGTCTTTGGAAACATAAGTGTAAACAATGAAAATGATTCCATTATTATTAAAAAATAAATCTTTCTTTAAGTGAAGCAATGGCAAGACATACCAAGGTTTAATAATATTAAAACTGCAAGGTCCTGTGTGGAGCAGGCAGTGGGATTCAATGATCCTTATGAGTCTGTTCCATCTTGAGATATTCTATGATTCTATGATACTATAGGCTTCAGGTTTTTAAAATAAATAGAATTTCTGTAGCAAAAGAAATGTAATACTATTAAGCTGTATTTATTGGAAGGAAAATTCATGCTTTTTAATTTACATAAAATCAACTGAGTCAAAGCCTAGTATCAGGTACCGGATGTAACAAATGCCAATGAAGTGCACTCTTTCAAATATAAATCCTTTAATTTCTGCTACTCTGAAATGCCTCAACTTAGTGTCTTTGGATTTCAATTTAGTTAGCAGGTACAGTATTTTCTTTTCTAGACACAAAGTTGGAAACCCAGCTCATATTTGATAAAGCAGCACTGGTTTTCCTTCTCCATACTTTTACCAAAAAAAGAAAACATGAAAACAGAGCCATACTTTCCAGAAGTATTTAGGTACTTGTAGATGCATACATACATACAGTTGGCTTATCAAAGATATATTAATAAAATAGCTCTCTAATATGCCTTGTGTTCAGATCCCAGAGATTTATTATAGCACTGCCTAAATAATTCCACAATTCTAATTGAAAAGGTAATAAGAAACAACAGATTCTCTATTGGCTGTATTTTATTTATTTTATGAATTCGTTTTTCTCATAACATTATCCTAAGAGGGGCTGGGTACATGCACACACACCCACACACTCCCCCACACACCCACACCCTGCAAAAAAAAAAGAAATGAAAAAGCAAGACATAAAACATTTCTTTAAAAGAAAGCTCTAATTTTTCAGACAAATAGCCCTAATATAAAGTCAGAGTAAAAGCATCTGGAAAAGGCAAAAAGGAGAACATGTATGAATAGATATAGACAAGTAACCTGGTTGTTCAACTAAAAATAATGTCTTTGCACTGGCTTCTGATAACAAGAATTTGCTTACAGGAAAACATGGGTAGAAGCATTGTCAGCCAAGGAGAAAGAGTATTAAGGAAAATGAAGACAAAATACAAACCCAGGTTTCCTGCTTGTTACAGGTCAGGCCATCCCACTTCAGTGAGCCAGATCATTTACTCCAGCTGGACCCTGTTTCTGCACCACAGTGTTGTAACTGGTGAGCTGCTTCCTCTGCAGGGGTTCACTTCTATGAGGGGGCTATGTCAGTGTTCTCAGATGTACATTTTGTTGGACAACCAAGTCCTCATCTTCAGATTTTGAGGCTTCCTCTGCAACTTCCAAGGCTCAGAGCACCCCGCATATTAAATGCATGTACATGTGTTTTGCTAATGAGACAGTCCAGAATCACTAGTGGGTTAGTGTCCCCAGCAAAAGATAAAATAGCACTTTATTTTAAAAAAAGCCTTTATCAGTTGATTTCTCCTATTTAACCATGAATAAACAAACAAACAAACAAAAAGTTAAAAGTAAATACACAACACATTTTTCACATGGAGCCATGGAAATGTATCTTTTCTGATGATTTTTTGTTTGTTTGTTTGCTTAGAGGAAGAGGAAATAATGATAAGCAGGTATTAAACTGCACCTAGGAGACAGACACATTCTGTTAGCATGGTTTTGTCAGCAAACATTTGATTACTTGCAGCTTTCTTTAGAGCCTGGAGCACAGCCAGGTGGTGCCTATTGATGGCACTGAAAGAAGGGAAACACGGTGGAAGTCACCAGAAGAGACCTTTTTTCACTTCTGCTTTGCCAAGTTGCTTGATGAGGTGGTTGATGGAAACAGCTTCTTTTCATCAGTTACAATGTGATTCTTTCAGGCTCTTTCTCAGCTCAGCCTTATTGTCAGCCCCTTACACGGGCTAGTGCCGAGTTCTGCAATGAAGTCACCATAGAAATGACATGATGAGTGTGTACTGACCTCCCAGCTGTGTTTCCTGCTCCCGAAATAAATTTGAGCTCAGTTATTACGGCGCCTCTGATTTAATAATTGGCTTTTGGGAGACACTCAAATGCTTCAAATGGAATCTTTTCTTAGGGTAAAATCCTGTTCCTATTGTAGCCTACGGGAATTCTGCCACTGGACTTTAACGAGACAACAATTTGGCCATTAATCCATGAAAATTTGCTACTCTAGTTCACACTGCCCTCCCATTTAGGACCCTGTTGTTCAGCTCACTCTGAACCAGCTTGTTTTCACTTTCAAGATAATTGTGCAAGACTAAAGAGTAATTCAAACAACAAACTCAGCAACAGCAGGCATTAGCTGCATTAACTGTATGTCTGCTGGCTAGGCACTGCCAAACCCCACTGCAGAATCTCCCCAAACCTGCTGACAGTCACTAAGTCATTGAAAACATGGAAGCAGTGCCTTCGCCTTCACTTCAACAAAAAGACAAAAAGAGACCCCTAAACAAGGGGTTTCTATGGTGCACAGCCTGGGACCATGAATGTCTTTCACCTCCTAGAGCAGGAGCTGATTCTTTAGGTCAGGGAACACCAATGAACAACTTCTCTCTAGTTGTATGTCAGGGCTCATACTAGTGGGACCATACCTTAGGGCAGACCTTCCAAATTGCCTCTTGCACATCCTGGCTGACTTCTCTAAGCTTCTATCATAACATATTGCATTTTTGTAGTATTGTTTGAGTTGGAGGTCACTGAAAATCTTCCGGCAAGATACAAACGTTCTTTTAGAAATGCCCATACATTGCTTGCTGTTTAGCAGACGTGCGCTCATGTTCCTAACTACTCTTCACTGGCACGCTTAGAAGCAATTCAGAGACTCCTGGCGTTTTTACATTAAACACCAGTGGCACAGAAAATACAGCCCATTTTCCAGAGGCCACCAAGGTCACAGTAATTCCCACTAATTCTAAGTCTGTTAGGTAACTTTTCCTACCTTGGTAATCACTCATCACTCTCATTCAGATAAGTCTAAGTTATACTCCTGGACTTCATTCCTATGATGTTTTGCAACACCTGGAGAAATACCTTTATGAACACAATGTCCGATTTCTCTGTGTGGAAGAGGGTTAAATAAGAGAATATCCAGGTTTCTGTGTCTCTGGTTAATAAAACATAGAATTTCTCTCCTGTTTCCTCTCATCGATCCTGTTTTAAGTGGTCTGGCACGCTCTGAAAATGTACAAGGGTGCTATTATGTACAGGCACTAGGTACAGCAGGTTTCAGTGGACTGTAACTGATTTGTTTCAGATGAAGAGATGCTGTTAACCACCACTGTGAATATAATTGCTTAGTTGATTTCCACATTCTTGTCATTGTTGGCCTGGCTATTGCAAGAACAAGCTGGTGAGGAATTCCCTAATGCTGGTTAAAAAAAGAAAAGAAAAAAAAGGAAGTCTTCAGGTCAGACCACAAGTTCATCCAGACGTGCCCACATCAGAGGCAATACAAATATGCCCTTCCACCACTTCACTGCTTGCCTTTTACTCCCTTTTTTACCCCAAAAACAACTCCAGGAAGAGAAACCCTTCAGGTGAGGAGGTAAAGGGACCTTTCCATATGGTCAAAACACTGAGGTGCCACCTCCAAGCAAGCTTCGGGATGTGCAGTATCTGATTCCTTCTATCACACACGGCAGGGAGCTCAGAAGCCTGTAGCTGACTTTCAGTACTGGCTGTTCCTCGCAGTCTGTCCTTACACAAAGCACACTCTGCTCTTGATGCGTTGTCTCTGTAGCACATCCAGTGCTAGTAAGTTTGTGGGAAAGCCCCCAAATGCCAACCAAGATCAGAGCTGGGTGCTCCCACCTCAGTTAATTTATCACACAATTTATCTA
Source organism: Grallaria varia (assembly GCA_013396735.1). Lineage (NCBI taxonomy): Eukaryota > Metazoa > Chordata > Aves > Passeriformes > Formicariidae > Grallaria > Grallaria varia. The sequence goes on along the minus strand of VWZG01012466.1, from coordinate 240,656 downwards.
GGCGGTTCTGGATTCAGCTCCCTCCCCTCTGGCAGGCTCAGAGCCACCCTGTGTCACCTGCAGCCTGCAGCACAGACTGATGCCTGCCCGTGCCAGACTCTATACACACACAGGATACATAGGTTCTGGTCTAAAGCCTGGTGAGCAGCATAGCACCAGGAGTGGGAATGTTACAGGGAAGGTTTTGCACAGGTGTAACTGAGGAAGTGTTGTAGTCCATGGGTACTGGGTATCCAGGCAATCTTAGCCTCTACTGCTGTTTCACACTATATTTCTAATCGAGATAATTTGGATTTTTGCGAACTTTGTCTCTCTCATGATAAACTCCCCTGCATACCCTTCCTCCTCTGACTTAATTCTTTTCCGAACACCAGAAATGAAGGCCTCTTGATTTTACAAATGCTTTGGAAATGCTTTTTCCTTCATTTGACATGCAATGTCAAGTGCACACGTAATTCTTTACAGACTGGGAGTCCTAGGTTTTCTCTCTTACCTTTTAACTTATCTCATTTGTTGTTATCTAAATCTGAGGTGTACTGTATTATTCATTTATCAGTAATACTCTTTTGAAAATAAGGAGGAAACACTGTCATTTATAGCACTTTGAACATTTTATTTGGTTTAAGTAATTTACCAACATAAATTCTCCTTATAAAAAAATGCAAACCAAAACAAAAAAACACTGTGGTGAGACACAGGCCTTTATGGAAATAGCCTGGCAGCACTTGGTATTGACAACTACACTTGCGAGCACTGCTTAACAAGAGCACAGACAAAAGGTCAACTCAAGGACTGTGAGTTGCAAATGGAAAGAACGACAGCATATTTCTTTTCAATAAATGTTAAAGTTTTGCTCTGGACTATGAACAAACCCTCAAAAACATTCATATTACAACAGCCCTTGTCATAGCACAGCCTTAGGGTCTAAAGCACACTGTAAGAAAAGAAACAGCAGATCAAAACGAAGCAATGAAGAAAAGGTGGGCTCTGTCCCATAGAGACAACTGGTAAAGAGAGGCAGAAGACAGCAGAGGGGCAGCACTTACTAGCATGACGAGCTTCATCCTCGGCATGAGCCTCGCAGTACTCTCAGCATGCCCACTGCCAAGTCAGTAAGTCAGCTCAAAAATATTTGTTGTGTTACAGTAATCCTCCGTGCAAGTCACTTTATTGTAGGATGACATGCGTTTCAGAGGTAAAACACAGAGGATCTTTGGCTCAATTCTTATTGTGAGTGACATGGAGAAAAAAACCCTCGCCATAGGACACCGATTTATTGCCTATGGCTCCATTGAAACGTCTGCATAGAAAATCAGGCTACTCCTATCGAGCTGCGTGACACCCAGCTGGGCACGCCGTGTAAATGAGGAGCTCACAGCGCCAGCTTTGGCAGTCACCAGGCCCATTGTGGACAGACATGGCTAAGCAGGACAATCATGCTACAGCATAAGAGACAGCCAAGGGATGCCTCCTCAGAGGGATCATATTGAGCAGACACTATGGATCTATACAGCGGAGAGGAAAAGAGAACATGTTGTCATTTGTAAAACCAAGAAAGACTGAGCAAGAGATGCTCCAAATTTCTGCCTTACTTCATGTAATTGGGATGCATTACCAGATGCAGAAGGCATGCAACCAGCATAAATTACTGCATCATTAACTACTTAATAGGCAACAGTTCCTCTCAGAATTAATTGGGTGAGCCAGGAAAGGCAAAATAAAAGTAGACAATGACACTATATGAGATTTTTCTCCTTCTACTACCACTCAGTAGCAGCATTAGACCACTTCCACTGAGGACAACATAGATCTGGATGCAGTAAGGAGAAGTTCTGGGATGGCACCACACCAAAGGGTATAGTTGGCTCCTAGTAATATTCCATTGCCAGGGACATTGTATTTGAGTCCTATTACATTCTGTCACAGATGTTGTGAATACATCACTGATCCTACAAATCTGACAGGCAGTAAATAACAAGTTAAACATTAACTCATTTCCCCAATAGCTCACTTCCCATATACATTTTACTGCGAACACAAAGGCGTTTCAGCTTTCCAACACTACTGCCATGCAAAGTTCACAAGCTGAATTTTGTGGTCTGTGTCTGAAATGTGCAAAATGACTTTTCAGTTTTACTACACCAAAAGGAAGTTTTTCCAGACTGCAGAACTGCAGCCAAACATGGATGTTTGATTTCAGTCTTGCAGGAAGGGCTGAGAAGTACACGCAAACACTCCTGCCAGTGCAGCCCTTCAGGAAAGTCACAGTTTACAGCACTTTCCCTAAAATGAGAAAGGAATTAAGTTATTGTTTCTATACTGGACAAAAGGTTAAAGAAAGACTCAAAGGCCCGGGCTCAGCAGTAAGCAGATGGAGCCTACCGAATGTTTCGTAAACTTCTTTTTCTCCTTGAATTACCATGGCATTTGGGGGAGGCATCTCTGTTAGTGAGACCAGAGCAGTTTTCTTGGAGGTGGGACCAACAGAGCAAAAGCCCAAATATGTTATAAAGGATAGAAAGTCCAACTTCCAGGTTCAGGCACACAGCAGAGCACAAATATGTACCTCCAAGATAAGCAATGCTTTTGAGATATAATGCTTAAGGACACAGTTCAGTGATGAACTTGGCGGTGCTGTGTTAATGGCTGGACTCAATCTTAAAGGTCTTCTCCCACCTAAAGGACTCTACGATTCTATATCAGTAGCTTAACTTGGTCAGGTAGTCACTTTTTGAAAAGTGTGTCAGCTTTGGTGGTACTCAAAGGAAGCTCTTTCTGATAAGGGGAAAATGAGAGAAACCAGAAAATACTAAAAAGGAATGAAAGAGGCTCATGTTGCAGGCTGCTTTGAATCAGGAATCAACATCTGACAATAAATAAAAGAAGCCATGCAATGAGAATCACCTGTGAACGGCTCTGACCGAAAGGACCAGCTCGATTCACTACAGAAAAGTGGAGACAGAATAGCAGCACAGACTAAAGCCAGAAACAAAGCAAAAATGTTTCAGGTAATTTATGATACAGAATTCTAGAAGCCTGGTGAAATTATAGCTGTGTGACATTTCAGCATAAGAAAGACCATACATTGGAGATATTGTGCAAAAAAGACATGCTGAAATACTGAGTAAAACCTTTAGAGAGACAGTGTCTGCTTACATTGGGATGGGGGTTGATGCTGCTCACAGTGATCCAGAAAGAAGGTACTAGGTACACAGAGGTGAGCTAATAGCTAGGTAGCCCTTAAGAAAGGTCAGATAAGACTGTATCTGAAACAGGCTACATTGTAGCTCAGAGAGAAAGGAATGTAGTTTGGAAAGAGATTTGCATTTGAAGAAATTAAACATAAGATGTACATCACACAAGGTGATAGTAATTAGGCTTGTGGTTATGGTTAAGGTCTCTCAAAGATCAAGGGAAAAGAAAGGACAAATGGAAGGACACTTTTCCCCCAAGAAGTCCATCAATGAAAGGAAAATAGAGTATGATGAGAGAAATATAAATAGAGGCAAATAGCCACAGAGGGCAAAGGATGCTGGGACTTCAACAATGTCATGGACTTTGTTGAAGATGGCAGATAGAGAAAGAAGGGTGTAAAATACTGTCTTTCAGTTTTTCCTAAGACAAGGTCACTAGAACTCAGGAATATGAAGCATGTACCACACAGTTATTTACAGCATAGAGAAATATTGCATTTGAACTTCTATTACAGAGGAAGAAACTTTCATATTGCTAAGATCTGGTCCACTAACTTCCCATTCCTGGTGTCACACCTGTTCTCTCGGGGGGGANGGGGAAAGGGATGCAAAGGATTTATTGCTTTCTTAAAGCCCAGCTCAGCTGCAAATAGAAAACAGGGAGAAATGTGGATGAAAAGCACAGCAAAGCCTCAGAAAGGGTGAAGCAGAGACAAAGGAATGACAATAATCTGTGAGTGTACAACTCCTCTCCCATGGAAACAGGTTGAACATTTTGATGTGAAAGGCTTATATCAGCCTTCAAACAGCCATAAGGTTTGAAGTCTTGCACTCCTTAGAAATAAATACCTTGTCTTCAAAAACCCTGCTGAGAAATCTGTCCTGTCCAAAAGCTCAGGGTCTCTGCATCAGCCTCTACATGGAGCCTGTTAGCAACGCAACTACTACCAGCAGCAATACTGGGCTACCCCAGTGGGATCTGGAGGAATGTCTCAAGCTAAACCAGCAACATCCTGCAGCCAATGTCACAGCAGAAGGCAGCCATCAAGAGAGGAGATTCCCCACAAGTTGGGGTCCTTCCCTCTTTCTTCCTTTTTTGATTACTTCTGAATTCTGGGCATCTCATCAGGACAATTCTTAGATCCAGAGCCAAAACAATTTGAATGTCCACAACGTGGAAGTTATTGAACACTTACCCCAATAGCACAAACCTATTTATAGTGCCCCTGACTAACGAAGGCCCTTCCCAATTCTGAACCTATAGGACCGCATATTTTAACAGGGTATTCATTTCATTTTAAAAAAAGCATCCCTTAACTGTAGCCAGATGTCCACAGAACTCAGGAAAAAGGTTTCTCTACCAGTGCCACTTGGTTTACTCTTACATCTGTTGTATAGCTCAGGAATTAGTAGAATGTAAAATGTTTTATGAATTCCCTCTGCTCTCATTCAGTGTTAATATATTCAATATGTTTTTCTAAAACCACATGCACATTTTTTCCATTTCTTCTAATTTACTTGCATAACTTAACTCCCAAAGCTAACCTGGAAAATTCACAGAAATTTGAGACAAACCCTATCCACCTATATAAAAGCTCAGGCCATTTCTTGTTCTATGGAGGATCATTTCCAAAGGCTGCAATCTGACCTGACTGAAGTTAGAGACAAAAAGTTGAGGGACTTCGTTAAAAGCAAGTTTGGCTCAAAACTACCTCCAGGACTTTTCCCTCATCCCTGTTATTTATGGTTGAGACACACCATCCACTTTATATGAACATGTTTGAATCAGTATTCAGAACTTCAGAGCTCCTTGGACTGTGCTTAAGCCTATACACACCATTACGGCATCATGATGGAATTATTAGCAATATGGTTGTTTTTTTAACTAGACATTTCTTTTCTGTCTGAAACTGAACTTTCCACCTTGTTTCCCTCCCTTCAATCTCAGTAAGTAAACACTGGTGTCAAATTTGCCAAATAAATCCCAAATCATCTTGGTCTTTTGGTTTTTGGTGCTGAGCAAGGGGAAAATGACAAACTCTAATTACCATCTTATTCTCTACTGTGCTAAGCACAAATTGCTTCATATTCAGCATAAATAGTAATTTTGTTCTCTAAAGTAAATTCTGATCTGATTTCGATTTTCTTCTTGGTTAGAAAGGTGGTTGGCTTTTGCACAGAAGAAGGAAGAAAGCAAGTGCTCAGAGCTGCTTATGTGGTACAGACTTAACAAGAAGGGTTATGAAAATCAATGAATGGGAAATAGCTATTCTAGATGCTGTATTTCCATCATTCTGATCTCAGGCTGTGCACACAGTGTCAGCATAAATCCACAGAGAGCAACAGCCTCTGCAAATCCTGCACTTCCAGCTGAACTTGCTGGAAGTGAATTCCCTTTGCACAGTGTTCCCCCAGCTGAATGCTTCAAGGGGCAAATCCAGCTTCCCTCTCCCTCTCAGTGTCCTGCTAGCATAGCCCACATTGTATCACTGCATGTTGGCATATTTTAGTATGTTGTCACAGGATAGGAAACAGGTCTGGAAGAAGACCTATGAACAACTTTGTAGTCAAGAGACAATTTTTTTTGCCCTATTAGTCCTCCTGGGGTGGGCAGAGGGAAATGCATAACTATTGATATACCCGAAGAGATTACATTCCCCATCAAGTGGCCTTGGGAGAATATTCATTTCCTTTCCACTCAGTCAATCCTCCACAGAAATAACCCACAGACAATACACCCTTTGGGTCTAAGATCTGCTCAGCTGCAAAGTTACTGTCTTTTAGTCACAGAGAAAAAAAGGGGGTTGGAGGAGCATGAAAAGGTCATCTGGTTCATTCTTCCATCATAAGGCAAGATGCGCTACACCTTCATCTCTCTGTATAGACCTTTCCTTTAGTTCTAACAATCTCCCACATCACAAGTTCCATATTGCCCAGCCTCCTTGTCCAGCCCACATTTGCAGTGAAGCTCAAGACTTCCCATTCTGTCTCCCACAGCTACAGATGAGCGGTGAGTAGAGTGAACATGCAGGTAGTATCTCCATGGAGTCATTTTACTGCATTGCTCCTATGTATTGTGTCAAAACCACACAAAGCACAAGCTGTTCAGGTGAATAAAGAGTAAGCACTGCAGGTGCCACTACCAGAAATGTTTGCTACACCTCACATTTCAGGAGAAAACATCCTAGATTGAGTGATTCAAAGAGCAGCAGCTCCCCATCGGCAGCTCAGCAGCTATAGCCAGAGACCCTCTGCACTGTAATTGGCAGGAGAACAAGGCATTTGCTTAATTTTTGGTCTCTGGGTGCTATAAAAGTATAAAAATCAGGTGGAAAAATGTCTCCAAAAGCACAAAACCAAAGCAAAATATGATTTAAGGAGATGCAGTCTATGTACATATTTCTCTGTTTCGTAGATAATCTCTGGCTTCCTGACTCTTCTCTCCTTCCCATTCCTTTAAGTTTAGGCATAGTTGTTACTACATTGTAGTGATGAACACTCTTAAAGTATGATTTCTTCACACTGCCATGTTCTACATCACAGCCTTGTGTACAGCATCCAGGCTGTTCACTGCTGTCAGACATTACCCTCCACCTCCAGGCATCCCTCTCAGCTGTGTCTGCAGTCAGCCAAGGCAGCTCAGGGCTGCAGGCAGAAGTGGCTGTCAGCTTACATGTGGAGCCAGTCAGCTAAAGGACTTGTTTCTCATTGCAAAGTCCCAGCCAATGCCACCCACAGCCCATGACTTTTACAGTTCCCCTGCGCTGAAATGGAAAAAGATGCAGAGGGCTTGGTACCAGCTCCTCTCCCCACTAAGAAAAAACCTTTTATATCAGCTTTACCTGCCCAGTACACAGGTCTTTTATGACACTGCATCAGCCAACCTATAAAACAAATGCTGGGCTCAGTATCATTGCATTCATGATTTGCACTGTGAAAACAAAAATTTTCCCATTCTATAACTTACAGGGAGGATAAAGAATATAATTCAGCATCAGAAGATCTCCTCTGGATTTGGACAATAGCCTAGTGGCAGACAAGGAAAATTACCAACAACCAAGAAGGTACCTCCTGCCTCCTTATGAGGCCTGAATAAGTAACTATATTAAGTTATGTTTGCCCATTTCTCCTAGTTTTCCAAAGGGCAAATCAAAAAGGGAACAGGAAGCAAACAACTTGGTCAACTAAACCTGCTGCAGTACATCTGTCTTTTTAAAAGCTTGAGTCAGCAAGCTGTGGAGGTTGGAGCACTTGCCTTGGAAGGACATTAATCCCAGGGAAGTGTGCAGAAGCAGCAGCAGCAGAGGGCCTCAGCGAGCTCCCCACAAAGTCCAGGGTCTGTGTTTCAGAAAAGCTGCGAACTGCAGTGTGGGAACAGAAAGGACCTCTCCTATTATAGCTGGAGAGAAGGCAGGAGGTGCAGCCAGGATGCAGAGCACCCACTGCAGCACAGCTGGAACAGCAATGGTGTCAGACCAATGACCCTACCAACCTGCTCAGGAGAGCAGGCTCTGACAACAGCCAGCACCAGCTGTTTGGAAACAACGGGAAATGATTTGCAAAGATGGCAAATGGGTATTTGGTTTCCATCCAGTGGGTTTCTTTTCGAAGAGGGTTTGTGCCTGAGCACTCTGTCTGCACCTACATATGTACTGGCTGAGGCATTTGTGCACTCAGCTTAAGAGGCTTTGGAAGTAGAAAATAAGAACCTGTAATTTTATTGTGATTCAGCAACACTCTGAAACTTCAAGTTCATTCAGTAAATAACAGGAAAATCCAAGGAACTACACCAAGTCTTTTAAATCTCAACCTTTCTGTAACTGAACCTCACTTGAGAAAACAGGTGATGTTCCTCACTACACTGCTTCTTTCCACCTCTCCCTCCATCTCAGAGTGGCTACTGCTGCTTCTTCAGCATCTATCTCAAGCACAGCATAGATCCATCAGCACTGGTCTTACTGTCCCAGCTCTGTTCCTCCAACATGCAAGCAGAGCACTGCAACAAAAATGTTTAGAAATCTCCTGTTATGATGAAGCACAAAATTATTTTTATTTCACCAAAGCAAGGGGTATGGCCTACAACATCTGAATCCTTCAGATTTCTGTACAGAGTAAGAAGGAATTAGCAAACAACTCAGGTACCTACTAAACAAAGGAAAGAAATGGGTCAGTGCAGGTCAAATAGCTAAACCCAGCTTTTCAGGCCAAACTGATCTGAATTCAAACCAATGATGTCCAATTCTGTAATTTACAGCTTAGTAGCATCTCCCTCTGGAATGTCAAAATAGCAACTCAATGCATAGTCCAGTGCTTTCACATTTCCCTAATGGAGCTATTCACATGCTGAACAAAGCCTGAAAGGAGCCAGGCTAGGAGGAAAAATGTATGAATCTCACTAAATATGCAGTATTTAAAATGCAGGTCAGAGAACACAATCGAGTTTAATTAGAAAACTCAAACGGGACCCTGCATGTTAATGCACTTGCTCACTGCTTGGGTTCATTTCAAAGTGCTCCCATTTGATTGTCCTTGGAGACATTTGTGTTTGTATCTAACAAAGGAGATAAAAAATGACAGGAAATGTTTGTTCTGGGTGTATCTGTGTAAATCTGCTTGCAGCAAAGATGTTATTGCAGCCCTCCGCTATAGCACTGAGTTCATGAGACAGGACTGGCTGGACACTCAGTGCTGTGTGAACCTTCTCCCCTGGAAAACCCCTTATTAATCTGCATCCGTAGAAAAATGTAGTTTCCAGGGCACTGGTGTTTGACTTTTACAACTTTGGAAAATTATGTCATGAATTATTAGAGCAGTGACACAGATCTGTATCACGAACTGCCTGGAAATGATTGCGTTTTCAGTGCCTGGTGGCCAATTCTCAAATGTGGTGCACAGGGATGCTGCTTAAATGTACAGATGCAACGATGATGGATTTAAAATCCAAAACTTTACATGCTTTTCTATGGTCATAAATAATACTGCTTCTTGAAATCACTCTGTGTCCTCACAAAGGTAGAAAACCCCAAGTGTGTAAAGTGCAGACCCCACTGAAGCTCATCAGCTGATCCTGTTGGTGCTACTTGAATATGATTATGATGAAACGAGTTGGGTAGCACTCCTATAGATTAATTTTTCAAACCTTCTAAATTTAGGCCTTCACTATATGTTTTTCAAAAGTGATCATATAATATAAACCACTAATGTTTATAGCTAGGTTTAGTAAATTTCATATAAGCAAAAATAAAGATCTATTGCGCTTATGCTTCCTTAAGTTTAGTGCTTTTGTGGAAAAAAAGATATAAGGCACAAATCACAGCTGAACTAAACACTGTGAAATATATTCAAGAAACAGTTTAAACTACTTCAGGCCAGGACTGACCTGAAGGGAGATACTAGGCGGTTATTCCACATATCCTTATGAGATTGCCCCCCTTCATTGACCCTAGAGACATTATATAAAGTACACATATAGGTACAAGAAAAAAAGAAAATTAAATACTGACTGGAGGCACACAATGTTTACAACAGACCTCAAAAAGCCCAACAGGAATGGTCCAAAGACTCTGAGTGTTTTCAGACTACTCCTATCTTCCTGTTGCATGTGCAGTCCAAAAATTTCAATGCTAAACTCACGCACAGGTTCTCAAAATTTCCACACAGAAATCTCTCTCCCTCAGAGAGTCCTGTCCTGACTAGAAGATACTGCTTCTGTTTGCATGGCGCAGTAGGGGATAGAGGGCTGGAGTCCCAGTGCTGGGACACACAAGGAACTGAACTGGAATCAAAACAGATTATGAACAGAAGATTGACCTCTGTAGATGCTTGTTATTTCAGCTGAATTAAATGCAACTATAGCAAGTGGCAGCAAACACACATATCTAAACCAAGGTTGTCAGCACCAAATATAAGATGTAAATCATACTTTTGAAGAAATATTTAAACCCATTTTTAAAGAATTATCCACTGATATGGTCATAAAAAAGAAGCGAATCACAGTAACAAAATAAGGCGAAGATCAGGAGGAATGTCCTCTTCTGTTCTTTATGACTACCTCAGGCTCAAGAACAAGCTCAAGGCTGCAACACTGATGTGGGATTGTTCTATTTTGTGTGACAGCCACTTGTAAGGTGATCAGTGCATGGACTGTGAAAAGTCTTCGGAATTGCTTCAACCTGGAAAATGCTGGATTCAAGTGGTTGCTTATTGAAATAACTGCACCTCCAGTTCATGCACTTGGTCAAGAGTGATGGGCATGGCTCATGCTCCTCAGTGTCACCCAGATCCATGGGGTAGGCCCAAGGAGTCCATCCACAGTCTGTTGCTCACCAGTGTCCTTCCCACGATCAACACATCGTGGAACCAGCCATGGGGACCTTTCTGAGTTTTAACCTTAGAGGACATCTTATTCTAGGAAAGGTCTGCTGCTGCTAAAGGCTATCCCATGAGGGGCATGACCTCTCTGAGGGCAGTCAAGACAAGTCTCATGTAAAATTCACTTTCAGCAGCTGCAGGTGGGTACAACTCTCCTTATTCTGCCCTTATTCTCTCCTTGGCCATCAATAGATTCTATGGCCACTGGAGGCATCAGCTAGGCCTCTACAAGGGACATCCCAAGCAGCTTTTTCCCCAGGAGGGACTAGTGGAGCTACAGCATCTCTCCAGTCACCCTCATCCGAAGAGCACACACTGCCCAAAACCTGGGGGCACTGTTAACCACCTCATTTGAGTCAAAGTTTATCCAAAGATACTGACCCCAAAAAACCCCAGAAGCCGCTTTAAATACCTCACCTCTTAATTTGTGACTGGAGATATTCTTTGGCATGCAGATGTCTATGTGCTTGTATTTTGCCTCTTCCTGCCCTCAGTGACATACTGCAACAGCTCAGGACAGATTTCACTCTCCAGCAGCGCAACAGGAATTTGAGGGCTGCATTTTTCTTTCCCAAAGGGGTGACAAAGGCTACTGAGCATCTCTGCTCCTTTGAACCTTGCAGACAAACTGACCAAAACAAATCTCATTACTTGGGACATATTTTACCTCCTGCAAAGGGTGAAACAGGCCAAGTGCAGAGATTGTTAAAGAAAACAAACCCAGCCACCGTCCTTCATACGTGCAAAATCACTGAAGCCTAAAGCATTTCCAGAGATCTCCCACTGTGGGGAGCTACAGACCACAATGGCCCCGAATCACCCAGAGGGAAATAAAGGGTTTGAATACAGCAGGTAGGAACTGGGTATCAGGATTTCCTCCTGGAGAATGTGTCACAAATGTGTGGCGCACAGAGAGTCAAAGACATGGGTACCCACATGCCAGAACCGAGCTGGTCCTCTGGGCAAAGGGCTGGCAGGTCCCTCGTTGCATGTCTCCATCAAAGCTGCAGGTAGCTGATGCCCTGAAGGAATGTGAGCTCTTGCCTCCTTCAGAAATGCTCCTGGCTCTTTGTGTGTTGCTCCTGGCAGAGGAATTCCCTTCCCGACCCCCAGCAGGAGACCGCTTTAGGCATGTGCACAGACAGACAGCCTGCTATGCCAGCCAAAACAGCCTTTCTTAAACCCTGCACATTGACATCAGGTTGTGAGCTGATGTTAAAAAAAATAAATCTGTTAGTTTTAAACTATTCCCTTAGCGGAAAAGCTCATGGCTGTAAACAGATGGCCCCGTTTCATCCAGCAGAGAGCAATGGGAAAAATTAAATAACTGTCAGAGGAACACTTCAGTGAAGTGAGGCGAAGTAGCACTAGGATTTCAACATGAGCTAAATGCAGAACTGAGAGGTGAAATCAGACATGAACTTTTGGGTCTCAGCAAAAATCCTTACACAGGAAAGAGTGGCAGTGCAACACAGAAAGCCACTGCGGAGTGGAAGCCAGTCAGCCATAAGCAGACGAGAAGATGTCGCTCTTTAATATAGCTGCAGGGCTGACTTGTATTTGAAGATTTAGCTTGAATACCCACTCACCTACAAGACTCTCGGGTGCACCAAGACACTGACCTTTCAAAAGGTCAAATTCTTAATAAGCAACAGAGTGAAGAAAGCACAAGAAACAGCCTGTTTCTCAAATTCCAGGCGGGACAAATCCACCCCATCGGCAGTGAAGTAGTGTCTGATGGTGCCAAATTCAGCCTTGCTTGGGGCTGGACCTCTGCTGCTGGGCTGAATCTGATCCAAGCAGTTAAAAGACAGTTGTTTTGGTTAATCCCCACACACGCCCAAACTGCTACTACTTTACCACTTTTTAGTCTATTTATTAAAAAAAAAAAAAAAAAAAAGACCTGGTACAAAGAACATAGGCCAGACAAAGGAAAGTTACTCCATCTGAAATTGCTACTGAGAGAGGCCTCCCTTTGTAGCAGGAATTCTGAATCGAGTCCACTTATAAGGCTGTTGAAGTTTAGGTTGGTTTGTTTAGATTCAGAGTACAGGCCACAAAGTATACAAAAAGCATTCACAGATAAGCAGTGAAAGCATTATGATCCCCATAGCTTGCAAGGCTGAATAAGAAGGAACTTATCTGCAGCAGGTTATAGAAGTATAAAATCTTTCTTTCCTGAATTTTCACTGCATCTGCTGTATTTTCACAACCATAACGGGGTAACTTGTTAAAAGCACAAGACTTGATGATTCATCAGAAGCACTGGTGATATGCAAAACACATTAAAATGAGGCTAAATTTCTACCAGTTCTTCTCTTCCATCTGCCTTATGGCCTTTCCTATATATTCTCTACTCCCTGTGCTGCAGATCCCCTCTTCTCCTTCTCTCTCAGCATCCGATTTTGGTACATTATCTGGAGGTATCAACTTTGTGTACTTTTAGGAGCTTCAGTTTATACAAATGAAAGAAGAATGACCAAACAACAAAGCTACATTTAAATGTGTGCTCACTACCTCTCAGAGGGTGAGCACCTTAGAGCAAATAGGTTTATTTTAAATACCTCCAGAGTTTGGTGGATCACAGCATTGCAGAATTACAACACCAAAGTAAAGTCTCCCTCATGCAGTGTGGGAACGGCTTAGAGTTTTATTGAGCACATACGGTCTAAAATAGGATAGCTGCATTCCTGGCAATAACTGTGGAGCTTTTAAGTAAACAGTCTTAGGGAAAAGTTGATGAAAGGAGACAAGAAATACCCATTTTAAATCTCTGGGCAGTGCTGTCCGTGTTTATGACATGCTGCAACAATTCCTTTTTTGCCTCTTTCCTCTTACCTCTTCCACAGCTGTGGGTTGAGTTGTCCTGGCTCTATTAGAGTCATGGAAGATGCAACAGGGATGCAATATGTAGGATAGCCCCAAAGTAAGAAAACACTCGTGTAAAAGGACACATTAATTTCCAATTAACTTCAGCAGAACTAAAATCATGCTTACATGAGGCCACAGTTTATATCTCACTCTGCTTCTAACTAGTGTAAGTCGTTTTTCTCCAAAAATACAGGCACACACACAGCTGCTGAAGTGGATGCAGGTAGGAAACACATTTACTGTGAAACTCTCTAAGAGTGAGAAAAAAATGGTTGGCTAATAGTAATTTTTCTCTCAGTGGTAACAGACATTTTAGCAACATACACATCCAGGTTTTAAATGAAAACCAGAATTAGAAGACATTAGAGATATACCACCTTTACATCTGTAGTTGCTGAAGGAGTTAAATTTTCAATTTCCTATACACTGGAAGCCCCTTATATTTTCATACCAAATGTACATGGTCAGAGTGTATGAAAAGCAAAATGACAAACAAATTACAGGTGAGATACAGTACAGGCTGCAGAGTGACACTGCGAATTTTCTAGATTTTAAGGTCCCTGCAGGAACTGCCTATCTGGAGATTTGGAATGCAACTCTAATGTAAATTTAACATGTTGAGCATCTGCATTTTCAGCTTCAAAAGGAAATAAACTTTGGAACTGGCAGAACATAATCTCCTTATGCCTTCAGGAGAGCACACTCAGGTGCAACAAAGCACCTGGAAGCACAGGATGGTGTAAGAGCAAAACCCTCCAATTAACATAAAGCAAGAGCGGGCAGGTGGGGGGAGTAATTTAGGACAGGACTCAGTGCCAAATCTGGCATATACATTAGGGTATTATGTGTGAAGTATGAAATGCTTGCAGAAAGCTCCACATGACAAATCCAATGAGATATGTGTACATTTAAACACCCTGGGATTTCTGAAGGCTGCAAACAGGGAAAATCAGCTTAGTGTAAGGAAAGATATGGCCACTGAGGATCCCAGGGTAGTGTTAGTTACAAAAGGTCAGGAAAGCAGAGAGAAGTCCAGTCTAGAAGCAGCACTGGGGGTGTTCTCCCAAAAGGAGAAAAAAGGAGGAAAAAAAAAAAAAAGACATTTTCGACATACTTTTAATGCAAATCCTAAAGCAGAATTCCTACTGAAAAGCCCAAAACAAGAAGCCTAAAATGACAGCGAAAGGAGGAGTCATCATCCCATCCCATTCAGAAAGCCATGTTTCACCACGAGTGACTGCAGGGTACCACAAGACAGAGTCAGCTCTTTGGCAGGGCAGCCTCAGGTGGCTGGAACAGAAGGCAGCAGCAGTGAGCCAAGACACTGCTACTGAAAAGGACGGGTATTCGCTAAAAATGTCCCTAGAGGGACATTTTCTTACAATTTTCTTTTGTAGATGTTCAAAGCAGTACAATTGCAACTTACGATCATCTTTATGAAGATAAAGGACAAACATTAACTCTTGAGTTATGGCTGGTACTAAAACAACTCCCCAGTGATCTGACAGTCATGGGAAACCTTTGGGAGCAGCAGTTCATTGAACAGGGTGAAGTGGCAAGTTCTCTCAGATACGTGCTAGCTAGATATAAGCTAACCAGTTCTCTAAAGTTGGAGATATGTTTTACATCCCTCAGGAAGCAGCTGATTTAGGGTCTAGAGGAACAACAAACAAACTTCTTCAGGTCTCTTTAGTGGGTGAGAATCTACTGCCTGAAGGCGAAAAGCAGGAGTGTGAAATCAGCCGCTGACCCTGAAAACACTGTCTCATTCCATCATTCAGAAATTAATATGGTTAAACTTAACGTCCTGGGAAGAGAAATAAGTCTTTTGAAGGACACAGTATAGAATGGATAGTTTGGGCATTCAGGGACTTTGGGATGGGTTTTGAAATTATTAGCTGGGAATCCTGCATTTCCATGACTGCACATGCAACAGTAGCATGTTACTGAGCCTAAAAGCTGCTACGTGCTTCCGAGACCTCAGCCTACTCAAGAGTCATTATTTGTATCTTAATTACAGACACGTCGCCCTGGCATGAGACAAACATTTTTTTGCCAAATGTGACCAACCTTCACAGCCTGATGATTGCAAAATTTCATTTTTTTTTAGTAATTTTTATGGTCTTCAAACACAAACATTTACAATTATCGCATTATCTACATCAACAATTTAATACATAAATTAGAATTACTTAGTTAAGCTCACAATCTTGACTAGCAGCATTTCCTGTTCAGTGATTCGGATCAGCGTGGGCTGATCCTTACTGGAATGCCTGAAACCTTTAATTGTATTGCACGTGAACACAACAGGGTTTCATGTTCATGGCAGTGATTTAACGTTCACTCCCCCTTAATGAAGTAAGCCTTTTAGTGATCCAGAGAAAGTAAGTTAACAGCTTCAATACTTTGGCTTAAAGGAGTCCCTTTATTGATCAGCATAAACCCCAATACTTCTGCAACAACTCTCATAGCAAATAAATGTCAGCAGTAGTTGGTCTGGTTTAGAAATGAGTGCTGCTCTTCTTCTGGCAACAGTTAAGGGCAAAGATTTCCCTTGAAATAGCGAAACCAGTTCTCATTAAAAATCTGATTTTGAGATCCCTTATCAGCAATACCTGGAGCAACTCCAGTGATGTCAATAACACAACAATGGGGTTAAATCAGGCTAAGTGAAAGGAAGGACTCAGGACCACAGGCAATAGAAGTTCTGTGCCTATTTATATCAGATCCAAGCTTGTCCTGGCTTATCTAACTCTCATGTGTATTCATGAAAAACAAGTATGTACAATGCAGCAGAGGTACCAAGCAAACTTGAAAGAGCATCCATTGAAATATTTTTGGCTGCTTCTCATAATCTTTTATTTACTCGGTGTATGCAAATCGCTTTAAATAGTACTTTTCCCTCCAATACAGAAACTCAAAAATTGCTTTCCTCTCTTCCTTTTACTCTGGCAAACTTCTGTCTGCAACATCCTTCAGAAGACTATGAACAATCTGCGGGCTATAGTGGACACCTACATGGAAGAGCACAAATTTACCGTCCTCACGTTCCAATCTGAATGAACCCAGAGCCACTCCACTCTGGAAATAAAGCAGAAGGCCACTTCAGCAGAGACGATTGTGGTCACAGACTTCTGAAGTGGAGCTACATTAGTTCTGCCCAGTATTCTCTCAGAAGCAAGTAAATTCAAGTCTCTCTAGACTCATTTGCAGATGGGTCAGATTTGTAGATACAAAAAAATGCCCCAAGCAATACTCAGGAATTTGAAAATTGTCATTAATTTTGAGGTCTTTGTTGAAGCACCTTGTGTTTGACGTTTAGATACCAGGAGAAGACATGACTTCATTAAGCTCGAGATGGCCAGGACTTCAGAAACAAAATGAGACCAGACAGACTAAACCCATCAAATAAAATTCACATCTCAATTTGGGACCTGAAAAGTTAAGGAAGTTACCAAGAAATGCAGAGGGAACTTGTGACATTTTCAACTTGCCATTTTAATTCCTGGGGATTTTGTTTCAAGAGGTAACTCATGAAAATGATATTCTACTTTTCATACACAGTGGGAAAACTAAAGTCATCTTTGTCTATGCTTTCTGTGTCACTTGCAATTTTGAGAACCAAATAATCCCAATCTGGTCAATTGTTCCTTATATGCAAGCCCTGCTGCCCTTTTGGGGACCTCTGCCAGGATGTCCCTTTTTGCAGGACACTTATGAATGAGATGAGCAGGACAGACCTCAGCACAGATTCCTCATGGACTTCACTGGTAACTCCCTTCATTCACTCCAAGCCTTTGTTTCTTATCTTTTAATTACTGATATAACCATGCCAGGATCTTCCTTCCTCTATCACAATTGCTTCTGCTCCTAAAACAGCCTTTGGCAAGGGCTGCTTCAAAAACTTATCAAAATCCATATAGATAATATCAACCAAACCACATTACCTATGTACTTGTTGATCCCTTCAGAGACATACAAAACAAGGGTTTACAACAGTCCTTAAAGGAGCTGTATGGATTGTTCCTCGACAGACTCAACTGTCCAAGCATTTACTCATTCTATCCCTTATTAGAGAGCCTCTGCTAGTTTGTTGATCTTGCAGGCCTTTAGCTCCCCACATTCCCTTAGAATCCCTTCAGGGTGGACATCCATCACCCACATTGAGGTCTTCAGACAACTGAGAAACTTATAAACAACGATACATTTTACTGTAAGCAAGGCAGCTACCAGGTTTGAGTTTCCTTGAGTTCTTAGACAAAGAACTGTTTTATTACCTACTGCATCATAACTTCTTTCACAGTAGCCTCAATATTGGACATATGCTCTCATGAATCTACCCCAAAATGCTCTATGTCTGCTTCACCTGTTTCTTCCACAGTGAATAACAATGAAGATAAGGAATCTGGCTTCTCTGCAATAGGGTGTCCATCATCTCCAGCTGATCATTTTTAAACAGTGATCATAAAGTGATCCTACAGATTCTCTGGTCAGCTTTTTGCTCTCTAGAGTTTGAAGAATTAATTCTTGGGTTTGAGTCCTTTAGCTAACTGTTCCTTCTTTTTGTTTTTTATTTTTTTATCTCTTCTGATGGAGATTAGGATCCTTTCCCTTCTCATCCCTTGGACATGCTTTCTGCTTTTTAAAAACTGTCTTCCTGGCATTTCATGACCTAATTTACTTTGCTGTTTAGCCCGCCTCTGCTCCCTTTGAACATTTTCTAAGCTTTTATTAAAAGGTGATACGTACCAGTGATTCCAGTGGGATATTGTTCAGCAACTCCATACCTCCTCCAAGTGTTTAATTATCTTGAAGTTACCTTCTCACATCCTTTTATAAATCTTCCTCATACACACATACCTAATCTTATAGGAGATGAGTACAATTGGGGTGGGTGTTTGGCCTTTTTATCTCTGTAGGGACACTGAATCTAAAGTACCTCGTAGTCACTGCTATGAGCTGCACTCAAACTGCAAGACTTTCAGCCAGATCTGTCACCTTACTTAATGTCAAATCAAGGGCTGTGTTTTCTTTTGTGATGCACCTTGATCAGCTGCTGCAGGAAACAATCACCGACACTGTCTGCCCATTTCTCCTCTGGGCAAATATTAGACAAGATGCGAAGCAACAGACATGGTGGTAACCGGATTTTCCACATACAAGAGTATTTTCTGCCCCTGTGATTTCTGCATATGCTGTTAGAGTCATGGTCCTGGCAGAATAGACAGTAGTAAGGATCTAAGGTTATTCTCTTCCTCTTTGGACATGAAATTTCAAGCCAGGCTGCACAGAATTCCTGACAACTCCTGCTACCAAACCTGACACTTAAACTGTTCTGTGGGAGTTTTTTTGACTGATCTCAAGCATTACAAATTCATGTCCAGACTTGCACCTTACTGTGAATTAAGCCCTTCCAGATGGCAGGTGATATCTAAAAGTTGGAAGTACAGTTGTTCTGTTCTCTCATCTCCAAAATAAACTTTTGACAGGTCTTCCTGATGACTTTTAAAGAAACAAAGGAATTGGCTATGTACAAATCTTTTAAAAATTAACAGTAAAAAAAAAAAAAAGAAGGGGATGAAAAATTGATGCCAGGTAGGGATTAGTTTTTCGTGTGGAATTGCTATTTGTAAGGATTTTATCTCATTGCCTGTGAGAGATGAGATGGCAGCAGCTGTCTGTCTGCCGGGTTTTCACATACACAAAGCACTGTCAGAAGATGCTATTCTCAGAATTATTTTTTCAAATCCCTGTAGTGCTACACAGAGCACATGGACTTTCATCCTGTGCAATGGCCCAGATATTTCCAGTGGAAAACAGGTCAAGCCCTGGCTTCAAGTTTAAACAAGCCAGAGACTTTTGTGCATGAAAACAAGTTGTCCAAGTACTTCTTGCCATCCAAGAGTGTGTTTAAGTTATCTGTGAAGACCTAGCCAGTAAGACAAATGTGCTCCAGAGATGCTGTATGGAAGTGGAGGGCGTTTTTTTTAACTTTGAGAGCTCTGTGCTGAGGAATAGGGAAGGAGAAATAAAACAATAATTCTCTTGGCACAGTTTAAAAAAAAATACATCTTCTGCCAAAAGTTGTCATTTAATTTTGGTCTCACTTTAAAAATAAACTTTACAGAACATTAAAATTCTCTATTTTGTATCCCTCAGGCAGCAAAAAAGGATCAATTAATGTCAAGCTAAATAAAAAGAAACAAACCAATCTGGTTTAAATACCTAGAAATTAATAGTTAGACATTAAAGTCTTCAACCCCTTAAGCTCCTGGCTTCCATCACAAAGACAGAGTTCCTCTTCCAGCTGTCCAGGTCAGCAGTGGAGGCAACACTTCAAATACTGTAATACAAAATGTACTGAAGTAGAATCTCCCTTGGTTACATGAGTACATCACACAGTCACAGACAAATGTAGGTAGAAAGGGACCTCCAGATGTGATCTAGTCCTACCCCTGCTCAGAGCAGGTCAGCTTGTTCAGGATCATGCCTCCTTGGTGGTTTGCAAAAACCAGGTGGGTTTGACAGAGCAAAGAGAATAATGAGACTGGTGCACAACACTGACCTCATCATTTAGACTCACTTTTCAGAATAAAAAGAGATGGAAACAGTAAAAAATGAACATGGTTTTGGATACCCATAATAAACCAAGTTTTGTTGTGGTTTGTTTGGGGTTTTTTTCTTTGTTTTTTTCTTTTTTTGTTTTTTTTTTTTTT
>VWZG01012466.1:203996-220455 GCA_013396735.1 Grallaria varia | reverse complement strand
TTTTTTTTTTTTTGGGGGGGGGGGGAGGGGTGGGTGGGTTTGTTGTTGTTTGTAATAATAACAAAATCATCAGAAACAGAGACAAGCAAAATATTTATTGTTGCCCAGACCTGGCACAGTGTGCAAGGTGACCTGAACCAGGCATGCCAGACTGTCTCATTCTGATGAAATTCTTCACTGACAGTCACTGACCGAGCATCTGCATCATTGTTCATCCACCTGAAGGAACCAAAGCCAAGTGGCTCTTCATCTTTAATTGCTCCCTCTCCCATTCCCTACTTCTCTTACATGGCAGAGAACAGCAATATGGTGTTTCTAGCTATCTGGATTAACCTAATTAGCACAATTAGACCCCAGATTACATATGCTATAGGGTTCTAGACAATATAATTAGAGGCATACATTCATTTTAGGAATCTTTTCGTCTGCATATTCCCCTTTTGCCTTATTTTTCGTCAGATGAATTACTGAAAAAGTCATCTGATTGTATTCAGTGACTGACTGTAGGACCCTTGGAGGAGGTTGGCTTTTGTTATTCAAACCTTATTTCCTCATCTCTTGTTCTGTCTTTCTATAAGAAAAAGTATATATGCAAATCAGTTCCCTCCTCCTTCCCCATTTTAAACTCCCTTTTTGTTATTCTATCTTAAGTTTGAGCTGTTAAAATAAAAAACCCTGCAGTATGGTATCAAGGAGAAAAGCAAAAAACAGTGAGTAGGCTTTTATTGCATTTAGTGACAAAAAGTAAAACATTTTAAAAAAGACTAAATTTAAAAACAAGAGAGTTTTATATTTAATTTTTATCAGAAGATGGAAAACTTCTAACAAAAGCTTTCCCCTGAAAAATTTTGAAAGATACTTTTGTAAGGGAAAAGGTTTTTAATGACAAATAAATGAAACCCCAAAATAAGTTCTCAGCTTAGAACCTTGGGAACAGATCTGTTAAGAGGGCTTGTAGCAACAGGACAAGGGGTAATGGTTTTATACTAAAAGATGATAAATTCAGACTACTTATAAGCATGGAATTTTTTGCAATGAGGGTGGAACTGGAACAGGCTGCCCAGAGTGGGCAGGATGGATGGACAGATGGGTGGATGTCCCATCTTTGGAAACATTCAAGGCCAGGCTGGACAGGGCTCTGAGCAATCTGATCTGGTTGAAGATGTCCCTGATCATGGCTTGGGGTTGGACTAGATGGCCTTTAAAGGTCCCTTCCAACCCAAACTATTCTATATTTCTATTTGTTCCTATGCACAAGACATTGCCTTGACCCCTTTTATGGCACTACCAATCCTAATGGAAAAGTTGACTAATAATTTTCAGCAGATTCCCAAGTTCTAAGTAGACTTGAGGACAAAACAGCTCACTTCCCTGCACTCTATCACAAATCAACAGAGATGTGCAAAAAGAATTCCAGGTCAAATTCCCTGGATGCAAGGGAGGTGAATTATGGCAACAGTAACACAGGCCCCAATACCAGTCTGAAAGAAAAAAACCAAAACACTCCAAACAGAAAACACAACCACAGTGATGACAAATAACCAGGACAGATGAAACTGCACAGAAGCAACTTTGAAGTACATGCCAGGAGAGCTGGGGTGCAAAAGCTGACAAACTGAAGTTACAAATGATGTAGTCAGGAACGAACATTAGTGCAAAGGTTGAGAAGAATGCTTTACCAGAGCTGCACCTCTCAAGACAGCAGATGAGCAGGCACCTTGAAGGGCACACTGTAATTCTGAGGACAATACCCAAGGCTATGTCCACAGCTGCCTCGACTCCCCTCCTCTCCTCCGGTTATCCTCATGTGTCATCTCCAGCACTGCAGTGGAAGAAATCCCCTTGCAATTCTGAAGGAAGCAACAGGGCTTTCCATCTCTGTATTTCTCCAGCCAGCAAAATTTTTCCTTAGTTCTAGGTTTCTGACTTACTTTCTTTCACAGTCTCTGCAGAACTGAAGCCCAGTGTGAGATCCTCAGCACAGCTCAGAGAGGCTCCTCAGTGAATCAGATGAGTGCCCAGTAAGATAAAGTAGATGGGATTGAGAACATAAATGAGCTTTAGGATCTCCTCTCGAAGCTCCACAGGACATCCCTAGGGAGTTTCCGCTGAGGCTGTGATAATGAACCTGCTGGTTTTGCATTCATTCCTGTACCAACTGATAATGAACCCTCAGAGCCCACTGTGCAGCAGATGACTTCAAAATATGGGGAAACTTCAAACCCAGCCTGTGGCAACACAGATATTTCTCTTAAATTAAAGCAGGCTCAGAGCAAATTATTACATAAAATGGGCAAGGACTGTCTCTTTAAGAAAAAGTATATTTTACAGTGTTTTTTTCTTTTTTTTTTTTAATAAAAAACACATAAAAACTGTTGTAAAGGCCCTTATGGCTTATCTCTACAGCTTTATCACCGTGGTGATGTTTACTCTTCCACACAGGGATTTGCACTGAAATTCTATCCTATTGATTTATTAAATGTGTTCTGAGGCTGTGGAATATGTGCTCGTGAGCTGCACTTGAAGTTACAGCTTCAGATTATGGTAGTAATTTTCATTTCAGGGCCATATCCTAGACATTGATTTAGAATTCTTCTTTTCTTATGAAATGAGAAAAATGGCTTTATATAAATGCATATTTCAAATTCATTTTCCAGCTCTACTCTCTCATGCTAGGGCTTTTAAATATCAAGTCTCCATCCTATTTTTGAATTTTTCACTTATTCCCCATGAGAATTTAAGCAGCTGTCTGGGAACCAATTACTTTTAAAAAATTAATTGATTTTAGATGTGGTAATTTTTGGTAATCATCTTGTGTGGTGTTGAGGGGTATTTGTTGTTTGTTGCTGTTTAACCTTGATGAGACTCCAAACTAAGCTGCTTCAAGAGCAATCCACATTTCCTGACTCTGTGTTATTCTCTTCCTGCACACACTGGAAAAAAAAATACAGTGTTGAGATAGAGGAGGCCATGAACATCTGAGCAATTTTAATGTACTGTATTAAGCCAAAAACTTGACAATAAAAAAGAGAAATCCACCCTATCTAGTCAGCCCTAGTAATTGGCCCCTAAGTCTGAGAAATTGCGTTAGGCTAGTATGTGTTGTCCTACTGCAGAGCCTTCATCCCACCACCTCAAGGTCTTCATCAGTAACGCCTTTACCCCACCACCACCTCAGGCACTGAGAGTCTCTAGAAGTCACTCTTAAAAAGTTGCTGGAAATCATATTTCTCCTGGAGAGGGACAGAGAAATCTGTGATTATTCCCAGACTCTTCTACTAGAAGGGCAAGAAGACATCAAACAATGCTACTGAACTTCAGATCCAAAATAAATGAGATCGTTCTTTATACAACTAAAGAATTCCTTACCTCACATATTATTTCTTTAGATATAGAGTTTAAAAGCATTTAACAAACAGAAGATAAAAAGTATTTTGAAAGATATTAAATGAAATTATTTAAGCTAGTAGGTCCCCAAGCCACAACCTGATGGCAGGAAACACTGTTGCTGCTGGCTCAACTATGCCTGTTTTTCCCTATGCCTCTGATGTTGGCTTCTATATGGACACTGGAATAAATGGTCTGGTCTAATTAGACATATCCAAGCAGTGAAATTATCAAGAATGGCAGAATACAAAGAAACCCCAAACTACTTCAAGTTGCTTATGTTCTTTTTCATACTGTTTCTTGCTCTGGGGTTCTCTCCACACATCTTTAGCCCTGTGCTCGAAGGCCAATTCATTGCAGAGCTGAGGTGTGTGCTAGAGAATCTTACCACACAGTTTGTGCAGAAACCAAAATTCTGCAACTACCAAATAGTGGCTCGTAACAAGATCCTCTGAAAAAAGGAAAAGTTCTAATAAAGCACTGAAACAGCATCAGGAACAACTTGAGCAGCTGCACATCATGGAATTGATTGTTAACACCAACACAAGAGACTGCATTTTCTGAACAGTAAACTTCACACTGAGGTGGCTATAATTCACAGAGAACTGGACTTCCTAATGACAGAGAACTGGGACTGAAGTAGTGGAATCTCTGAGATTTCCTCACTTTTATGTTTGTCCTTTCCAAACTGTGGAACATGGGGAAACAAGTCAGAGGGTGGGTGGAGGGAGAACAGAATAGAGTCAGTTTGACCAGACAAACCCTGCCAACAAAGCCAAAGAGCATCCAGCATCAGTTACTGGCCAAAAAGCCCTACACTGACTGTACGGCTTCTGTAATCGAGATACACATAGTTACAGCCAAAACAGCAAGGTATAAATGCTGAAATAAACTCTAACGTCATACAGGTAGTGCTACAGAAACAGCACCCCTGACACAGTGAAACATGTATGAATGGCTTTAGATGAACAGGCTGTAAAGAAAATAAGGAGAGTGCTTTTGCAATCTGAAACCTTTTGGATGTAACACCACTGTTAATGCAAGAGTATCCAGAAGGAAATGATAAGACAGATACTAAGCTATTAGAGAGTGTCCAAAGGAGGGCAATGAAGATGGTGAAGGGCCTGGAGGGGAAGCCGTATGAGGAGTGGCTGAGGGCACTTGGTCCGTTCAGCTGGAGAAGAGGAGACTGAGGGGAGATGCGCTGCAGTTACAACTTCATTAGGATGGGAAGAGGAAGGGCAGGCGCTGATCTCTTCTCTGTGGTGACCAGTGACAGGACCCAAAGGAATGACTTGAAGTTGTGTCAGGGGAAGTTTAGGCTGGATATTAGAAAAAGGTTCTTCACCCAGAGGGTGGCAGGGCACTGGAACAGGCTCCCCAGGGCAGTGGTCAAGTGTCAAGCCTGACAGAGTTGAAGTGTTCGGACAAAAGTGTTCAGGTACATGGTGTGATTCTTGGGGACGGTCCTGTAGAACCAGGAGTTGGACTTGATGATCCTTGTGGGTACCTTCCAACTCAGCATATTCTGTGATTCTGTGAAATTATACTCTATAGAAAGCAAGATTAAGAAGAGCTACATCCTACAGAGGTTTTTTTCCCTATACATGGACACACAGAGAACTCCCAAGCCTAACAAGGTGTTCCTCAACCTTCTGTTTGTGGGGGAGCTCTCTGGCCATGAAAGGTCTTCATGGAAAAGAGGCTGGCTGTGATCTATCACAGGAAAGACTAGTAAGGCACAAACAACCTTTGGAACAACAGCATGAACCCCATCACAGGCTCTTTACTACTAACATGTTTACACGTAACCAGCTAACAGCACTTGGAGGATGTTTTCCTCAGATAAACAGTCAGGACAAAACTGATGTCTTACAAGTTTGTGAAGCCAGAAATTAAAATGCTAAATAGGCTTAAAAACTGAATGCCTTTCTGCAGTGCCGAAGCATAGCACAGCAAAGTGCATCATTCAGTTAGATCCCATACCCATGCCAGATATGCCTGAAACCCCACACTAACACCCGATAACAACTCAAAACTGAGCCTTGCTAAGTGTAACACCAGGCTTTTTTTCACACTTAATGAATATGATATCTGTCTGTAAAATTACCCCCAAAATATTTTGCCTTTTTATACAGAAACATAACCTTTATTTGTAGGAGACTTGACAACAATCTACAAATGAGCAAAATCCCTTTAGGGCTCACAGATGCACAGAGCCTTTCAAAATCCAAATGCCCACAGAAAAGGGTTTGTACCCCAGCACAGATGTGGGTCCTTTGAGGGTCTGTGAACTGCTGTGGCAGTAAAACTTTACGTTAAAGCATGAAGATTGGCTTTCAGGTAGAATGTGTGTCACACGGTCCTGAAGATAATTGCTGCAGCAATTTAAGATCTTTCAATCTCTGATAGTCCAATTTGCCTGTCCAGCCTTGCTGAATTGTTTGTAGTAAGGTGAGCAAGAGTCTACCATGCCCAATTAAGCATGAACCAGCAAGCTTAAACCACTGATTTTTAATTGTGAAGCACAATATAACTAAGTTTCCAAACTCCCTGTGAACTTGGCTCTTTAAATCCAGAAAAAATTACCTGATTACTGAACACCATCCATCTCTTAACAGGTATCATTTCTGGAAGGATGATGAACTACTCTTTGAAACACAACTTACTGCTTATTCTGGGGTTGAAGAAGTACTATTCTTAGAGGTCCATCAGACTACTTGACTTATATTTGGGACCTCATCCAAACATGTATCTCTGTGTGAAACCTTTTATATGTACCTTCCAATCACATCAACAGGTGTTGCAGGTAGGAGGGCATTTCCAACAACTGGCCAAAAACCCCCAAGAGTACTGGCACTCCTCAGAAGCTGTGGCACTTTATCCAACCCTGTTTCAGAAAACAGACCTCATAAACAGGCTCTAGTTCTTCATACTGCTCCAAAAAGGGCTGCCCACTTCAGATGAGAAGCAACATGCAAGATACTATAAAGTCTAAATTCAGTGCAAACCAATTAAGAACACAAGGTTTAAAGGACGTTATTAGAGAATTAAATATTTGAAATAATAAAGTTTGAAATCTAAAAAGACCAATGCAACTATATAAAGTTATCCACAATTACTTCCTCAGCTTTCATACTAATTATCATCATGAAAATTAGTCCAGGAGAAAAGTACTGTCCTGGGACAATGGAAAACTTTCCAACTGGAAATGCCTGGCAAATGCATTAACCATTCTGGATTAATCACATGCATTGCCATTCACAGTGTCAGAATTATGAGCTCCTGGAATATGTTCATCACTGCCATTGAGCTTGGCTATGCAATACAGTTGGGGAAAAAAAGTAAATGGACAAGCTTTCAGGGTCACAAATTCCTCTTCACATCCTGGAAATTTCTGTTTACTCTAGACCACTCAACCAAGCTATAATTTCTGCTGCATGATTCACCAACTTTGAGGTAGCCCACAAGAAATATAATTTTCAAAGAATTCTTTAAAAATGTGGGTGGAAAATCCCTGTTTGTTGCACAAGAGGTCTTTGACTTTGCTGCGGACTAGTGTAAAAATCCACAAGCAGCTGTCATACAGACCACACTGGATTCACACTGCAGGCATAGCAGTCTGGGGAAACAGAGCTCTTGGCTGTCAGCATCCTATTCCACATTCTAAGCTTTTAGCCACAACCTTGTAAGTCTTACTAAAGCAAGATGCTGTCACATAAAAAAGTAATTCATAATTTGCATATCTTATTCCAAAGCAAATACACATAACATCACAACTGAGGGACATCAAGAACAGTAAGGCAACGTGAAGTCCTTTGCATATTTTAAGACTAGAATTAGATATTAATTCTGCTTCAAAAAGAAATATTCCTTCTATTCAGCAGTTGCTCACATGGGGATTTATACCTCCATCTCTAAGTAGAAAGTAGGGAACAAAAGAAATTAAAACTTGGCGTCATCACTGATGAGAAAAGAAACCAACCAAACCAAACCAAACCAACACAACACCCATCCCCAAATAACACCAAATTAAATAACAGTATCAATGAAAAGTCTCCTTAGCTGAAAAAAAACAGAAATAGTAGGGTGAAATGAAAGACTACAGGGAAGCTGTAAATCAGTTGCAAAACTAAAACCCTTATTAGTCTTTTGAGATTTAAAGAAGACTTTGGTAATAAAAACTAAATTGTACATTTGTTAATATCAAAATTAGAATTTCCTAACAAATTATATTAAAAAAAATGTAGGAGAATAATTAAATACATAACAGGAGCAGTATATGGAAAGCCGTACTTGCTAATACTGCATTCAACCTAAGAACCCATGGTGTGTCTCATTAACAGTAGATTCAAAACCTCTGCATCAGTCAGTCCTGTTTCTAGGACCAGTGATTCCTGGACTGGCCATTTGGGAGTTGTGATGGGTCACAGAGCAGACCCAGTAAGCAGACCCACTGTTACAAAGGGTAAGGCTTTAATAGTCTGCGTGCAGACCTTGCGGCTGGCCTCAGTGGCAAAGAGTGGTCTTGGGTATGTTTAATTAGTTAATACAGATACTGCCTACATCTGATGTATGTCACTTGGGTTTCTTGAGTTTTAACCTCAGCAGTTACCCAGCACTAAAAGTAGCCCCATTCACAGACAGTGTTCACTGATGCATTCCCACGAGACACAGATAAACCTGAGCTCCAAAGCCTGCATTAAGAGACCGTAACCAGATTATAAACGCAAACATTTAATTATGTTGTTGAGACTAGTTCAGACAACAAAGCAGCCCATCAGCTGTGGTTTTAAATGAGCATCAGGATGTCCCTGTCAATTAGCAGTCCAAGGAAGTCTGCTAGTGATCACAAAACATTTGAGAGCTGGCAGATTACCAGGAGGTTGAGACAGGTAATAGATCACATTTGATTTTGATTGTAGAGGTCAAGCTACAACCATCCTGGATATCACACACACAGAAATTCCAACCACTTAAAAAAAACATTATGCTGCCATTTGCTCAAGAGCTTATGTGTTATTACCTACAATACCTACCCTTTAAAATAGTTACAGGGTTACAAACACCTCTTTCAACACCATCATACCACTAAAACCTGATATCTGAAGCACAGTGAAAACAAGCAGGTATTTCTAGTGGAAAATCCTCAATTCAAATTTAAATTAGATGTTTTCCTAAAGTGTTTCTAGATGTAACAGAAGGCTCAGTAAGCTGTGGGCAATTAAAATAGTTACATCCAATGAAGGCACTTATTTGTGGCTAAAACCTTTTGGACTGAAAAAATGGTTTCTCTCTTCTTCCCTTGGTAGCTGAACATGCTTCCAGATGAACAGAAGATTTTGCAAATCTTAAACTTGACTGTAAATTCTCACCATGAGTTTAAGTCCTCCAAAGGGCAAGAGAGGGGCATATGTATTCATTCTATCTGTGCTTTCTTGAGACACATTCATAAAGTTGAAAAGAATGATCATCTCCTTAACTTCAGGGTGGCACAAGATACCTCTATCTGTGCTATTAGAGAGCTACTGACCCAGAATGAGGAGGCAAAGCACACTGTGCTGCAGCTGTACAGTACTTCAGACCTGTAATCTGCATTATGCAGACTTTACTCCTTTCCCCACTGTACAGGATCAGGTGTTTTGTTTTTTTTTTTAAAAGTTATTTTGAGAGTATTATTTTTGCTTAAAGATGCAGAAAAGTAAACTAACTGGAAACAAATATATTTTATACAAGATTTCAGAAACAGGAATACCATCGACTTCTTCAATGTCTTCCAAAAAGCCAGGCTCAAGGCACTTGCCCATCTTGTGAATCCTCAAAAGCCCTCCAGGGAGCATTACCAGGATAATCAGGCTGCTATGATTAAGAAAAGGTCTGAAAGACAGCCTGTGCTTTATAGTACACTCGAGCTTATGTCCTGTGGGGCAGCAAATCACTGTGAGGCTCAGATGCCCCCTCTCTCATTCATTTTTCAGTGACCTGATGCCAACAGACAGGACCACAAATGTTTCTCCTGAACAGGTCTGCACAAGAGTTTCCACTTTAAGAATAAACTGAAGCTGGGCTGCTTACCAGGATAAATGGACAGAACCAGGTTCTTGGCTCCTCTAAGCCCACCCAAATACAGTATAAACAGAGGCAACATATCACATTGGTTTTGCTATTACCCTTCATTTTAGAATAGGGCAGAGATTTTGCTTCCCATCTCCTTATCTTGTACTCCCTCAGTTATGTTAAAATTGTCTTCTGACATATGTCATATTCAAAATAAGGTTATATTAATAGCACAAAATGCTTCACACTTTTCTCAAAAGTGTTACAGGATACTCACAGAAAGCAGCTTCAGGCTTGAAGCTATGTATTCCAAAGCACTTCTATTCATGATCTATGTCCAAAACTCATGAAAGGAGAGCTCTAAAAAACATGGATTGTGCACATACATCTAGAAGGTGTTATTCAAAGCTTCGCAGAAATGTTTTTAATGGTAAAATACAGAAGCACAAAATAATGAGTTAATACAATGTACATAAACATGTCATTTGTCCAACATCACAATAGGTGAAGTATGAATCAGTGACTGCTAACAAGAACTGTAAAATAGCTGATGCTCACCTAACAAATTGGTTACATGACAGAACACATTTAGTCCCTTAACTTCACTGTTTATCATATGACAAGGATATGCCTTTGAACATTCTTAAAGAGGTATCATAAGCTGAGAGGTCAGAGTGATTTTAGTGTGATGCACATGCTGATGTTTTGCAGATGGCAGTAGCAATGCCTCTTCACGAGAGACTTTCAGAGAATGGCAGGAGTGAATTAGGACTCAGAATAAAGAGGGCAGATTCCGCCAAAAATCATGGTCTAAGCACATGCCTGTGCTTGCTTATGAGGAAAAAAAAAAGCAATTTCAGGCAAATTTCTTGTAAAGTTCTACTTTGATGGGTATCCCCAATAAAGCTGTTCAAATTCTAGACTGTTTGGAATGTATATTTTGTATCTACTAAAACCTTACTGCTGACTAAAGCATCAGTTAAGTGCAGAGGGATGCCCCTGTTGTTGCACATTTTAAATTTGCTTCCTATTGCATGCAAATATATGTAATCTCTATTAATTTTTGCTAGCTTAGTCAAAATTTCTGCATAAAAGTTGCCTTGATGCTCCTACAAGCCTTTTTCTCCCCAGAAAAAATAAAGCAGTTTAGCAAAGCTTGAGGTTATCTGAATAACTTAAGAGACTTAAAAAAAAGATTACTTTTTTTTTCTAAAAGCCAACAACTACTAAACTACATTTATGTTGGAACAGCATTGCTAAGACTCAGCAAGAAGCAGACATTCTGCATTTATTTTTGTCCTCTTTGAAAATCCATGCTTTGGAGTATTGTTTGCACAGACTTAGTCATCCACATTTGTATTATTCACAAATCTTTCTACCACTGAATTTTTCCATGGAATCTCAGAATTTGTGCTTATCCTGAACCTGCTAACCTGCTACCTAGTGGAAGTCTTTCTATACAGACCAAGGAGGTAAGATTCCACTTCCTGACTGTAAGCAGCTGTGTCTAAGAACCTGTAGGATCAAACCCCAAATATGTACACAGCGCTGCTGATCTCAGTCTTCTCTTCAAGAAACACATGGACTTTTGACTTGCAAATGTGTCTCGCATGTAGAAGAGACCAAGTTTGCCATGATTAGGGTGTTTTATTCCTTTTATCATACCTTATGGGCAATCCTCACTATGCTCTTTGCTACTGCTACACTTTGTTTTCCCTAACTTCCCAAACCTAGGAAGGAGGGATTTCTGAACCAAAATAGCAAATGTATCAGAATATGTTCCTTCACACCAAGACACAGTGAACCAAAATTTAACATCTAACTATTTGGGGAGGAGAATAGTTTAGAAAGGTTTACTCTCCATGGCTTGGAGGCAGATCCTGGCTCCAAACATTCTTAATGTATCTGTTCTATCAATCATACTTCAGTCTTAATGCTCAGTTACTGCACAGTACATGGGAAGGACAGGTCAAACCCCTACACTAGCATTAGAGAATGTAGGATCTAAAACCACTGCTAATACAAGAATCTGTCATACTGCTTCAGGATTTTTTTTTCCATTTATCCACTACTCTCGTGCTCTTCCTTTTTTAAATTAAAGGAAGAAAGCGATGCAGTGAAAAAATTCCATGTGACCTCAGTGGTACAAGCCTAAGAGCAAATTTATGCATTCAAAAGCTTTATCACTTGAAGTGACTGTGTTTTACTTTTCATTTATTTAATAAAGCAAATGCCAACTGGAGACATAAGCTGTCTGAAGCTCATTCTGCAAGTTCATTTCATTTTTGCAGTTAATTTTCTTCTGCCTGGTACTCGGTAATACAGATGGATTGTTGTTTCTCAGCTTTGCTTCTCTTCCCTCTGAATGCAGAGCAGGAGTGCATCACTATTTGTTTACAACCCAGCTGTGCTCCTATAAATCCACTCTTCAGACAGGCTTTAGCCAAAAGACATTTGGAGTCTTAAAGCAGTGGGAGACTAAATGAAAAATCTATGCCTTAGTTCAGCAAAACACTTTCTTAAACAATATGAAGTCAATAAGGTTACAACTTCACTGCAACAGGCTGTAATTATTCGTTTGCTTCCCATAAAATTCAATCTGCTTTGGATTCAGTCCTAGACATTTGCTGGAAGGTGTCATTAAATACAAGGAGAGGAAAGCCAGGCCAATAATCTCTTGATTTCTATGAAACCACTTGTAGCATCTGTCCAGTCAGACACTTAAGCAACAGCCACAGGGGGACCACACATCACATCCAGATCTCTGGTCTACTAGCTTTAAGTGTAGGTATTTGCTCTATTTTGGTACTCTCTTTGAATTATTACTTTAATTATACAGTCAAGGTAATAATATCAAGTTTACAGGTATTGGCATCTGTAACTGATACATAGTGTGACTCAAAGTTTTGAACTGTAACACAATAAAATCAGAAATTTTAAGTGATTACGAAAAAATGAAGTGAGCTTTGGTAAAGAGAATTAAAATAACCTGTAACAGCTGTTTATTAGCACTTGTTTGCACGCAGTTTTTGAGAAATATTTCACAAAGTACTTTTCATTTGATACAACAACACATATTTGATGGCACGTATGGGATACTGTTGATATATCGTGTGGGCTTCTAACAAGCTGCAGTTGAGACCACTGCTGGTACAGATAAGAGATGCTATGATACGACAACTGAACAAACAGGTATGCTGGCTGAATGGTTGGGGAATTCACTTGGAGAGACTCATGTTCACTTACAAATGTCCCTGATTACCTTGGGCAACTTAAATTCAGCTCCTCGCTGAAGTACTCCAAAACCAAATGTGAAATATGCCAACACGACACCTATGACTGCACAATCCTTTCTCAAATCCATATCAGTAATTCAGAAACTGCCCTCCATAACTGATAAGAAATGCAACAGAGCTCAAAAGTGTTAGATGAAAAGCAGCAATGAATAACTTGAACTTCAACGCCTGAATGAATTTCGTTAATGGAAAACAGAAACTGCTTGATATACATCTTGAAAGTCCCAAAAATTGGGAATAAAAAATAATAAGCCACAAGTATTTCTCCCCATCATATTGTTTTTTGGTTTTTTTCCCCCCATGTCTTGATGTTCAAATGCAATAGCTCCTATATTCTGCCACAATCTGTAAACCTCAGCAAGTGACGTGTCTAACCACAGTCTCACTGGACTGAAAAAGTAATCTGTGACTCCATTTTAGGCTCAAGTTGGAGACAATTCTAAACACAAGTAAAGAATTCTACATAATTGTTTCTTAATTTGCAGAGCAATAAGTACCCTTACAACTTCTAGCACATTTTTTGTTCACCTCTCATTTTTCAGGTGGATAAATAAACATGTATAGAGATGTTCCCCCTAAAGAATGAGCTTCGAGACCTACTCTCTCATGTACACGTGTATCCCAAGACATTCCTTCTGTTTCTACCTCCTTTTGTTGGGGGAAAACGTAAGGATTTTGGCTGTTGTCCCATGATTTCTGAAAATCCAGAAGCTGGGTCAGAACTTCAGTCTTACATGACAAGATAGTCTGCAAGTGGACAGTTCATCAATGCATCCAAAACATGATCAGCCTCTGTGTATTTACAGACTATGTGCGAAGCAGATGCTGGATGCCCAGAAGTTCCAGATACACAGCCTATCTCATCCAGAATGGAGATGACGAATACCTGCAATGCCCAAAATGTGTCCAGATGGTCTCACCACTGTGTGCACCACAGACCTGGAAACTCTCACAGCCTTGGAGCTCCTCAGTCCAAGAGTCTCACCTCTCCTCGCAGCATTCTTGTGCCTGGATAGGAAAACGCAATGCTACCCCAAAGCTAAGGCTGAAGCCTCTTTTCAAGAGACATAAAGCACCTTCTATAGTATGAACTTACTACAAACCTGAAAGAGAAGAGGCTCACAGGATTTCAAGCCAACTTGGTTTGGGGCCCAAATCAGGATATAATGCAATCAGCTCAGAGCCTGAGAAAAATTTTGCAACACTAGGAAAATTAAAACCAGTGATGAACTGACCAAGTGTCTGTTTTATCAACAAGTCAAGCACACTTTGATACAGCTTAGAGATTATACATTATGATGATGCCAACATTTAAAGTCCTGAGAGATGGTATATTTATTCTCTGACAAAAAAAAAAAAAAAAAAAGTTAAAAGCATCCACTTTATTGAATTTGCTAATTCTCAGGAAATAATAATCGAAACTTTCTTGCTCTACGTTACAAATTGCAGTACAAATATTATGATTCTGTAAGTCAAACAAGATTAATATCCCTCTTTCCCTGCAGGAAATCCTAATACATGCTACAAGGGTTTCCAGCTTTGCACAAGTGAAACTGCTGAACTCTCATACACTTTTATATTTGGCTTCAGTGGGAAACTCATTTTGCAACTCCATCAAATAGCAGTTACATTTCTACAAGAAAAACAGTCCAGCTGCCCGTCAATAGGACATTCGACCTTGGAGAGAAACCTGAAAGGCACTCGGACTAAACAACAGGATCTGGTTACAGTTGCACTCTCACTGCCAAAGCCATTAAAGCTTATCTTCAAAATGCAATGAGCTTTTTAAAAGTGGCCAACACCAAACCCATTTTACAGCAGCAGACAAGAATCTTGTTGCTGCTCACCAGTGCCTTTGCATCACTCCTTTCTATTTATATGACAAATTACTCTGTTATAACTGAATACAGTTGTTAAATCCCAAACAATTACTTGCCCCTACGAGAGTGGCCCTGTTTCAGCAAGCATGAGTTATGCATTCATTCTGTTCATAAACCCCATTGCCCTTGACTAGTGGGCATTTGTAAGGTCACAGTTCAAAGGCACTTCAGTAAATTTTATTAAGCTACAAGAACTCTGCAGGGCAGCTTCAAGCTCTCCAAGGTATCTCACTCAGTGCCCTCGTTTTTCCTTCACCAGGTCTTGTGAAGAAGCCCAGCTCTTCTTGCCTGCATGCCAGAGGACAACTTCTGGCATTGGAAAGGTGTCACTGAGTTGGTCACTCTGAAGCTCGTAAGATGAAACACACACAATGCTAAATAGAGCACTAAAAAGCACTTTTTATTTTTGTGACAAACTACGGGAGCAGCTGGAGCCTTCATGGGATTCTCTATTAGTAGAAATTGATGTTATTGGTAAATTCCATTTTAGTTTTGAGACTTAAGCACAATTTTTCACACATGCTTTCATTTTAATTACCATTTATTAACAGAGCAAGACGGTGAAATGTCACACTCTACTACTTTAACCTTATTCTTTTGCGATGAAAATGACCTTACATCTTAAACAGTGCAGCTGCTTATTCCTAAATTCCCAAAAGGTTTGATGTAAAGACCACTGAAATCAGCTGAAACCCTCCGAATGACTTAAATCTATTCTGTCTCTTAGAAACCAAAGAGCAATGCTCAGACAGACCTCTGTGCTGTTGCAAGTACTTCCCCCCCACCCCACCCCTAGATATAAGCCAGTAAAAGCTGCTGGCATCAGCACATGGAGGGAAAGGCATGTCCCACACCTCCTTCTCATAAATTTTCCTGCACATCACAACCTGGGCAAGTTACCAAACCTAAGAGGAATCTGTTGCATGTGTGCAATGAGAAACAAGTCACAGTGGTACATGCACTGAAAATACTCTCAACTTGAGAGGAAAAAGAATTCTTTTATTACCTTTGAGAAACTATTTCTGTGTTTGAAGGTGATTTACTTGACAAGCCTGTGAGACACCAACATCAGCAAATTCACTAGTGAATATAAAGCAGCAGGCACTGCAGAACAAAAGCCACTCTGCCTTAAGATCAGCAGTAACTTATACTTGGGAAGTTTTCTGTAGAGGTGCCTACCTGGAGCACACGGTCACATCTACCATTGCTTTCATTGACTCTCACACACCAAGCCAAGCCACCTGCAAGGCACTGGGGCAAGAGAGGACTTTCCAATTCTTCTTCCCAACACATTTATCATGACAAATACGTGGAGATCCTCTTGCAAAAACTTCATCTCTCATGCAGGAACCACCTAAACAGCTAACCTGTTATAGTACGAGTGTCTTTCACATTTCTGCAGCT
This sequence comes from Grallaria varia, assembly GCA_013396735.1. Taxonomy (NCBI): domain Eukaryota; kingdom Metazoa; phylum Chordata; class Aves; order Passeriformes; family Formicariidae; genus Grallaria; species Grallaria varia. The sequence continues at coordinate 204,431 of VWZG01012466.1, read as the reverse complement.
GTTGCACACTTTCCCTACAAAAGTGTCTGCAGGAAATCAGACTTTACACACATCATGGTAGCACAAATTACTTGCTCTCCCAGTGGTTTTTTTGTAGCTTTTTTGCTAAGTTTAAAGAGAGTATGTTAAAAAAAAAAAAAAGGCAAAACAGTGGGAGATATGTTATGTTTAGATTTATCTAGGTTTTTTCCACAGTATTTAGATTTAGCACTTCAGCAAACAATTTTTGTCATTTTATGGCTAGATCTAGAACCTTTCATACAGTGTGAGGGGAGAGTTCCTCCAATAATTGTAATCAAGGAACCTGATTTACAGTTCTTTTATCCCAGAGATTAGCTACAGACACAAATGACAAAATGAAGACATCTAATTCCCTGCGAGGTAGAAAAGGGAGAGGTTTTCATTTGAGGTGTTTCTTTTTTTTTTTTTTTTTTT
>VWZG01012466.1:146437-203979 GCA_013396735.1 Grallaria varia | reverse complement strand
TTTTTGTTTGTTTGTGGTTTTGTTTGTTTGTTTCTTTATTGGACCAGTCTAGTTGGGGATAAGAAAAACTGAGTTGCTAGAAGAACATGAAAATCCTTGAGGTTATTTCTCCCTGTCTCCCCTTCTCTAAATCATTTGGAGCAATAAAACAGATTATCTCTCCCATCAGCCCCTGCCCTGGTTACATGCGCAGACCATCTCGACAACAGAAATTCTTAATAATCCGGACACTTGCAAAAATGACAGGATTTGGCACTATAATCCATACTCTCATTTGCAAATAATCACAGCTAAAATTACCTGCAGGTTTAACACCAAACCATTCAAATGAAGATCAAACAGAGTTGAAGTTTCCATAATGAATTTAACAACTAGGCAAAGTGACAAATCCATTAGCCAAGCCAAAGAGGTAAAATTTCAGTAAGTCTTGTCCAAAAGAACATAGCACTGCTGTATTGGAAACCGCCAACTCCTTCCCATCATGAGAAACGCAGTGAAGTATTAACTACATGTTTTATGAGGTTTAACAGAGCTAATCCATATGGACATACTAGAAGACAGACATCACTTTTTAAGCTAGACATACAGAAGAAAGTTCTTTAAGATGTGGAGGTAATGTTTTTTTTTTAAATACGCAACACAGAAGTTTACTGAAAATCAGTTTTGGTTCTATGGTTCCACGTGTTGAAAAAGGATACATGTGCAATGGAAAGCTGCAAAGTGAAGTGAAGCAGAAAAGGTTGATATGCAGAAAACTTTTGTGCTGGCCTTATTTTCTTTGTCAGAACCACAGTCTGCTCAGTTCTTGTCTGAGTTTTGCATTTGGCAGCTGCAGAACTACAAAAAGCTTTGCCATTTTAAACATTTTTAGAAGAACAATATTGTATTAGGCTGACAATACATAAGTCATTTATCAAAATGCCACATTGTTTGGGGAGACAGACAGCAAGTGTCACCCCTCAGGCCTCAAAGAGGAGGTTAAAAAATGAAAAACATGCTCATCATCTCTACTAGAGCACATTATAAACGGAAAGTAGTCAAGTTTGCTGTTGGGCTAAGCCTTCTATTGAAAGAGAGAGAATTACAGCACAGTGTTTATTCTTCCCCAATCACCAAGGCCTTGTCTGACCTGCTCACACCAGCTCTAAAGCTAAGTCTGTCCCGAAAGAATTTATTTGGATGAACGCTACAATAGGCTGTTCAAAGTTTGGTAGCAGGTCTGATGACTCAGTGAGAAAAAGACAGAAAAATAAGTAACAGAGGAAAAGAAAGAGACAAAGCAAAAACTGATTTCTTTCAGCCTGACTTGTTTCTTAGGTTCTGCCCTTGTAAGAGCATTTCTGGATTCAGAATCTCAATGATAATTAAAACAACAATTTGCCTCTTAACTCCCTTGGTAAAAACAAACAAACAACAAAACCAGCTAACCAACAAAAAACCAAACTAATCAACAAACAAACATAAAAAGAGACCCCAACAAATATCAAACGATCTATACCACCTGCATGTCATCTAATCAGAGAGAGGTACAGGCAAGGCTTCTCCCGTGCAGGGCAGCATCCAGCTCTCAGCTATAGCAGGCAGCACTGGCAGCCCCAGTATCAAACACAAGGCCTGACCTCTATGAGGGGCTCAGAGCTAGAAATGCCGGAGTGCTGCCCGCACACTGAAACATGCTGGCTGAGGTTCTCTTTGAAATAAAGGATGAGTAAAACACCTAAACCACAGGGGAGTTGACAAAAGGTATGTTTGCACAGTACCTCCCATCAGCCAGGCAAGTGAGGGCAGGAAGGTAAATCAGCATCATTTATAGTAAGTCAGAGAAGGTATACTATCCCAAAGCCCTGTAGGAGCCTAAATATTATAAACAATCCTAACTCCCTCCTTCAGCATGGGGTGTTGGTAGGCGCAGTTATTTGTTAAAAACCCGCCCTTCCTTTCTCAGCTCTGAATGAAGGTCAGCAACAGCACCTAGTGTTCTTCTGGAGGCGGCTATTACAGAAGCTAAAGAGGAACTCAATTTACATTTTCTTTATTCAAAATCAAGTCAAATGGAATTTGCTCTAGGTCGAGCTTTGTTTAACAAATGGAGGTCAGACACATCAAAATCAGAAGTTCAGGGATCAAAATGTGCCACACAGCACTACAAAGCTGCCAGACCCATCTCTAATGGGAACTTTACTACCTGACAAATACATTTGAAACCAGAATGAAGCAACAAACTATTACTCTTCACTTAAACTTGTGAACTAGCACTGTCTTTCAGCACCTTCAGTTAAATCATCACTAATTCTGATGAGCGCCAATGACTCATCTCAACAAAGAGCAGAACACATCCATATGTCATGCTACTTACATGGAGCAAGGCTTGAAGGCTGCTGAGGTCAGTGGATTGCAGACTGTTTACCCCACAGACAACAAGCTCAGACTTTGTGCCAACATCTACAGCATTTCCAAAATAATCAACTAGTAGTTTAACACACATTTCACTAGAGGCAAGAAATAGGAATGTTGAACAAGCTGTAATATTCAGTCCTAGATCCATTCTAACTGGAAAACTCTTAATTTTCATACTGTTTATCAAAGCATTTGTGTTACTTGAGTGCAAATCTTATCCAAGTGCCAAAAAAAACTTAGTTCACCCTACGAAACCAGAGCTACATTCATTCTTGGCTCTGCCCTACCAAAACATGCCTGGTATAAGGATTAAGGCTTCTCCAAAAGAAAGGGCATGATAAAAAGAAAGCAGCAACTTCATCTGTCAAACTGATGAATTTCCTCAACTTAAAGGCAATTATAAAGGTACTTTTACAACATAAACAGCTCAGAAAACAGAAAGCAGCATTTTGTTCCAAAACCAATTTATTTTTATTAAAATCTTATACTGAGTGCAAGCACAAACTCAGCACTTATAAAAGCTGCCCAGCTAATGCTTGCAGAACCTCTCATTGCATTGGCAGAACAAGGACCAACATATTACAGGGTCAGTACAACACAGAAGCAGGGTCTGCATCAGCATCCCACTCACCCTCACAGCAACAGATTTCCTCTGCACTTCCACACTTTTCCACAAGAGCTCTACTCCCAAAGCATTAACAGTATCCCAATGGGGAGAGCAACAGTGTTGGTAAGAGGTCATGCAGTCTGACACGAAGGCAGATGGCCTCCTAGTTTGGTTATGATAAGGGAGAGGAGCTGGAATCCAAGCTGGGGGGAGCAAAGGGCCTTTTGCAGGCTGCTGTTAATACCAGAAGTACCAACAGATTTAGTTTGGGCTTAGTCTGCTGACCACACCATAACAACAAGTTCTTTGGTATGAAAACATTAGGAAATGCCCTTGCCAAAAGACACTCGGGACTCAGAAAAAGATATGCCTGACACTAACACCAAACAAACAAAAATGAAACTCCACATGCCAGGATGATAGCCAAAACAAATCCAACTGAGCAGTCACATTTCCAGACCACTACCATCTTTTCCAAAATATTGGGCCAAAGCTCTCTCCTTGGAGTTTGCTTCCATTGATGGCAATGATGATACACTTAGGCTTGACTGATGAAGTACAAACAAGAAAACAGCCTCTCTGCTCTGGGCACCATCGAAGGCTGGTCACACTGGACAGTGCCCACATTTCAACTCTAGAGCAGTTAGAACTTGATTTGATAAAAAGCCCTCTCTCAGCTATGGTTTCACTTGGGTCTGGAGTGGCCCATGTACTGCAGGTTTTGCCCATGGAAGTGTCTTGTTTAATATCCCTAGAAACAAGAAAGTCTTAACAGGTCAGTTCATTTACACAAGCATCATGTCTCCAGCAGCAGCTATAAACCTTAAGAAGAGTAAATAACACAGGTTAATAGGATGCTCTACCACTCCACTCTCCCATCCTTTCATCATTTTCAGTTTGTAGATGTCCTAAACCAGGTGTGGTTTTAGAGTATTTAGTAACTCCCAGAAGATTTTTTGTTTTAATGAACTTGTCCAGTCTAAAACTTGTCCCCTAAAACTTGCTCATGTAATTATGGGCTCCTGAAAAATATGAGAACCTCCAAACTCTGCCCACCTCATACACTTACTTTGCAAAATGGCAATTTAACAAATGCTGGGAGCCATAGAGTCCCTAAAAGCTCTGTGCACAGCTCAATAGCTTTGTGTCTATCCAGACCTAAAGTTAGCCAGCTGAAAACTCCAGCTGCCAGAGTAACTCGAATTATGAGGATATAACCTTGTGGATTTAGAGAGATTCATTAATTTGAAAAAAGAATCTTGCCTCGCTTTGATGTTGCCAACTGCGAGATCAGACACACTGTTCTCGTGCTCATTACTAATTTTGTTTAAATCCAATCATTTTACAAATCCAGCTAATTTTAGGCCTGTTTCACCACAGTAGCCAAGTGCAGCCACATTCAAGATCATTTTTTTTTTCTCAGCTGCAGTCGCAAATTACTGACACTATGTTCAAAGAACGATCGGTTAGCTCAATTTCAATCCCTGCAAAGCTGAAGGACAAACAAACGTTCAGCATTTTAAGGAGGTGTACAGCAGCACATTCCAAAAATGCCACAGAAACCTACAACAATTCTTTAAGGTTTCATTCTGACTAGTAATTTTGTGTTGTTTGGGCTGGGGTTTTTTGTTTGGTTGGTTTGGGGTTTTTTGTAATTCATTATGACACATTCTGTAAAAAACAATGGAGAACATGTAGGCACATCGAAAGAGTAGAGAGTATTATCCAGAGGTACTCAGAGACCACAGATTTGGACCCTTGCACTGCATCTTGCAGGGAAGTCCAGCGTACTATCTCAACCCTTCAAATACAGCAACACCCCACCACTCTGAAAACAAACTGTTTGTGATTTCAGATGTCCAAACAGGCGTGATTTATCTCAAAATTAGGACTTCTAGCAAAGTGCAAGAACTGTCAACCTTCCAGTCAGATGTCATGTACAAAGTTAAAGTCGATTTTGGACATGACAAGATTTTTGAGTTCCTGGAGGTGCCTGGTCAAAGTGGGACTTGTCCAGCTCAGTCTGTGTTTGTTAAAATTTTCCAGAAGACTCCCAGAAACTCCCCAGAAGAACCAGGAATCACGAGCAGCACATCTGAGATGAACAGAATTGTACAAATCTTAAGAACTGACATCAGTGTCAGAGAGAACACACATGGCCTCGACCACACCAAACACGAGGCAACTTTGATGAATAAGGCAGTAGATAAGGGATGCCCCATCTTTCCTCCCAGGGTGCAAGTGTTGAATCAGCTTTTCACAAGACTGAGGCCCCACAGTAGAACAGACTTACCTCTCAGCAAGTCCATCACTGCTGCTGCCCTGTCGGCAAGCCATTTACTTACATGTGGGCAAAGCTCCTAACAAAACCCCTTGGAATCCAGTTTGCATTGGATTGCCACAGAACACTCTTACCAGTTCTCTGTGGTTATCTGATATTGCTAACATTTTTAGGTTTTCCAATTTTGCAGAATTCAAACTCCAGAAATGAACTACTTCATGAGGCACTTCTTTCCCTCCTATTATTTCTGAGACTGTTCTGTCAAATAAGAACAGCTGCTACTACCTTCTCAAACTGCAAATACCCCTCAGAAGAATGCTGATGTCTCCTGAGTCCTACCCTTGTTTAAACATGGACTGTCACACTTTGAAACGTAAGGAAAAACAGTATTTGAATAGTACAGCAGTAAACAATACAGTACATAGTAAACAATGACCAAAGGAAAGAAACAACAGCAAATTTCTTACAACCATAACCAATCTTTCTATTTATTTTTTTTCTTCTCAAGCAGCTTTGGAAACCAGGAGAGCTTCTCAGAGGCCAGTTTACTTTTACTAATATTTATGGTATTATAGAGGAGCTGTCAGCAGTGGCTTCTGAGTCTGCTTCTTCTTCAAAGCACCTTCAACCTAGTAAGCAAGCAAAGACTTGGGTCAATAACCTCAGACCGTAAATCTGTCTGCAATTCTGCTGAAAGTACATAGTCTTCTTCATTGAATAAATACCATACACTTCACAGCTTTAGACTGACAACTTAAACTTCATCCAAAAGCTATAAAACAGCCAGGGTATTGAATAAAGCAGCAAAACACTTGCTGCCCAAAGTCTCACTTCTGAAAATTTTTTTCAGAGGTTCTTGGAGAGATGTATGGAGTATTCCCTGCAGAGCAGCCATCAACCAGTTGAAAACCTAGATTAAAGTAAGCTCCACTGGAGAAAACCAGCAATGACCCCACACCCGCATTTAGTTACTGGAGGGGTAAACAGCAATTGCCATGTGATGAGAGCACGACAGCTGAAAACCTACCGAGATCCCTAATTTTGACCTACACAGCAGCACAGCAGACCAAAGGGCCATCAATCACATGCTGACAACATATGAACTGCCTGAAAAGAGGCCAGTCAGTGGACAACAGGTAATGCTTTAGACTACAAAGAACTGTTAAGAGCCACAGAGGAACAGAAGCCTGTTTAGAAAAGTTTGGACAAAGGGTTTGAGCATTTAGTAATGACTAGTTTACCTAGGTGCGTAAACAGGCAGTCCCTATCTCTTACCACAGGTGTCAGTCAGCCTTTTCTGTCCTCTTCTGTAAATGACTACATCAATGGCTGTAAGGCCTGCACTGACTGAGGAACATAAACAGCAAACACCCAGGCTGTAGACCAGCCAATCAAACATGGTATGCTACAATATATCTTCCCTCTAATAGAAGTTGTTTTCCACCAAAATTCCATTTAGATTTAAAGAAAAATACTTTATTTCACTGGAAGGGCAGCAAACACTTTAGTGAAGCCTCAGTTCTGAAAATTATCAAACAGGACATTTTAAATCTCCTTCTGTGGCAGCCAGGTCCATTTAAAGTAAGTGACTGATTCAACCATTTGTGTGTCATTATGGCAGTATAGCACTGAGCAAAGGTCAAAGTATTCATTTTTCAGTTCAAATCAATATATGTAAGAATATTAGAAACATTAGTTATATCACTCTTCGTAATTATCATGGAGGATGCAAAAGAACAAGGCAGATGCTGAAGAGAAACTCATTAAAAACTCCTGAAGCTGACAAACTACTGTTACTTATGATATACTTGGCAATTCCTCTTCTCTTCAACCTTACAGATGTGCACTGTATAAAGATGCAAACCAGATTGCTTTCAAAATTGTTGCAGGTTCAATAACATCCTGTGTCATCATGCGCCTTGGTCCTTAGGGATTCCTCTCTATGGATGCTGAAATGGTACCAGGAGATGCAGCCCAGTGCACAGCATCTTACACAACATCATAGTTGCCACCCAAAGAGTCTAGTCCAGAAGACATAGGAAGCTCATGTACTGGACAGCTACATACCAAGCAGATGACTGATAGTCACAGCCCCATCAACTCTCAAATAGTCACAGCCCCATCAGCTCTAAATATCACGTTTAATACCTGCTTATTTCAGTTAATTAATGCATTTTCAGTAATTTCTGCTAATATTAATACAAGAAACTGAAACCCAGCGTTCTTGAATCTGACATATTTAATACCAAAATTTGCATCCAGAATATCCTCCTTCCCTTCAAATAATGGAAAGGGATAAAAAAGAAGTAGGGTTAAGTCACAGGGTCTCATTTTACATACCTTGTAGACTTGGCTGAAAACTTTCTCCTAAAGCATTATTTTTCATTTTTATTATTACTGTTATATCGTTGATGTTTTCACAATATTGAAAACAAATACATCTTCAGCCTAGCAAAACACTCTGGTTTGGCAGCAGAGCATACATGCTATGGATATGCTGGGAAAGGAAGATTTTAAACAAGAACAACCACAAGTGCTTTTTTCAACATGAAGACATAAATGACCCGTAATAAAACATATATATAAATAACCCAAGTTTTGGTATTGGACTTTGAGGAGAAACCATACTTTCTCCATCCCGTTTTTTTGTCAATTTAGGCAAATCCCTTCGGTTCTCAGTCAAAGGCACCTCTGCCCTACGCAGGCTCTCGCGGAGCCGCCACCGCAGCAGGACAGCGACCAAAGGCAGGGACCGACTCCGAAGGCGGCTGCAACCCCGAGCCAGCAGGTGCACATCTGTCAAACGCCCCGCGCCCTGCCCCGCCCAGCTCAACCCACGGCTCTGCCGGAGCGGGGCCGGGCACGGGGAACGCCGCCAATGCCCCCCCAGCCCGCGATCCAGGCCGAGCCCCGAGCCCCCGGCACCCACCTTGTTGAGGTGCGGGTTCCTGGTGATGTCGTAGCCTCGCCTCTTGATGTCCTGTGCGCGCCGGGGGCCGGTCGGGGCGGTGCCCCCCGTCTGGCAGCTGCGGCCGAGCAGCGGCAGCGGCCCCCGGCNCCGCCCAGGTGCGCCTGACCCCGCCCAGGTGCGCCCGGCCCCGCCCAGGTGTGCCCGGTCCGGTCCGGTCCGGCCCGGCCCAGGTGTGCCCGTCCCGGCGCGGCGCCCCGCCGAAGCGAAAGCAAACCCAGGAAGCAGATCCCACCGCGACCCCGCGGCGGCTGCCCCTCCTCCGTTACCTGTGAGCGCTCGGCGGCGGCGCAGCGGAACGGAGGGAAGGGGAGGGGGAGCCGGGCCGGGGCCGCCCCCGCCGGGCACAGCGGGAGCTACAGCGCGGGGACCCGGGCGGACGGTGCGGTCCGTGTCCCCTCCGCGCCCGGCGGGCCCGCGGATGGGATCCCTGGGAAGGCACGGGACCACGGCAGGACACGGAGCCGGTGCGGGGGGCAAAGCTGCTCGGAGGAGTTGTTAGTGCTTAGGGAGCATCCTCAAAGGGCTTTTCAGGCGTTTCATCCCTAGAGTGTGAGCAGGTGCGGGTGGTTAGGCGTTTAAATCTACCTGTAACCTGTGCATCCTCTACACAAAATTTATATACGCTGTATGCTGTATATATACTGTATATACTATGTATGTAATAATATTATGTATATTACATATATTTCTTTATGTTGTAATCTCTATATTCATAGGAGAGGGCAGGTCACTGCATCCTTCTCCCCCCTCCGACCCCCCCCAAATAAATGAGCTCTTTCATCCTTTAAAATGGTGAAAACATATCACCACTGCCACTTCTCATATGAAAAACCAGTGCCTCTGATTACTCTCTGTGAAAGAATGAAAGATTCATGTTTAGTTCGATCTTCAGACTGACAGTGCTCCCATGCCTCGTCCCCATCATGAATTTCAGGTCTGCTTTGCTTGAGGATTGCTCTCCAGCTTCTTCCGTTAGGCTTGGTGTCTGTAGGCATGTTTTTTAATATGCTTTAATTTATTTATGGTTAAATGATACAGTCCATGCAGAAAAGAACAAAATGTAGAGCAAAAGATGATTTACTAGGTAGATGCAATTGTTCTTCCTTCCCTTAGTATTTTATAGGCACTCAAAAGAATAGAATGGACTACTACAGTTCAGTTCTGTGACCTTATGATGTCTCCTTAAAGTTTATACAGCTTCATGCATTACCCTCAGTGTGCTCAGGATATTTACACCTCTGCTGTAAGACAGTGATTATATTCAAACCTCAGACTTCAGGACTGCAGCCACTGAATAACTAATAGGACTATGGCAGGAAAAAGCTCCTGAGAGCGAGGTTGTTTTTCTGGTGTTTGGGTCTTTCCCTCAGAATTTGGTCCTAAATGGAGACACACTACTGAGGAGACTAAACCAGCAGAGATAAAGGAATATGCACGTCACTGAGTTCAGATTATAATCAAGGAGTTTCTTAGTGTATGGCAGACGCAAGAATAAATCTGTCACTATTATTTCCTTTTTTTTTTTCATAACTATACTTAGATCTTGTGAGGAACAACTTGCATAAAAGTCAATATCTTGTCAGCTGGCCAAAGCTTTCCTACTCCCACGCTGGCCTCAGCCAGCCTAAATTTGAGTGAGCAACTCTCCATCCCACTCCAGACTCGCTGTAAATTCTGCAACGACTTTGTGGTGCTGGTGAGCATGATTATGTTGTTTGAGGAGATAATGTGGTAGAGGAAAAAGTGCCAAGCTGAGAGCCTGCACAATGGAGTTGCTTTGTAAGAAGCATCTTGGGCAGTAGCATCAGCTCTCCTAGTGACAGCCCTTAGGCTCAGAGTAAATGCATTTACTGTGCCTTGGATAATGTAGACAAGCTCTTCCTACCTACTGCACCTAATTCCACCATCTGGTCCTTTCTAATGGAAAGATTCACCGCTTAAAAGACTAAAATCAGTTCACTTTGCCAGTTTTGTAAAATACTGCCTCTTCTTGGAAAAAGCAGCCCAAATTTTGTGTTCAAAGTGCTCTTAAGAGAAGTACAGAACTCATCTTCAATATACTTTGCCTGTGTATGTCTAAGAATTAACTTACACTGTTTTAGGCTACATGCAGAAGGTCTGTTTGGTGTCTGTGTGCTTGTCATTTTTGCTATGAATAGCAGAAAAAAACCAAACATTTTAGCTTTGCTTAAACTGGTTCATAAACTAGTGGCTTTAACATCTTGAATTGTAAGGAGTCAAAACCACCCTGCATCACAGCGTCATGAACATACATAGGAGCTGATGGATGGGCTTCCTCATAAAGGAAAAACTAAATTCTGCATAATACAGAGACAGTATTTCCAAAGCATCTCCACTTCAACCTGAAATGAATTCAATGCAAAATTTTCACAAACTGTTTTGACATTTTTAACCCAATCTCTGCAGAGAGAAAAGGTTTCCTTGTGTGTTGAATATTACATTATTTATGCCTCGTGACAGCTGGACACGTACATGAGCCCCATAAGAGAGGGAAAGAGAATTTCAAGGCTGGATAAAATCCCCTGTTGTGTCACTGTAAGTAGGTGGAACCAGTAATTTGGAAGGATTTCAGATCTACATTGGACTAAATTTCCAACTTTTTGGAAATACAGAAAGGCCTGTAAGAGTCTAAATATATTAAGTATGAATATATTATATTTTTTTTACAGTAATATTGTTTTAATGATGAAAATGGGTAATACCACAGAATATTTTCCTTTCTACAGAAGTGTACTCTTTTTCACTGAAGCAGAAACCCTAACTATTAGTCTCAATTTTCAAGTAAAAGCTCAATTATAAGAAAATAATTTACTATGAATAGATTTTTTAATGATTTCATTACTGCATAAATTTATTTTTGAGTTGATTTACAAAGTATAATGCATTGCGTTCCAAAATTTCATCCGAAATAGATATTAATCTTTAGACTAACCCCAGCAAGAATAGCTTTTATTGGATCTTTTGCAGTACTGATGGCTTAAATTTACTCATCTGAGCAATATACTGAAGATACAATACTTCTCTCTCCGGGAAAAAGGTAGGACATTGCTGGTTGCTGTATCTATAAACCATGTAGCCTCCTAGTCCTCTAAACCTTCTGGTGGGTCTTACTTAACTTTGTTGAGAAATAGATGACTACTATTAAAGACTAGGTACAAAAGCAAAGATACCAGCACAGATACCATGGAAGGCACAAACCAATAATGAAAAAAAAATTATGGTCCGTGCTTGCTTGATATAAAACACACACATACACACACACACACATATAAAACTTATTATCATTGACATTATTTAACAGAGTTTTTTCAAAAGTAAATAATCTTATCTTGCATAGTACTATTCCAAAGCACAACAAAATAGAGGGACTTTATAGCTTGCTTTGGAGCTTGTCAGGCAACATTCCCCCAAAGCACCAATCTGAAATTGAGAAAGGTCCCCACATAGTTGGCTCAGCCTCTGGCTGGGGACACAACTTAGTAGATCCCTGGGAGAGAGTTGCCATATAAACTTTGACTTTGTAAATCTGTCTTCCCCCTACCAGTGCTGGACTGAAGGTCATGACAAAGCTGTGTGTGAACTGTCAGGAGAGAAGTCTGTTTTCTTTTCCTGACCCTGAACTGATAAAATTACTATTGCAATTTCAAGTGTGCCTGGAAATATGTCAGTGATCTTGCACAGTACCCCCGCAAAAGTTTATGGTCTATATGTGCAAGAGGGACAAATGTAGAATCTTAGGACAGTTTGGGTTGGAAGAGATCTTTGAAGAACATCTAGTCCAACCGCCCTGCCAGGGACAGCTTAACTAGATCAGGTTGCTCAGAGTGGTGTCCAACATGGCCTTGAGTATTTCCAGGGATGGGACATCCACCATTTCTTTCTTATATCTAGTTCAAATCTACCCTTTTAGTTTATAGCCATTACCCCTTGTCCTATTGCTACAGGTCCCGCTAAAAAGTCTTGTCCCCATCTTTCTTGTAAGCCCCGTTTAGGTACATGATGGCTGCAGTAAGGTGTCCCTGGACCCTTTTCTTCAGGCTGAACAGCCACAGCTCTCAGCCTGTCTTTATAGGAGAGGTGCTCCAGCCCTTTGATCATCTTCATGGCCTTTTCTGGACCCACTCCAACAGGTCTATGTCCTTCTTACATGGGGGGGCCCAGAGCTGGATGCAGCACTCTAGGTGGGGCTTTACAAGAGTAGAGGAGGAGAAGCACCTCCCCTGACCTGCTGACCATGCTTCTTCTGGGAATGTAGGCAGCGGAATGGCAAAATCATTTTTCTGGGGCTACACAACAAGTTAAATGGCACAGGTGGGAATTCCTACACATCCCTTCTACAAGGGACTGGCAAAAAGTGCCAGATGGGGAGTAAGGGGAGTGCTGTATCTGTAGTGTCTCATTGCTAAATGGGCTGCAGGAATGGCTGCATTTAAGATCTCCCATTATTGATTGCTGAGGTTATAGGACTGGGCTCATGCACACAATGCTACGGGAAGATATACACACGCACACACATATATATGCTTTTGACTTTATTGTTATTCTATGGACTCTTTCACGTACTTTATTTCCTTCACTTTAAAATTCTAGCTTATATGCTTCTCAGAGCTAGGATGTACATGTAGTTATAATAGTAAAAATCAGTCTTTCTCTGCAGCCAGAAATTGTCTTCCTATTTCGGTGCCTTGCCAGGAAGGCATCTCATCTTTCACCTCCTATTGGCTGACAACAGCCATCAAACTGATATTTTGCAACTTAGTGAGAAATAAATTACAAATGCTGGGCTTCTGAAATTTACCTGTGACTGCAAAATAAAGCTTGAATCTGATTTAGATTCTTTATCTCCAAGATGCAGAGTGCTTGCTCTCAGATGCACATGAATGCACTTTGTCTAATGTGCAAGCCTCTCCTGAATGCCAATTTAATTGAAGAGATGGTTAAATTCTTGATTAAAAACCTATAAGGAGCATTACCAAAAAAGCTATAAAAGCAATGAAATGCACACTTATATTCATCATTGCACTCTAAGTAATTTATTTAAGCTATTTTTCAGCAGCAGGAAGGAAACAATGGTTTGTGGAGTGGGGATTCTATATACACTTGGGGATTTGCAGGTTGCTACAGAGTGCAATTGAAATTACAAAGCATGTTGCAAAAGCCAATTTATTCCTCCAGTAATTTAAGAAACCTCTTTGTGCTGTGGCTTTGCATTGAACAGGTTGGCTTCTAAGAGAATGCCAATGAAATACTCTTTAAACTTCAGAGAATGAATCTCAAACATGTAAAGTGGGATCTTATAGTGTCTGTTCTTCTGTGGCATTATCTGGCCTCTCAGGAAATGAAGTCAGCTGCAGATATAAACTTTCATTGTAGTGATTTTCAAATAACATACCTGGAGAATTCTTGGCACTGTGCAGCCATGTGTCCCCTGGGTTATTAGATTTTGCAGAGACTACATACTGTCCATTCATGCAGACTGTTAATTTAAATTCATTGTGACACAAGAGCCTAACACAGGTTGTGAGTCTTGATTAGGACCACTCTGTACACCAAACAAGTGCATGAAAAACTGTGAGTGCTGTAGAAGAGTCTGGAGCCAAGTGGACAGAATCATAGACTCATGTAAATTGGAAAAGACCTCTGAGGTCATTGAGTCCAACTTTAACACTGCCAGCTCCACCACTAAACCATCTCCTGACACACCGCATCTGCATATCTTTCAAATACCTTCAGGGCACCTTGGGCAGCTTGTTGCAGTGCTTGACAGCCATCTCGGTGAAAAAATTTTTCCTAATTTCCAATCTAAACCTCCCCTGGTGCAACTTGGGGCCATTTCCTCTTGTCCTGTCACTTGTTACTTGGGAGAAAAGACTGACCCCTCCATTTAGGTAGTTGTAGAGAGTGAGAAGGTCTCCCCCAGGCCTCATTTTCTCCAGGCTAAATGCCCCCAATTTCCTCAGCCACTCCTCATAAGACTTGTGCTCTAGACCCTTTCCCAGGATTCAAGGTGCAGGTGAATACATGAGGATTACTGCCCTGGTCCTGCTGGGATTTGAAGGCACCATAGGGGTAATTGTGCCAGCCTTCCCCATCTGCAAGCAATTATATCCTTGATGTTCAATCCACAAGGATTCACGGAAGTCTGTTCCAGATGCAGCAGACCCAGAACCCTTCTGTTCACGTCTAACAAATACAAGACCTAAGGTTACAGACAGAATGCCACTGATGATCACATGCTACTATAAAATAGCAGATCCCTGCAATGGGAGAACAATCCTCTCTGGTGTTAAAAATCTTTATTACTGCAGCCTGTCCCATGCAGCAAATTTCAACTGTTTTATTTTCAGTATAAGTGGGGTTAATGCCATTATGCTAACACTGTATTTTCTCATATATATTACAGATGGAGGGACATGCAGAGGGTTCTTGTTCATGGCCACATACTCAGGCAGTGATGGAGCTGGGAACAGGGTCCAAATGCCCTGGCTGTCCATCCCTTGCTTACTCTGCCATCTCTCACTAGGCTGCCTTTGTCGCAGTTTATTTCCTTGACACATGCTCTCACGTTGTTTTTCTTCAGCAGTGAGAGAGTTCACTGTCATCCAGACAAAAACCATCTGCAGTTGTGCAATTGAAGCCTTAATCAGACCTCTGGACCCCTTTCCTGGCTTTGGCTAGTTTTAAGTGATAATGGTGATGGTTTATACTTGCACCTCTTAAAATGAAAAATGAGGATGGAGATAAACACACTTCAGTCAATAAATTCTCCTGTCCTCTCTAATATAAAACTGTCTTCTAGTTGTTGGGGTTGTTTTTCTGCCATGTTACTCCAGATGTCCTAATCTGTGCATTAACCCTGTAGTGCACATGCATCATCCTCAGTGTCCAAAGTCTTGAAGTAGAATGGGCAGAACAGCAAAGACAATGCATTGTTTTTCATCTTAATTTATAGTAAAGAGAATCAATTTATAGTCACACACAAACATAAAATGTTGATTTAATTTTTTTCTTAGGCATAGGCTTTTAGCTTCCTGCCATAGGTAGCATAGGTTTTACAGTTGGCTTCAATAGAACTTAAATACTGCTATAGTCCAGCTATAAATTTTAGTCATATTTTAAATTAGAAAATAGTTCTGTGTACAGTGTGAGAGTGCATTTTTACATCTAGCATGATAATACTATTTTTGAGTAACATCACACATACCTAAACAGATGGTTCTGAAATCAAAAAGTATGTGGATAATCTTTTTTCCTTTGAAGTCAATTTGTTATTTAAAGGAGAAAAACTGACTTTCCAGCTGGCAGTGTGTCACAAGTCTGACTTGGACCATTATTTTTGCTAGAAAACTTTGACCAATGGAAAGATTGAATTAACAATAAGAATCAATTAAAATGATGCTGTGAGACTTTGCAGCTCACAAAAAAAAAAAAAGAAAAAAAAAAGAAAAAAGAGCCCAGTAATGCCTTGTGATGTAAAAGAAGTCAAGGAGGTGATCAAAGACTCGCACACATGAACAAGAGCTGTTAATACAAGTTACTGAGGGGTAAAATTACTGTGTCAGCTGATCCACCCATGCACATCCTCACTCAACTGCTGCTGTGAAGACAGTTTGAGGTGGGTCAGCTACAAGTGAGAGTACACTACAGTGGTCTGTGTTACCTTCAGTCTGACTGAGGCAAGGATCCAGACAGTTGGGTTAACCTGTTTCTGAATAGCTCACATTTGTGAGCATGGCATGGGGATATGTATGTCTACAGATGATATGCAGCAAGTTTAATAATCCATGGCCACAAAAACTGGAGAGTCCTCTCTGGCTTTAAAGCAAAGAAATGTTTATTTTCATAACAAAGTTTGGACAGAGGAGGTTTAAATAACAACTTGCTATCACAAAATTGAGCATAACAAGTTTCTGAACAATCCTTTTTGATTGTGCAAAATTGCAATCAGCACTTGATCAATTCAATACTTTTTGGAATAGTTGTTTTTGTTTTTTTTTATGATGAGTGTGGTGAAACACGGGAACAGGTTGTCCAGAGAGGTGTTGGATGCCCCATCCCGGGAGGCATACAAGGTCAGTTTGGGCACAGCTCTGAGCAACCTGATCTAGTTGAAGATGCCTCTGATCACTACAGAGTGGTTGGACTAGATGGCCTTTGAAGGTTTCTTCCAATTCAAACTGTTCTATGATTCTATAATTCTAATCATTTTAGGTCATGTTCTGACATTCCTAAGTCTTCCAGGGAAGTATGAGTCTATGTGATGGAAAGACAAAACAGTGTGAGAAACTTTTAATGAGAGATGATAATTTATACATTGTAATAGTATTCATTTGTTTCTTTGACAATGTAATTTTAAAATGTTTTACTTGTATGTGTGCAAAGGTGAGGTTTAAAAATAACTAGTTTTTAACATTGGTTGTACAGAAGTGAACATTGCAAAAATACCTGCAGAGCCAGGTAAGCCTGGATATGGTGGAAGAGAAAATATGAAAAAACCTGCATGCTGGCATGCAAAGTATTTCTTCACTCTTCTCTCTACAACCAGGCAGTTGTCATACCTTCATTTTTTGAATCTCATTCCTAGAAGACAAGGCTTACTATTGTTGGAGCACTCTCCAAGTGCTGTATTTATGTATTACTCTTCATGCTCAACCCTATCCCAAAGGATGTCTTCCTTAGTGGGCAAGTCTTCAGTATGAAACGTAGTAAGAATAAGGACTGAAATAATTCACCCATTGAAGTTTTAACAGGTTCTTAGAGAAACTGGTGCTGGTATGGTACAAGGCCCTCTTAGAAACCTGCTTTAACGTGTCTAACCTCTGTGTAATTGTATTAGCTCTGGCATTGGCAATCAACAGCAATCAAGTCAAATTGCAATCATGGCCACCTAGTAAAATTATCTCGTTGGTATTGTATCCAAAAGCATTCCTCCTTTAAAGTCTTTGTGAAAGGGAAAACACCATCCTGAACTTTCTGAGCAATAACCAGTTCACAGAGGCCAGCAGCCTTACTGACCTTTGCCGTGCATCCAGTTACGGGTGACTGAGCCTTTCAGACATCTATTGATGAAATACAGGACTGATAAGGAAAGTAAACAGCTGAAAGTGAGAAGTAGCTTGAAAGGTCAGCTGGGCTGCTGAACAGGTACAGATGTAGTCCGCTGCTGGCACACTCTTGTACCTGGAGCAATGCTCTCAGTCTTGCTGCCATTTAGAAAAATGTATGTAAAGTCAGCATAAGTGTTTTGCAGAGTCCTATGCAATTATAAAATAAATTAAAAAAAAAATGTAAAAAACAAAGACAGCCTTCTAAATCATGTGGCATAAAAACATGCTATTTACATAAGTAAAGTAGAAATGTTTGCTGGTTTTCTCATTGAGTGCTGTTTTTTGGCAACACAAAGGTTAGCAAAGTTTTTATCTGTTCATCAAATCTTCAATCAATTCTATAACCTTCAAAACAATCTTCCAAAGAGCTTTTGGGTTTGATTTTAGAAGACTTTAAGACCCTTATGCATCTTAAAATAAATGAAGACTAACATTTTTTAAGTCAATGGGCCTATATTTTGGTCTGATCTAAATCATCTTAGTTTTTTTGCCATCAGTGTTCCTCTTATTTACACACCAGCAAAAGCCAAATAGCCTTGTATCACTGACTTTATCACTTCATTCCAAATATACAGCATTTTTCCTGAGTGCTTGTAGTTAAAAATACATATTTATTGTTGAGACAAGAAAACCAGAAAATAGGAAATGAACACTTTAAAAGGCCATTTAATAAAAGTACAGGAAAACTTGCGTTGCTAAAAGTCAATTTATCTAGATAGTTTGCTGAGAAATCTTTCTCAGATAGTCTGCCAAGAAGATATGACAGTTTAGGTAATACAGTTTTATGTCATGGAACCTGCATACATGAGGCAACTGTAGAAAGGAATTTTAATCAATGTGTTCATTTTCTAATCAAAGCTGCTGCCTATCATTAAAAGTCATGGTCTGCCAAGCTCCAGCTGAAGCTCAGCTTCGCACTGAGGCTGCTGGGGGTTGGGCAGATATGTGCTTCTGCTGACTCTGCTCTGAGAAATGAACTTCTGGCAAAGGAGGTGGACAGCAGCTGGCTCTGCTGATGTTGTAAACTTCTGCAGCACAAGTTGCCAGCCCTGTGTGTCAGAGAGAGGTTTTGCTGGTGTGTGTGTGTTTTTTGGTTTTTTGGGGTTTTTTTGGGGTTTTTTTGTTGGTTGTTTTTGGTTTTTTTTTTTTTTTAAGGGGAGGGAGAAGACAGCAATCATAACACTGAACCAGGCAGAACTGAGTTTGGTTTGGGGTTGTTTTGCAAATAGACATACTTTAGGTCTCAGTGGGGAATTTTGACATTGCAAAGGGGATGAAAAAAATAGTATGCAAAGAAAGAACAGTCTCTACTTGTAGCTGTAATGTGCAAATGCTTCCAGTGCATCTGTATAGATTATTGGATACATGCAGAAGTCTAGGAGGCTTCCAAAGGATTTTTAACCCATGGAAAATGCCATGTGTGAAAGTTCATGCTTTATGAGTTGTCATATACTACAAGGTGAAAATGTAGATCATTGTACTGGTGAACTGTGAAAAATAGATAATTTATGCCATAATGAATCTTAAATGATGAACTAATTTGTGTTACTTCTTGATTAGGAGGGAAGGATACACCAAGACACAGGCCCATCCCTAGGGAGCTCAGACTAACACCACTAACACCTATTGGCATTTGCAATGCTGATCCATAAGCTCATTCTTCAGGGCTGAGGGGAGACAATCCACCACGAATAGAGAGAAATCTCCAAGCAGCAAAGATCGCAGTGAGCCATTCTTAAGTGAGGAGTCACTCCCCTGGAATCACAGAAAACAATCTGATAACAGAGGAACTTCATGTACAAAACTCCTATCAAAATCAATGTAAAATTCCGTGTCTGTATCCCAGCATCACTACAGACAGCAATGGAAGGAATAGGAGGGGGGAAAGGTAGAGACATTCCAAGTTCAAAGTGCACTCACAAATTACAGATAATCTCTAAAATCTGAAGACCTGCTAAGGTCAAAACATTTCCACAGGATACACCATGCATCTCGCAGCAGTATTTGGGTAGATAGCATGCAGTAGTGGATATTTCACTGAAATGGAGCTGCAAATGTCAGCATGGCCAGCTCCTAAGTACCCTTCTCTGACACTTGATTAGCAGAATATATACGAGTTCAGCACAGGGAGCCACTGAGGGCTAGTGAAACAGATTCTCAAAACTGAACCATCAAAATAAAAACAAGGAAATTGATACCATCTCTTTATCACAAGGCAAACTATCACTTGCTCAGGTGTAAAATTGCCAATGTGGTATAATAAAAAATTGTATAACATAACAAAATGAGTGAAGGACCTTTGAAGGCCAAAATCATACAAAATGCTCCTAAGGGATTGGATGTTGCCAAACTACTGAAAACAGGATGGATAATCTAAGACAGGTGAGCAGAGTCTAATCTTGAGCCTAGTCTAGAGCAGGGAAAGATGTCTCCAGGGACCACTTTCTCCCACCCTGAGCTAGGAGTCTAAGGGACTGTGAATCACCAGCCGGGAAGTGCCTGACTCCTCTCATCCTAAAGAATGCAAGTGTGTCTTCAAAATGCTATTTAAACAGGCAAAATAAATTAGGATTAACCCTTAGAGCCTGCCTGCAAAGTCTGGTTTGTGTGCCTTGTTCGCTACAGTTTATACACCGAGTTACAGCAACAATTGTTTTCCTCTTGCTAAAGCTGCCTGCCCCTCTTAGTGAGTATTCGCATCAGTATTCCCTGGGTAAAGCTGAGCTTTTCCTGCCATGAGCGAAGGGCCACTGCTGACAGCTAACTCCTGCTTGGATGCTGTATCTCTGGCAGTGAGATCTTGATAACCGAAGGATTAAATCTGAAAAAGAATATCTACGTGTGTGCTGGAAGGGGAGTGGAAAAGAAGACGAAGTACAGAAGCAAAATTCCTTTGGAGTACTGAATGTGCTGGAGCCTCTGGTATGACAGTCTGTGTACCAACAGCTGTAACCAAAGTGCAGCCGTATCCTCGCAGCCTGCCAGGCTTCTCCCCTGTTCCAGTACAGGCAGACGTAAGAGATCTTCCCCTTCCCACTCACATTTTTTAAAACCTGGATGCTTATTGACACTTGGCTGCATTTCAGGGCCTGTGTGAGTCATTGAGCAAGGGTTTATTACTCATTGCTGAGCAATAGCTCAGGAATTAGGAGCTCTGGGGTTCATGTGTTGGTGGTCACTGTATACACGATGTTAAATAGGGCAGGTTTGTCTGGGAACCCTCCAAGTCATCCCTGGGAACCCTCTGAGACATCACTCTTTTCCTTTTATTTATTTATTTAGTTTTCAACAGGGTTCAGGAACAGGGTGTTCCTGCATTCTAGGTTATTTTGTTACCCTGGGGTGGACAAGCAGACAAACTGTGCAAGAAAATGGATTTTATTAATTGTGGGAAAGTGTGTGTATATGGGGGGAAAAAATGTGTTCCACATTCTCTCCACATGATGAATTTAAGATTCATGTGGAGATAAACCAAAAATACCCATGAAAGGGCTTTGGTTTTTGCATTTCATTTCCACAGGAGTTTCCCAGAGTTGTTTGTTTGAAATAAACATCATAAAAGGAGACCCTCCGCCCACTCTCTGATGTGAAGTAATTAGTAGCTGGATCAGCATTTCCACTCTTAATTCTGCTTTTCATATGGTTTGTTTTAAAAATTTGCTCCAGTCATGAACTTAGCATATAATAATACTTCACATTTAGAGAAGGCTTTCATCTGAGCAGCACAAAGTGCTTTGAAAATATTTGTCAATTAAGATTCACAATAGCATGAGAAATACAGCTTTTTTTTTTCAAGTAGAAACAGAGACATTCGTGGGCAGATACCCTGGTGACTTTTTGTCTGGTCATAGGACAGAAACTCAGATCAGAACCCCAGACTTCTGTTCATTAATTCTGATAATCAATTGAACACATCACTGTTTCCATGTCCTACTTAAAAATGGCTTTTTTATTTTTTCATACTGAGAAGAAATTTTAAACAGTTGCTTCACTAAGTTTTTTCTACATAGCTAGATGCAGCTGCAAATATGAGATATGAATACATGATTTTAATAATATCAATATTATTATCAATACTGTTTATAAATATAAATGAGTAATCATCATGAATTATTGTAAGACCTCACTAATGAAGCAGGGAGTCAGCTGTTGCTGATCTGCAGTCATCTTATGGGCATCAAGCATCAACTATTAACAGCACACTATATCTGCACTGCAGCTGAGCTTAAAACTGATAATGCAGATGGGAAGTGGAACTGTAAATTATACTTACCTGAGATGGAATTGGTCCTTGGTCTCATGCTCATTGAGAATCTGGATAGGGTTTAGTCTGGTTAATTTAGGCAACTGACTTACACTCCACATTTCCAAAACTGAGTGTAACAGTTCTTGTCCATTATAGCCTGTGTGTCCTGTATAGTCATAGTCCTGTACAGTCGTAACTCCTGGAGAGTTATGTGCTGTTGAAGACTGCCAGAGGGAAAGCCCAATTAGGAAAAACTGGCCTCCAGTTTCGGTGGCAATTCATTTCTAAAGGCACTGGAGGTTTCCAGAGGCACTTCCCTTTTTCCACTGACTGCACGGACCATGGCATGCTGGTTCTGACTTTTAAAAGACTGCTTCTTAGATGGATACAATTCAGGGTACCACTTATGTGCTTCCATTAGGCAGATTGGATGCCCATCTCCTCCCGATGTTCTGCAAAAACTGCTGTGGAGTCTGCAATGTTCAAGTGTCCCCCACTGCCCCCAGCATCATTTCAGCACTCACTGCAGCATTTAGGGCTTGCCTAAGGATCTCTCAGCCCTGTACTCAGAGCTGACTTTCTCCATGAGAACATGTAAGTTCACAACACAATACAGCTAAAATACAGGTGAAAATCTTATTTTTACAGCACAAGAAGCAAGTCTAAAAGTCTTAATAATTTTTGTTCTTGCTCATTTTGCTTAGGTAGAACAGCTGCTAAGATGCTTTTCACTGTGGCAGGGAAGACTACCCAGTCCTACTCTGCGTGATGTGACGTCCAGCCTTAGCCTGTGGGTACTCTGTGTATTATGGGAATGATCTATGTATGAAGAGCCAAGTCAGAAATTATCCTTGCCCACTTCCAACCTTGCTCCTTGACTTACGGAAGCTTGCAGGAAGTAGTTGTATCATGCAATCAGAAGGAAGAGAAGAAAGAAAAGTGTTTTTACAGGTGTCCACAGGGCTACACAACTCTACTGAATGCACAATCAATCAGTTTCAAGTTGAATAGTTACAAAAGAGTGAATTTTATGAAGTAGGCATAAAATCAATGAAAAGGAGATGAGATGCATCTCCTGACCATCTGCCCAGCTGCAAGCTGGAACAGCTTGGCACAAAAAGTAGTGGCAGGTGTGGGAAAGATAATAGACACGCCGGAGGAGCTGGAGCTGAGCTATTAAGGTCCTAATAATCTCATGAGTCACAGAGTTTACAAAATTAAACTAAGGTGGACAGTAGTGCTCTGATATCCTACTTGGTTTGCAACATTCAATTTGCCCTCGATAAGCTATTTTGGAACAAGACAATCCAATACCTTAGTTGAGAAACTGGAGCCCTGGATTGGTAACCATAGAGGGCTACATTTGTGGTATTACAAAAAGAACCATGGGAGAAGGAAGTAAGTCCTCAGTCCTGTTCATCTCTCTTTCTGAACATGGTCCTTTTAGAGAAATTACAGCAATCAATCAAAGTTCAGTAGTCAAAGACCGCCATATCTGTTCCCCTCATGGTCAAATCTTCAATCCAGAGATTAATTACCCATGCTATACACTTAATGGCATAACTATTAGTTATCAGTATATAAGTATTAGTATTACTGATATTAGTATATCAGTAATTTTCCCTCCAAACAAATAAATTTAAATTTTGTATTAACCATAGAACCATAAAATACCAGGTTGGCAGAGACCTCAAGGATTGTCTGGTTAACCTGTCCAAATCCCCTGAAGACTATAACATAAAAGTCTTAATATAAACTGGTTCCCTGACCTTTTTCAAGAGAAAATGTATTTCACCATTAACTCTGGAGAGGCGAGAATAAGGAACATATGTGATTGCTACTAGGCTATGCAGCGCATGACATGCTGGATAGACTGCAGAGTCATGCATTACTCTAATGACTCTGAGAGGGAGTGACAATCCTGCTCCACAGTATATTGATCATCAGAGCAGCTGCCAAACAAAACAGCACTGAAATATTTAATATACATTGAACTTAGTCCTTTTTCACAGTATCTTGTTCCAGGGTTTGTAACTGAACAGCTCTGAGGCATGAAATAGCCCCGTTTGTATTAGCTGTGTATTCCTTCTGGGGATCTCTCTCTAATTATGGTGTCAAAATGCTTCTCTCCTTCAGCCTGCTAGTTCTTGCTCTGGTCTCCTGTGATTCCCATTTTTCAGCAGGTGGCCTGCACCATAACTGAACAAGGTCTTTTTTAGGATCACATGGGAAGTCTGTGTGAAAACAGAGGAGTTTCACCTGTCCAGCATGGTGCCAGAAGAGCAAAGCCTTCTTTCCCATCTGCATTTTCAGTATGTTCTCAGGTACAATCCTTTTTTCCACCAAAATGTTCCAATACTGGTCCATAGGTCTTCTGGTTATAAGCGGAGTAGATACAACTAGAAATAATCCTTGCAGCACCAAACAAGAAGTTGGGGAAACTGCACACAGTGACAAAAGGTGACTCTAAACTGATGTATAGCACAGAGCGTGGTGGCAGCAAGGGAACTGATGTAGGGATTGTAAACAAGAAGGTACGCGTTTAGACTTTAAGTTGTGTGGAAGTTTGTGATGTAGCTGCTTTTTTTTTTTTTTAAATGAATACTAGGGCCATTGGTGGTGGTATAAAATCTTTTAACAGATTGCTTAGGGCATGTCCCACCATGTTCAGGGGCAGCACATTCAGTTCCCCTCATTAAATGGTGCTGCCTTTTAATCCCCGGAGGTGAATGACGTTACCTGTTTTTACAGTGTGACAAATGGTTCTGGAAATGCTCAGATATGGGTTATGAGAAAGTGTTTTTTACAGGCACACATATAAATATATAAAGCTGGTCTGAGCAAGGTCAGAAAAATTCACAATATATATTTTGGTTCAGCTTGAAGATCATCTGCAAAACCTGCATTCAGAAAATAGCAGGCAAAAGTAATAAAGGAAATGTAGCTGCATTATGATT
Source organism: Grallaria varia (assembly GCA_013396735.1). Lineage (NCBI taxonomy): Eukaryota > Metazoa > Chordata > Aves > Passeriformes > Formicariidae > Grallaria > Grallaria varia. Next base: position 179,392 of record VWZG01012466.1, on the reverse strand, counting down.
TGGTTTAATAGCCCTTTCAGCTGCTCTTTCCTCATGACAATAAATATTGGCCATTACCTGTCCATGAACCTTTGTTTTTCTTGCCATGAGCCACATCTAAGAAAAGACACTACAAGAAAGCTGGAGAGGAACTTTCTACAGAGGCATGTAGTGATAGGACAAGGGGCAATGACTTTAAACTGAAAGAGGGCAGGTTTGGATTAGATGTTGAGAAGAAATTCTTTACTGGTGAGGCACTGGCACAGGTTGCCCAGAGAAGTTGTGGATACCCAGCCCCTGGAAGTGTTCAAGACCAAGTTGGATGGGCCTTTGAGCAACCTGGTCCAGTGGGAGGTGTCCCTGCCCATGTGTAAAAACTTAAAGAGCACAGTTGCCTGTCTCAAACACTGTTAAAGCCACAGAAGGACTTTGCCATGAGATAAGCACAAAAGGGAGTGACAGCATGGTGCTAACTTGAGGCCTGGCCAAGGCGAGATCTGGTTAACGCATCCAGACAAAAGCTCCCACTGTGGCAAACTGCATAAAGAAGCAACTGCTTGTACATGTATTACCAGTCAAACTAAGATCACCCCAAGTTATGGGACAGATGGCATCTGTGACAACCAACGACCACCAAAGTTGACCCCGAATATGTCTCCGTGGATACCTGGAACTTGGACTGCCAGTTCAGTCACCCCAGCAGGAACTTGAGATAAAATAAAGATGGTACTATTGTCTGGGTGCTACCTCAGACCTAGAGGGAGGTTAACAAAGCTGGGGGAGAAGGGTTTCTCACTGATAACGGACACGAAGAACTTTGGCATGTGGTCTCATCTGCACCTTAATTCGGGCAGATGTATCTCTCACTAACTGGATTTTAACACCATGGCAGGGAGGTTGGAGCCATATAATGTTTAATATTCCAACCCAGAAGCATTGTATGATTCTATAATTCTATATGGGAAGCATGTTTGTGCAGACATTCAATGGGCTGGAAGGACCAAAGCCATGTCTGGTATCTTAGGTCCACAGCCAGAACAATTACATTGGAGTCACTTCTCTGTGTCAAAAGTAAGTTTCAAAATACAGTCTTGTTTACAAACTATTCCTTTTTAAGGCTAACGCCAGAACACTAGATGCCTTTGGATTGTTTTACCTATTATTCAAGGTTATTTTGTTTGTCTGATAAAAGTCCTACTTGAATATTTGAGATTTATCCTGGGAAGCACAATAACAGGATATGGTCACATCAACAACCGACTGGGAGGTTCACTAGCCGTGAACTTATAAAACCTCAGCTATTTTGTGGAAACAGCCCTTTGCATGCTTTATTCCCAGGCGCCAGGAACAAGCTCCCTGGATCAGGCCACATTGATCATGGAGTACACTCCAGCAGTTACCAGGATGCTCCAGCAGTTACTGGATGCTCTGTGAATCCACATCTCAACTATCCCCTCAGCAACATGTTGATGGGCCTAAGCCCAAGGCATTTTCGGCTGCAACATAAAATAACAGGGACTCTTTAGCATCCGATAGACAATATTCTTGTAACGTAAATCATTTTGGATGCTAACAGAGGGTGGGAGCAACTGCTGTGCCAATGAGTGGGTTTTGAGACAAGCTTTGAAGGAAAAGAAGAGAGGATTTTTGGAGTGCAGAAAGCCTGAAAAGCTCCCCTCGCCCTCCAAATAACTAATAAATCTGTGACCACAAAGTCTGCCCATCCTGAGTCCTTGGGAACTGGAGGGAGTTGATGAATGATTACAAACAGCTGAAATATTGCATTAAACCTCTATTAATTAATCCTGTAGCAATCCCACTGTCTTCAGGACTTCCTTCAACAGGAAATTTTCCTTCCACTGTCTGAATGCTGAAGATCATTTTTTTCTTATTATCATATGTCAAAAACTTATTTCGAAATGAGTTTGCCAGATTGCCCTTAGTGATGCTGTACCTACCAAACTACCCTGCAAACGTGAAGAGCCACCACAAAGCATTAAACAGCTCACTCCACCTATAGGAAACAGCCTGTAGTGCATAAGCATCCTCTTGGGCATGCTCACATCTACGTTCCCAGGGCCAGGTATCCAGCTTGGCAGAACAATTATGTTCAGTTCAGAACAATTACATTCAGTTTCTGAAAACAAACCTGCCACCACAGCAGGAGGCTGTCGTGGGCTGTCTCTCACAACCACCTTCCAAAGCAGGGGCTGGGAAGCAGCCTTTGAAGAGATGCCAACAAGGAAAATTGTCCCAAATATCTTAGAGAACAAGTCTGCACCTCAGGATGTTTGTGTTTATGGATTCCATCAGTACTAGTGCACAGGTAGGGCACCCAGGAGTCATGTGCTGAAAACTCCAGCAATCAAAATCCTCATCTGCAAGATAAGGAGACAGGAACACACATGAAATAGGTGTTAATTGTGTTGTACTTGTTCTGCACAACACTGACTCATTCCTTCCATTTTGACAGGCTATATCTGGAAAAACAACACTCGGTGGTGGCTGGTGCTGTCTGCAATCCTGGCAGGGATACAGCAAGACAGATCACACCTCTTTTTATAGGTGTAAAGAGGCAAACAGTGAGGAACAGTCAAGATGGAAGAAGTAATTTTTATTTACTCCACCAAGCTGTTTGAGAAGGGGATACGTATTATCCTGTCCTCTCCACCTTTTTTCTGGGTTATTTTGTCCCTGGGACAGGTTCTACCCTCCCCTACATGGAGATAAAAACATGGGATCAGCGTCTTACAGTGGTCATGCCTGGCCTTGCATCTGTGATCAGCTTGTGCTGGGCTTGCTTTGTTCCCGAGTGTGTCAGCCAAGTGTGTGTCATCTGGGAGAGCCAGTGGATTTCTTTGAGACTCTGACACAAAACTCACATGGGAATAATTCCTTAAAGCAGAGCCACATCCTCTCAATGGACCTCTATGCAGAGAGGGGAGGAGTGATGGGAAGGTTTAGAAGTGCTGAGATCAGGAGCAGTAACTGAAGGATGTAGCCACTGAGAGAAGGGAGGAAGGTCCCAAGAAGCTCAGAAGAGTAAACCTCAGCTACCAAAAGATCTTGCTGCTGTCCTGTTTTGAGGAAAACTGAGCTCAGATGCCTGAGAAAAGACTGGAAATTAAGCTTGGTGCTGCAAAAATATGCCACAAGGTCCTTTGAAAGTGAGATGGGCAGCATGTGGGAGAAGGATGCTGTCCCTTCCCAGTAGGCAGTGATCCGCCCATGACCGTGTAGGAACCTGTGGCAGAGCTGGACCTTGTGCTTGGGTCTGTGGAGCCCCAACACACCCAATCCCATTTGCTGATGCTACCAGTTAATGAGCTTCTTTCACTAACTGGAAAAAGCCTGAATGCCACAACTGTATGAAATGGTGTGTTAAACTGGTATTATTTCACATACGGAAACAGAAAGAAGCACATGCATAATCATCCAAATCCATGGGATTATGAACATTTATAGGAAAATAAAAATAACCCAAACCCATGAACATACTGAGTCCCAACTCCCTCTGGAGCATTGCTGCAATGTGTTCACCTTTACCCGCAGGGAAGGGATGGGAGAACAGATACCAAATGCCAGATGTTCTATACATTGCGTAATGTATTACTGGAAAATAGTATAGGGATAAACAAATAGATCAATGGTGAATTACAAAATAAATAATAACAAAATTCACTTTCATGCACAAAGCACTGAGAAACGGTTATCTATAGGAACCAGATGAAACTCTACCACTTGTCAAAGTTTCAACTAGACTTGACAGAGAATTAATAAACAATCATCAGGAATATGCCTTGAAAATTGATAATTCATGTTATTTGGATCACTTTTACATCTCTAGAAAAACATCAGACTATAAAAAATTAAGTTTTAATACATTCGATTCACATGCAATTGGGCTGTTTTTCACTTGGTAAGATGACTTATCAGATGTAGACTCCCTTATTTATTTCCTTGAAGATTTTCCTATGTTAGGTAAGAATTAAGAAAATACCTTTTTTATTTCATTGAGAAAAAAAAAAATTAGTACTGACTGCTCCCCTTATTCCAACACTGGAACTCATTGTAAAAGAGGCATATGATTAATCTCTTGTTGTAAAGCTACGTGCATTTGCCCAGGCCACCAACTCCTACCAGATGGAACCTGAACTCTGAGTCACACAGTCCCTTGACACCACAGCTACCAGTGACTCTCCTGTATTTCAGTGTCTGCTTTCTCTGGGATAGCTCTGAGCTACATGTTCATTCATGCAGGGAAATTTTAAGTAACTATAGCTTGAAGGCAACATCTGTTCTAAGGGACTTCGGGATAAGAGGACTAGCAGGTACTGAGATTGTGTTTTAACAGATGGTTTCCTGGGTTCATATGGCACTTACCTCTAGGAGCAAGGTCCATTTCATGCTTTAAACCCTAAGATGTGATTTACACAGAGGCAAATATCTTGGTGCAGCATTTGGCAGAACTGTTGAAAGTCATCGATTGTTTTCCTTACCTCCACTTTTCTCCATGCCTTTCTCCTTCTTACTGTTTCCTGGTTCCAATATAAGTATTTGAATATGCAGTGAAACAACACACTGAACCTGGGCCTATTTCCTAGAGAAATGCTTGTGATACCTATTGAGAAAGGGTACAGCAACAAGAAGATGGTGACAGATGTCAAGAAGAAGGCATGGAGAGGGAAAAAAAGAAAGGTAAGGGTACAGAAAGTTTCTGTATATTGCCCTGATAAATCCAGCAGAAACACCTAAAAAATTGAGTAGGGAATTGAAAGTGCTGATACAGAGCCAGCCCAAGCAAGTAGACAAAGACCAGTCAATTGTGGTATCACAAGTAGCTTCATCCTAATGCTGGGGAAAGCAGGGAAAGGGAAGGACAGATTTAGATAATGGTATTATTAAGGGCTCTATTGCCTGGGCATCCTTGCACAAAAGCTAAAGTCGGTGGTTTCACACTGTAGAACAGAACTGAGGCGTTGAACTTTGGGGTTTGGGAGGGAACATGGGGCTGCCACTTCAAGCATCTGACTGAGACTTCAAGAATGCAACAAGAAGGCTGCTTTACTACATCCTAATGAATTGCTGCCCATCAGCTCTACACAACAATATAAAACAACTTCACCTGCCATATCTGCAAGCCAAAATGTGTGAACTGATCCTAACATGAAAGTGGATCCCTTCCAAGGCACTATGAGAGTAGTTTCAGCAAATGCATGTTAATTGTTATTCAGACAGGCTTAAAACAAACTTGAGGTGCTATTATTGGACAGATGGCAAAGTCACAGTAACCACACTGCTTGTATTCAGATAGTCATATAAATTACCACAGTTTTGGCACGCATAGTCTACAGTCAGTTTTTTCCCCGTACATTCCATGGACTTTCTGTATAAGATCCACTGAAAAACTGCCCCTGTAATTTTTCCTTCCTGTGCTTATAAGTAATATGAATATTAAAAACTGCCCTGGGAGCAAGAGAAAGAACTGAGTTTCATACCAATAGGTACAGTCTTTTTGTTTAACCCAAGCCCAGATCACAAGGTATCCCCTGTGTGTTATAAACCACACCATGTAAATAAATCATAAGTCTCTTAAGTGAAGGAGGAGTCAGGGACTGCTAACCTTTCTCTTTATGGTCTGTTCTCTGAGTAGTTTAGAAACCTCCCTTTTTTCAGTGCTCCAGGCAGATACTTGAGTTCAGCTAAGCCATTCCATCAGACTTTTCCTAACATTCATCTACTTTGTGGATACCCTCTGTCCCAAGCAAGCAGTCATCAGCATTTCTGGTGTATGGTGAAGTCACTCAGCCAGTCTGTCAGTAAGGGCCCGGTAACAGCGTGGCGGATGCTACTGAGCCAGGAAAGCAGCCACGTGTCACTAGGCCTTTTTTTAACCTGTTCATCTAGATTGTGATGCAGAGGTAATTTTAAAAATCATCATTGCATTGTTCCACAATTTAGGGAAGCACCAAAGCTGCTGGATGCCCAATACTAATCCTTCTCATGGCTGAATCACACAGCATTTTCTGTTGTGAAAAAGACTCTGTTTTCTACTTTTAAGGAGTTTGATCCTTACATGTTAAAAAACTTGTGGGTTCCAGATCAAACTGTACTGTTGGATACAAAAGTAAATGTGGCCAAATTCAATAGTGAATATGTAAACACTACATACACAAACACACTCACAGATGTGTGGGAAATGTACATATAAACAGTGCATCTGAGGAATATGTATGCTTAAATATAGTGGGTTTGTATGCCCGTAATACTGTACCCTTGGATGAACTTTCCCTCAGAGCAAAAGTGTAGGTTTTCATCTTGTACTCATAATTGTTTCCCCATAAAAATATTTCAATGATTTAAGTCCCAGAAGCCCAAGAGCTCCAGTTGCATATTTTAGTTATTTGTCATAAGAACTATCCAACACAAAAAATGACCACCCTTTCAGCCAGAATGAGTTTGCACAATGTTTAAAGTGAAGGAGAAGAGTTTTTCATTATAGTGAAACGAATCCTTATAAAAGTGTAATTTGTGAAACTTTAAAACCAGCAGTGGAAAATTAGGATTTTTTAAAAAATTTGAAATGTTTTAAAGGGAAATAGGTCTCTAGAAGGTGAACTCCAGTTCTTATCAAAGGCAGCAGTAACCTTCCAATTGATTTTGATGTTGCTTAGGTTTTACACAGGGATATAGCTTTTAGCTTTTTCACTTTTTGACTTTATGGTGCATTTAATTAATACTGTCCTACTGATAACTCATTTAGGAAGAACTATATACTTATATTAACCAAACTCTTCTGCAAGGTAAGTTAATAAAAGTCATACAAGTTTTTCTGAAGTCATCCTAATAGATTAATGAAATGAAGTACAGATTTTCCAGAGGGCCACACAAATGCGTTGTTCACCTGCCTGTGACTGTTGCTAAATCAAGGTAAGGCATGGACCTACCTGACTTTATATTTCTTCTCCTCAAAGCATCCACTTTGTCAGGGCTTGGATGTGGATGCAACAGAGGGACCAAACAGAATTGCATGTATGGCTGGAAAGAGATGTGTGTGCTTCAGAGCAAGCTGTAATTGCACTGGTTTTAAGAGGCAAAATTCACTGTCATCTCCTGAGGAATAGTATCTGGATGCATCTCTTAGGGCCTTTTCTTCCAAACATACCTATCTCTATCTTTTGATGTGAAGTTCTTGCAGAGGGATGTGCCAAAGGGAGCACTCTGTTTCAAGTCAAATGGGGTCAATGGAATTTTCACTTCTTATCTCTATATTGGCATTGGTTTTCCAATTCTTTTTCAGAGTGCTTTTCTTTCAGTCTTGGTTAATGATTTTCCCATAAGCAACACTATTTGTTTCTGGAATTACTCAGGTGATGCCCACTTAATTGCCCTCTGCCCTTTTCACCTTGGGATGAACTCAGATGTGGAGAGTGATTTACCTAAAAGGGAAAGTTCTTGCAGTCTTCAGTTAAATATTACTTAATGCCTTTTTTTTTTTTTTTAAGTTTGCCTTATCCTTGATATACCCAAGTCCTCTGAGACATCAATATCAATTCCCACTGACTCTATAGACACTCCTCTTCTCAAGCAGCGTTACTCAATACTGTTTTGGATGTATTTTCTACTATTTAACTTGACTGCAAATATTTTCATATTTGTGTTACAAAGGTCAGCAGAGACCTTGTGGACATTTTCCTCCCATTCTTAGAAAAGTACGTGCAAGTGTGGTTAGGATGGAGACATTTCCAAATGAGTTCAGAGTGGACTGCAGGACCAGGCTGAAGTATCAGCCTATATAACTCAGAGTGATGAAGAAATTACTGAATGAAAGACCTAGGTGATCCTTCCCTCAACAAAGCATATTTACTGAATAATGATAAAATGCATAGCAGTGCTGAGGTACTTTGAAACTTCTTGGCTTTCCATAAGAGGAAGCAACAGACATGAGCCCAAAATAGGAAAAAAAGTGAGATTAGACTCAAGATAATGTAGAGATGTGGCTCTGCATGATAGAAACTACTCCTCATATTCCTAGTAGCAGAATTTATTTACCTAGATTGCCCTTTTCTGAATAGGAAGAATTTTGAGGCTGTGAAAAGGAAGAAGGTAAACTGAAATACACTGAAGTACACTGAATGGGGAATGTTCACAGCCCTGTGGTTCAGGGACTCCCTTGACACCCATGATGTTTCAATTCAAAGAACAGTCCCTTTCTCACAGCAGGCACTTGATCTCCAGCTGCTGTTACCTTTGGTGACTGCACCAAGTATCATCTTCTGTGTTGTTATTAAACTGGTCTTTCTTCAGCTCACTTACTTCCCACATTATATTAAGTAAAAAAATGTCAAGGTCAGACAGAATTGTTTGAGCCAGCATTGAGTACAATAAGTTGTACAAAGTGGTAGTAGCTACAAAAGGCTGAAGTGATTGAAGGATGCCCTAGGTGAGGAGACTGTTCACCTGGAATTTGAATTAATTCAGACCAAGAGTTTAAACAGGAGCTTCTCTCCTGCCCCAGCTGAGGTATGTTAAGGTGTTACATGTAAGGGGCCTCAAGTGTGAAGCAGAGACACTTCCCAGATGTCTTACCCTGTCCAGTACGCTCTGAGGAATTCTCATCTTAAGGAGCCTACCAGCGCTCAGGGTCTTTAATAAAGACCCTGAGTGACAAGATGGTGACAGGCTGTAGGAGACTTTAATCATATATCAAAATATTTCCTGTTAAGCATTAATGAGGACTTTTCCTTTAGCATTATGCAGCAGCTGACATGCTTCCAAGGCAGCCAGTGGCATAATGGCATGATGGACCTGTTTACCCAAAGAATTATTTTGGTAGTCTAAGTCCATTATGAACCTGGACTTTAAAGTCTACACTCAAGAAAACCAATTTTTGCATACTCCTCACCGAAGAGAGTAGCTTTTCTGTGTTTCCCACTCTTTCCGAACAGGGATCCTTCCCTCTCCAGTCAGTTGTGGCTGGACACTCGGGATCTCTGCATGGGCTGGAGTTCAGTAGGAACTGATGGCTCTGTCAGCTTTCTGCCAGTATCTTCACCTTGCTAGATCACTTAGCATTACCAGAATTGCTCACTGGGAAAGGTAACACCCATACTTTCCAAAAGGCAATGTGCATAATTTCTGCTTGTCCCTTGTCTAGAACTGACATTTAAATGGCAAACATACAAAATGTAAACAAAACAGAAATATTACAGAGTTTTTTCTAAGACATTTATGAACTTTTTCCTGTGTATTAAGTACTGCTTTTCTACCAAACTCATCTGCGGATGTTTTTGTCTCAGTATTTGATTTTACGAACCACAGTGATGCTAGTTTGCCTTTTTTTCTCTTACTGACTGACCACTGACCCTGAGACATCCTTCTGCCCAATCTGTACCCACAGATTTGCAGGTTCAGTGGCCTTCAACAGCTGAAACAAGAGAGAATAAAGAATACTGGCAAGAACGAGAGTCCTCAAGTCAGTGCTTTCCAGCATCCAAATTCTTTATACAAGTGGCACTCAAGAGCAAAGAGGTATTCCTTGCCTCTGTGAAAATATCTGTGTGCTGTCAATCTGAAGACCTGTGCAGGGTATTCAGGGTGGTGGCTGGCAGGGCAATCCAAACCCTCCCATTTCATTACTCATGCAAAAGCACCTCAGGTTAGGTTTTTGTGTTTATCTTGAAGATGACGGATCAGATTGAAGCCAGTAAATCTTGAACAAGCCTTAAGCGTGCCCACAGGAAGGTATTTGGGAGGGACAGTGCTAAGCCTTCTTTGTGCATTCTTACTCTTAAGTCGCTGATAAGGTTTGAAAAGTGTGGCAAAAACTTCATTGCACAGTTTGTACTTTGACACAGTACCAAGTCTTTGGTGGAAAGGTTGTTTTCTTCCCTTGAAGGGGATCAGACTACTATCTACATATTATGTGCTTTCTTCAAAAGGTACCCAGTGATGCTTTTCACAGTTTGCTTAACTGGTCCATGGAGCTTGTTATTAAAAAATCCCACTGTCTGCAGCTGTACTAAATGCAGCAGACCAGTGACTGTTGTCTGGCATGAAGCCAGAGGGCATGTTATGATTCATACGCACATGACTAAACTCTTTTTTCCCTAAAAACAGGGTGGCCACACCCAGCCTACTTATTGGGAATGGTCCCAAGAATGTGCTGTTCTCTACGCTGTGCTAACAGGTATTGTCTGCTAGCTGATGCTAATCCATGTCAAGGCCCATGAAACAACAAAGACAAGTGGGGAGCAGTGTTAGAACTCGTGTAATGGCCCTGTTTATTTTACTGGTCTAGACACAGCCATTAATATTAAGAGTTTAGCAGGATTCTTGAAAGAGCCAGTGAAAATATCCAGAGGAACAGGAAAAATATTTCAAAAGCAAAAAAATCCCTCAAATCAGGTATTTTGGAACTGATAAAGTATTAAGTTCCTCTGGGAACAGGTTATACAAAGTTTCTGGTATCCTCCCTAGCAACATCTGGTGCTGCAGGTTTTTGAGACGAGGATGCTGGATATTCTATGGGCGTCCTGGCTCTAACTGCTATGCAGTGTTATACTTTGATAAAATCTATGAAAAAACTGTGAAAATACCTCTCAGGATCTTTGATTTCCTTGGCTCATTCTCTGATCTGAACAGGGAAGGACCTGGAGTTGGAAGCTGACAGCTGGCTTCTGTCCAGTGCTGCATCGAGACTAGCTGGCCTGAGTGTACTGAGTGAAGCTGTTCTGCTTCACACCTGGGATGGTACATTGAAACAAACATGGATTTAGTTTTTAAGGCAGTTTTACTGCCTGATATCTTTATAGTTGTGGGAAGTATGCCTCTAAGCTGTGTCTGTCATGATTTTTGCACTGAATTCTTCGACTGATCCCCAGCTTAAGCTTTTTCTCATATTTTCTTATTTAAACCTAACTAAAGAAAGACATTTAGTCTCTCCTATGCACACATACCATGGCTTGCCTCCTGTGTCCCTTCTCTTACCTCCAGGATTCAACTCAGTGTCTTTATCCAAACTTGCCTCTGGTGTGATGAGTTGTGGAGTTTTAATTTCTACGTGAGCTTCCTTTTATGAAAGTCCTTGAGAAGCAGCAACTGTAGAAGAAAGGGCTGAAACAGCTGTGTAGAATTGGCACCACGGGCAGACCCAGCCACTCATTCTTACAGCGGCCAACCCACACAATTTCCCTGTCTGGAAATACCAGTAGGTTATGGGACATTCAGAATAGCCATGATCATCTGCATCCTCTATCCCAAGGGCAGAATCTGGGACACAAACATAGCCATTATATGAAAAAATAGTGGTGCCTGAGTCTTGGCAACTCAGCCAAAGTCCCAGTCGTGCCTATAGCAGGATCCCAGGGGACCGCATGCATAGGTAAGTTTGCATGGCCGTGGTACAGGCACAATGCCTGTGGGAATGCGGACAGGGATTGTGTAGTCCCTATGGGAGATCCTGAGCCAAAATTACTTAAGTCCCACTGTTTCCTTCAGATGAGTGGCACTGCCTTTGATCGATGGTAGTTTGTCTGCAGATATTTTACATACAGTGTCCATTTACATCAAAGAAATTTTGTCATGGATAATATATTTCTATTCCCTTCTCATTACAAAAGCAGGTTTCAGGTATGACTTGAAATGTGAAGCCACATCCTGTATTTCATGCTGACTCCAAATTCCCACCAAAAAAGGCTGTGGAAATACAGAATCAGACTCAGAATTGGGCAAAATTTAAATGCAGTTTGTCCCTGTTCTTTCTTGTGGGTGATATTCCATCCATTACTGAGCCTTGGCACAAAGTGTAGCCGACATTTAAGCCCTCAGCAGGATGTTAAGTGGTGTCTAGGCTTTGTGCTGGGTCTCTGCGCTAGCGTGAATTTTTACCAGTGAGGAGAAGGGTTGCTTTGTCCATACTGAAAAGTACACAGCCAGCCTTCTCTGTAGTATGCCACTTAATTTAGTTTTGATTTAATCCTTTGCATTGAGGGGCTGCTGATTGCCCTAAAGGAATAAAAGCTGCCACTCGGAGGCATGTGCCTTTTGCTATCCATGTAGTCTTAGTAGTTACATTCAAATCAAATCAAAGCACTTCAAGAGCAAAATCTAAAGCAGTTTTTCTTAACTGACATGTAAAATTTTAATTTTCTTAATATTTTAAGGCAAGTTAAAAGCAGTATTTTAAATGCTGAGGATTAAGCACAGTTTCGTCAGACATACGAGTACTCCCACAGCTCTTACTTCATACAATCTGCCACTAGCAGCTTTTTGGATGATGGTACATCAAATGTGGTTGTTGTCTTTGTGTCGTGGGTTTCTAGTGAAAGACTCAAGGACCTGGGCTGTAAAATAGCTATCAAGTAAAAAGAGGAGCTGAAAAGCTCTGAAAAACTGTCTGCTGGAATACAAAATCAAAGTTTTGGTTCAGTGGCTTGGTAAATATTCCAGGAATTGCTCTTCTTTCTATGGCATTAGAGGGGAAATCCTCCCTCCTTTGCCCTGTCTCCTTGTGGAGACTGATGAATCTGGTACTCATTAGGGGGTGGTTATAGCAGCGGGATCAAACGAGCTCAGATTATAGTTGTGAGTTACTGGAGTCTCCTGGTTCAGGCAGAGGGCTGTGACTCAGGCATCCTGACCTGCATTCCTAGATTTGACTCACAGTCAGGCTATGGACAAGACCCAGGTACCTAGATTCCTTTTAACCTGTGTTTTGGGTACAAATAGCACTCCCCAGCTGTGTGCAGAGGCTGGGAGACCTTTCAGTGAGAAGCACTGTAAATGCAAAGATGCTGGCATACGGGTGATGGGTTTAGGGAGCAGACCTACAGATACCATGGTCAGGAAGAGGAGGGTGGAAACAACAGGCGGCAACTAGTCAAGAGGCCACAGTTGTCAGAAGAGAATGATGAGGATCCCTGACCCAGGTAACTGGGAACAGCTGAGAACATGAACAGGTCAGGCTTGCTTGGCTCTGAAAGGTCCCAAGTACAAGGCTGTGAGCACAGTGTCAGCTTAATGAGCTTAAATCTATAAATAAACATCTGTTTTCTAAGGGCACTGAGCACCAAAAGGAGGTTCTCTTGAGTTCTTTTGAAGTATTTAGCTTATATAGACTTACCTTGACAATTTAGGTGTCAGGCTGTCCCTCTTCCCTGAGTAGAATTGTCACATGGCTACAGGATAGAAAGAGTTATCCCTGTCCCTCCCATAGCTGTGTTGTCCTAGCACACCTCAGCTAACTTCAGAATCTCATTGCACACATCTAAGTGTACGCCTCCACTAATAAATTAAGCCAGAGAATATTGCAGGGCACTGGACTTGAACTGCTGCTGTACTGTCAGAAGGGCCCTTGACACTGATGTAGTGGAGGGCATTACCCATGTTCAAACAGTCCCTTGTCAAGACCTGGGGGCCCACCAGCTGCGAGACACCTTGACTAGGAGAGCAGCAAGATTTACTCACCTGGATGGCAGTTTCATGGTGCCATCTGGCCTCAGGGCTAGAACTTGGACACATTTAACTTCCTAATACAGGCCAAGTTTAAGATCTGGAAAGATAAAGACCCTTTCAGTGTCTGAGTCAGTCCAGCCAAGATCTGAATCACTCCCAAAGGTGTCTCTCTGTCTCTCTGCACTGTGAGACTTAGGTGTTTTCTTCCTCGGGAGCTGCTTCAGCAGAACAGCATGTACAGTTCAGGTGTATAGTCAGGGCAGAGGAATTTGGGCAAGTAAGGGTAGCCAAGATGTATGGGACTAGATCAGAGGAGTGTATTTTCCTTTGTACTCTGCTGGGTGATATATTAATTAAATTATGTATATTGGTTTTAATACTCATATCCTGGTTCTCCAATCACTGTAAATAATAACATTTAGCACTTTGAAAGCTAATCTGGATGGTTTGGGAATAAGAATTTAATATTTGCATCCAGCCAGGGCTACAGAATGCTTTATAAATTTTAATTAATTTTCATAACATTGTCAAGAGTACTCTGGTAGTAGTGTCCCTGCTCGATGAATGTGCAGACTGAGGTACAGAGAGATGAAAGCATTGCTTGTCATTCCTCCTCCCCTCCCTCCCCCCTCCCCATACAGCTGGAGATGAAGCTGGAAGTGTAGCTCCTGGGACTCGGTTCCTACTCTTCCAAACCTGTCAACCAAGGAAGTGTCTTCCTTTGTTTTAACAATGTTCTGTTTTCTCTTTCATTTTACAGACTGTTAGCCCAGGATAATGGGAAGTGGGTACCCTTATGGGCAACAGGAAGCCTTTATAATTTGTCAAAATACAATTAACAGCTGGCAAGCCCAAGACCAGCTTTCTGTCAGTACACACTAATTGGGCTAGAGCCACTTAAAGGTTTCTGTCCTTGTGCCTCCAAGTTGCCAGGGTCAGCTGCAGCTCAGGCTGGAATCTGAATCCCTCAGTGCAGAAGCGATCCTGATCATGCAGAGCCTTCTTAGAAAATATATCCCAGGCCTGTAAGAGCATGAGTCTTTTACATCTGGTTGGAATAAAAGGAGAGAGACACTCAGCAAAGGGCAAGGTCTGATTTGTGCTTTTTAATGGAGTTGTTTTGTCCTCAAGCTCTTCTCTGAGGTGAATTTTCTTGCCAGACACTATCAGCTCCAGTGGTTTGGCTCAGATTTTTGCTCCGGATTCTTTTGTCCTGCTGACTTTTGGATCAACTCTGCACTGGCTCTTTTTTGCAAGTTGCTTTACCCATATTAATGTTTAACTTAAGCAAGTATTAAATCATAAGTTTAACATGGAAATGCTTTAGTTTCTGGACAGTTTCTTTCCTTGCTGCTTTCACACTGTACATGGGTACAACTTCACTTGGCAGAATTTCTTCTATCTGGTGCTGATCTCATGACACTCTGTTATTACTGTGGCCTTAATGCACTGGAAAACAATAAAAAAACCCGACTATGGTATTGTAGGCAATATTGTGGGCTTCTGTGAGTCAGAGTGGCCCAAGGTGGGGGCCTTGAGTGAAGCCTGAAACTCATTTACTCCACATTATATTCCTGAGTCTTCATGGGAAGTGCTTTGGGGCTGGGAATTTGGTGGTGAATCTAGAGGCTCTATGAGAAAGGAAAATGCCTTTTACTGTTGTCATGTACCTCTTTACAACTCATCAGTCATGGTCTGGCTATCAGGCACCAATGACATTAAGAATGGGAGCAAAATTCAGATATTAGACTTATCAGGACAGTTATTCCCATGAAAAGTATCTTAACTTTCCATGTTAGTTCTACTTTGTGCAGACTTTCCAGGGAACATGGTGATAGAGTTGTTGTGGGTCTCACTGCCCTGAGTTGCCATCAAGATCTCACAGAATTATAGAATATCCTGCGCTGGAAGGGACCCACAAGGATCATCAAGTCTACCTCCTGGCCCTGCACAGGACCCTCCCTAAGAGTAACACCCTGTGCCTGAGAGCGTCATCCAAGCACTTCTTGAACTCTGTCAGGCTTGGTGCTGTGACCATTTCCCTGGGGAGCCTGTTCCAACCTGAACACCTTCTGGGTGAAAAATCTTTCCTCATTGTAGACCACAATGAGATCTCCCCTCAGTCTCCTCTTCTCCAGGCTAAACAAGCCAAGGGACCTCAGCCTCTCCCCGTACAGCTTCCCCTTTAGACCATTCACCATCTTTGTAGCCCTCTTTTGGATGCTCTCCAATAACTTAATATCTTTCTTATATTGACTAGTCCAAAACTGCACACAGGACTCAAGGTGAGGCTGTACGAGCACAGAATAGAGTGTGACAATCACCTCCCTCAGTCTCAAGGAAAGACTTCTAAAGGCTGAATACCCTGAACAGTGTAGGTCTACAGCTTTCCTTCCTTGATGCTACTTTGTCTTGTATTCTACCTTTGCCTGTGCCAGCCTCTGCAGATTAATATATGGCAGAGTTAAAAGTCATCTTCTCAAGGTTCGAGAGCCATGTCAAAACAGTGGAAATAAGAGGTAAGGCCTCTCCAAATGGCTGTAGTCCTCATTACATCCAGATTTTTTTGTTTGATTGTTTGGGTTTTTTTGTGGAAAAGATTTTTAGAGAAAGTTTGACTTATTCCATCTTCATGTTCAGCACACCCATCAACAAACATCCCTTGGTTTGGGGTAAATGACATGTAATGATGATAGCCATCTTCTTGCTTGGTACTTTTAGGTTCCCTGCTTTTGCTCCTGCAGGTGAGGGTGCCATCAACTTATATCGCTTCAACTCCCTTTCCTGCCATGTCTCCACTGGAACATATTTTGAAAAAAAATGCTGTCATGCTCAGTGAGGGAGAAGCAAAGCAGCCTAGGGATAAGAAGTGGAGCTGTGCACATCATCTCAGGTTATTTTCTTGCTTTTCTATCTCCTTCTAAAGGCCCAGCAGACATCTCTACCTTTGTAGAAATACATCTTTCTAGCACCTGAGTAAACTCTCTAGACCCTTCTACTCTCTCTGTACAGGATGTCCTACCTGCCCCTTCACATCCATGGCACAGTCTTTGGCACTGCACATGAAGCATGTCAAGCCCTTTAAGCCACAGGTAACTGAGGCTGATGACCACCTCCTCAGGCACAAACACTGCAAGTTCCTAATTTCTACTCTGTTCAGATGAGCTGGTGGACAATCAAGGAACCCAGATCTGTGCTTCCCCTCTTGGCATTCTCCAGAGCAGTGAGCAAGCTGCTCATGGCCTGGTGACACTGGGGTTATTATCTGGATTCACCAAGCCCTTTTCCTCACATTTCTGTTTCTGAGTGGATGTGTTCATGGTTTTCAATAAGCTTGCAATTTATTGTGTGACATTCTCAAAGTATTTCATAAATCTAGTACTTAAAGCATGCTGTGCTTAGCACTGAAATACTCTCATCTTGGTTGGTGCTCAGCAAAGCAGATGCTCAAACAGCACTGGTGTTGCCGCCAAGGTCAGAGAGTGAAAGAGAAGTGTCCTGCTCCTGTCAAAGCACTGCAGATAAGCACATTGTCCTTAGATTGGAATTTGTCTAAGACTCAGAACCAAACAGCTTTGTCTTCCAAGAAGATTTCTGAGTCTTCAGGGAGCATGGGCGGTTTGGTCTTCAGATTTATATCTCCTGCTCTTCTGGCAGTACGTGGGCCCTAATGTGCAATGGGATGTTTTCCTGCTGTTTAGTCAAGTAAAAGTCACTTGCTGTGATGACTTTGAGGGTCTTTTGGAGCCTGTCTGCTCCCTACTGAATTCTGCTGCTGCTTACAGAGGAGATCTCAGTCTGAGGGTAACTTTGGCATCTCTGGCCTATTTCATAAAACAGATACCAACAGTATGAGTAAGGCAGGATCCCATGTGACTGCATAACCACTGCTTTCCATGGGAAGATATTTCTCACATTAGAAAGTCCAGAGAGTGGGAGGCGGCAAATCTATAGCAGTGGTTTTTCTTGTGACTGTGGAAAAGATATGTGATTCAAGCTAACCTACTGATCCCTGTCACCTTTACTTGGCATGGGAAAGCTTTTTCTTTCCAACTCCAAACTGACAAAGACTGTGCAAATGATTATCTACCAGAAGGTGCTGTAGTTCTGGGTTCCTCATGGTGTTTTGTGTTTTATTGGATGAAAAAAACTCAAAAACTTTGGCTTTGTTGTGGCTATAAATAAAAAGACTGACCAGATTCATTCCTCCAACAGAGTTCCCCAGAAAACAAGGAGGAAGTTAATTCAGTGAAGCTGAAGGGGTGGTAAGTGGAGCTGTGCACATCCATCCAACTTACTGAGACAGCTTGCCAACCTCGCTCATCAATGATAATGTATTCCATTTTCCTCCCCATGACATATGAAGTTCAAATTAATCCGAGCAGCAAACAGAGACAGAATCTCTATTGACTGATTTTGGCTGGAAGTACATTTTCTGATTTCCAACCAAATTTTTCATGGAGGTTAAGATCCTTTTATGAAACAACCATGTCTCCTTGCTTGTATGAGAATACAGCTGGATTCCAAAAAACAGGTGTGAGTCCCTGCCCCTAATATTTTAGTCTATATTAAAATAATAAAGGGAATAGAACAAAAGGATTAGATCTATTTGAAACCTCAAGCTTCCATTCCACAGGAAATGCCAACATTTTAGTGCCACTTCTATTATGGAAAGAACAAAGAATGCTATTATGACTCTAGATTTTGGGAATATTAATAAAATATAATATAGAACAAAATATGTTTGTAGACAACAAGTTGTTATGAAATAAAAAAATTAGTCAAAGACATCAACCCAAAATATCATCAGTCAGCACTGTTATAGAGGAAGTTTTCCATGTAGATGAAACAGGAAAAAATGCTGTCAGAATATTTTCAGGCAGTCATAGATCCTTTAATGATAATTGCATTGTGAGTAGGTAGACAAAGATGAAATAAATGCAGGGCTCTTTTCCTGGTGAAATCCAGATACTAAGTCAAAATGTCCTTTGATTTGCTCTTGTACAGTGTCAGCACAGTCTAGTGAGAGATGTAGCTAACTTGTAAGTGTATATATATATATATATATATATATATGTCGTTGAAGGAGGAATAAGCTATCTTTTGGCAGTGAGGATTTACCTAGGGGTCACTGTGGAGGCAGCTGCTCTCCTTAGCACTGCCCACAGCTGGTCATCAGCTCTGGATGAGCCAAGCTGTGTATCTGTTTATCTGTTTCCCCACTTGCTATTAGCCAAGTATGTAAGTCCAGCCTTGTGTTGTAGCAGGTTCACGAGGGCATATGCATAGGGCATGGGACCAGTTGAGATGCCAGGTTTTGAATCACCTGTTTTCACCAGAGGGATATTTTCAGGCTGCCTGACCCAGAAAAGATAATGTATCCCCGAGCCACGGAGCAAGAGAAATGCTGACATTTTAGAACAGTTGGCACAAACCCCTGCCTGGCCACTGGCTCCTTGTCCTTGAGACATTCAAGTTCACATGTGACTTTGATTTGATTGCTGTATCCCAGTAACTTTTCTTTGCCTGCCAGCCACTCCCTGCACCGCACCAGACCCCTATGGACTCTGCCAAATTGCATCTCTCAAATGCAGGTAACTTGATCCAAATTCCCTTATGGCAGTGTTGTGCATACTTCCTAATTTGTGCGGCTTCTTTTCTCCATAGAAAGATCTGGATTTCAGAGTGGGAAGATCAGAGACAGAAGACATAAACTATCAGCACAGTTACCTGTACATAGCATGTTTTATCACTGGCTTATTGCCATTCCGTTTCTCCTGCTGACAGACAGAAGCAGTGCCCAATTCTGTAACTCCATAGAGCATTTGAACTTGAATGTACTCAGCTTCTTGGAAAAATCTTTTCTGGAAAAACTATCTTCTGACCACAGAGTAATCACTGAGTGAAAAAGGCTTTGCAGTCATTCCCAGTAAAGTCCTAAAGGACCTCTTCCTTAGAAATCACTGGAAAACATAAAAGCGGAATTCATGTGACAACTACCTCCCACTCCAGTCTTCCAACTCCCAGACGATCTGTGACAGAGTCTAGCAAGCCTGGGATCCAAATAATTAGGAGGCTGTAGGAACTACCCAAAGCAGTTAGGCATGGAACTGTGTACTTCCTATCCATTGCATTGAAACCGCAGTCCGATAAAACGATTAACTTCTTCTATCCCTGGGTGTAACTTTTCATTTGCTGCAAATTAATATAATTGAATATGCAAAGCGATTGGTCAGGGTAGTTTCTGAATGGCTTTAAGAAAAAGCTTAAATATAAGCTTTCAAAATTTCACTAGACATTTCTTTATGCCATGGCTCTGATTGTAGTATTCATTCAAATAATGGTTTGCAAAGCAGCTCTCAAAGTGAATTTTTATTCCAGATTACTATTTGCTATAACGATGGAGAATGATACTATCTGCAGCTAGGCAAGAAAATTATTATGAGCTTTGAGGCAGCACAAGCAGAAGCTCCCTCTTCTGATGGCTCCAGGGCTTAGGAGGGAAGGCCAAAGGGAGACAGGAAGGACTGGGGAAGTAAAAAATGTCATTGAGCATTTCAAGGAAAGTCCAGTTAAGGGTAAAGCAACTTGGAGATGTCAGTACAAGCGTAACTCCTTCTGTTTATCCCACCCCTCTGTCTTAGCACCTTCTATCCCAGCCCATCCCTTCATGAGACTCACAGCTTTAAACTCTTGTTGAGACTGCACCTTAACAGACTTTTGGGCCTCTAATATTTCAAAGTACTGAAGTTCCTACTTCCAGTGCAGAAAACCTGTCCTTCTTCTACTCTTAACATTTAACCAATCACAGTTTCCTAAGTTGCCCAGTTTTCCTCCAAACACACAATGCTTGCAAGCAGGAACTGAATGTGAGACTACCAAAACGAGAAATAAATACTGACTGATATTCCCAGACACAAGTGATTTTTCAGCAGAGGATGTCAGGAACTTGTCTTCTTGGAACTGTTCTTCACAATTCCAGGTTTATCACTAATTTCAGCACGGGATCGTTCTAGCAGAATGTTGGGGGAATAAACTGTGACAAGGGAAAATGGACAGTGTAGGCTGGACTCACTCCTGATGAGAGACCTATGAGGCTGAAGAATAATCCTCCAAGGGAAGTGCATCATGGAGACTTGTAGAGAAATCTACTTTGTAACCTCTGAAGATATCTAGTCATCCTGCACATTAGAGCTCTCCTTGACACTGAGCCCAGCCTTCTTCCCATCTTCTCTGTACTTCCATAGAGACAATATGCATGGATTATACCTCCATCTCAGCGCATCTGTGCAGTCCCAGCCATGCAAACATCCCACCACATCTCTATAATTGCAGCGATGGCATAGCTTGGCAGCTGCACAGACCTACAGTTCCTCCTATTTGTTTCCTGGGCAGTGTATCAGTGTTCAGGAATTCCCCAGGATGTCCTCTGCCTAAGGGGAGCACACAGACAAACCCACTTTAAAGTCTTCCTCGGTGGGTTAGAAAAGAGCCAGAGGAGCATTGTGTCTGAGCCAGACAGTGGCACATGGAGCGTTCCCCTTTTGTCAGGCATTCAAATCAGGGCCGAGGCAGCAGCAACCAGAGTTACTGCCAGCTGGAAATTTGGACACACAGGCTTCTGATCTGAATTCATCTTGCAACAACAGCACTTTTTGACATTTTTATCAGTTGTCTCAGCAGAAGGGCCAGAGACTGAGTGAGCAAGGACAACCCAAGGGTCTACTTGTCTCTGCACAGGCACTGCCATATGCTAAAGGAGCAGGGTACTGGTGCACAATAGTTCTGATGCTGCAGCACACCACTGATCCCCAAGGGAAATCTCAGAAGCTGTTTCCTAAACTGAGAGTCTCTAATTCCCACACTCCATGGTCTCTGTCAAACTATGACATTAATTAACCACCATGAGGAAACAAACAGCTCCTCAGATAACTTCGAAAATAGAAACAGTTTAACCTCAAAAGCTGCTGTTTTCCAGCTCCACATTTCTTTTGCTTTCTGTTCCTCAAACAATTCCCAGAAGAAAGAAAATTAGTTCCACAAATTTACTGTTATCTTCTCCAGCACATTAGAGACAAATAAGAAGTTCTGCCCATCACTGAAGGACACATGGTGTTGTTTTATGGAATCTCTGTCAGTCTCCTGAAACTACTAAGGGGAATATGGAATATGAAAGAACCTGAAATTCAAAAAGTAGTTAAGTCTTAAGGATAGGGCTGTAGCTGAGAAACCCAAGTAAATCAGAATAATATTACCTACTGGAAGGGGGTTCTGGGATGCAGTCTTTATTCCAGGTTGTGCCAGTAACATAGTGTGCAAAATTACACAGGCCATTTTTTTGTCTCTTGAATGCAAAATAGGGTGAGAAAGTGGCTTTTATTTTTCATTTTTATAATGTGTAGCACAGTGCAGTTCCAAATGGAGTTAGGATTTGTGGATTCTGGAGAAATACAAGTAATGTGGCAATACAATACAATACAATACTGTCCTTAATCAGACAGAGCCCCCATTTATTTCAATGAGAATATTGTCTGCAGGATCAGGTTGTCAAGTCCTAATCAGGGCTCAGTCAGCTGTCAGGTTTCCCCGACAAGTTCAGCACAGGGGATTCAACTTCATCTCACCCTCCTTCTGCTGCTCGCCTACCCTCACAACAGAAACTCCGTATTCACATTCAGAACAAGAGCATTCAAGACACACTGCCAGGCCTGGCAGTCCCCTCTCTTTGTCTGCGCTGGCTTCGGTGTGTCCTTTATTGTACGCCTAATAAGTACATAAAGGCTGAGGAATGGGGATCCGAGCAGACTCACAGCAATGAGCTACGAGGAGCTTGTTTGCCCGGGCAGACAGACAGGGTAAACAATTAGCTCCAGCTCCAGTGCTCAGGTCCTGTAGGAGAATTGGATGCTTGGCATTGGCCACTCTCCATGACATTCAAAATTTGGCTTTTCTCCAATCAAATATTTAACATTTGCAATCGTTTGTCCAGCCCCACAGCCTCAGTAAGGAATTTCTGCTCCCTTCTGTTTCTGTAAACGGAGATTTGGTGATTATTTACTAAGAACTTTGAAAAAAATATACTTTGTTTTACAGCAAGGGTAAAAGAGAGTTTGTTTGAAAGTCATGTAATGGAACAGGTCATCAGCTACCAGCACATACTACCAGTACTATAAGCAGTGTACACTTAGACAAAGTGTAACTTGGAGTATTCCTGTCACAGACTTTTCTGTGCTCATTGCTGGTAGCAAAGAGCTGGCTTTTAATGAAACATAATAGACAATTGTTATTTTAAAACTGCCTTTCCATTTATAATAATGCCTGTTGCAGTACAATGGAGAATTGTGTCCTTATTCCTTCATGCTGGCAATGCAGGAAATATTTAACAAGTGCTTGTGAAGTATTTATTTTCAAATATGTTAATGGTGTGTCTCCAAGTCAGTAAAATTAGTGTATTTTGAGGCACGCATACAGACTGTAACTTTTGTATCAGGCCATCATGTTTATTACAATCCACACCCTTTATAGTTTCAGATTGATACAGTAGAAGATGCACAGAATTATCTAAGCCAATCTCCTGTACTCATATTTCACCCTATTTTACTTTATCCAACCCATCTCTTCAGTGTGAGTAAAGAACGTAAGTTCTCAGGAAATTAACTGGCTGCATGTCACAGGTGTTCCAAGTCAGCTTTGACATGGTAAAAAAAATAAATAAAATACAGTAAACAACATATGAAAAATTTTAGGAAAATATTTTTTAGATGTTTGAAGAAAATGAGAAAAAAAGGTTGCTTGTTTTCATGTCAGGCTGGACATGAACTGGCAATGTGCACTTGCTTCCTGGAAAGCCAATTACATCCTGGGCTGCATCACAAATAATGTGACCAGCAGGTTAAGGCAGGTAATTCTGCCCATCTGCTCTGCCCTTGTGGGACCCCACCCACAGTGCTCTGTCCAGTTCTGGGGCCCCCAGCACATGGAAGACATGAATCTGTTGGAGAGCCACAAGGATGATTAGAGGGAAGGAACACCTCTCTTATGAGGAAAGGCAAAGAGAGTTGGGGTTGTTTAGCCTGGAGAAGAGAAGGCTCTGGGATGACCTTGTTGTGGCCTTCCAGTACCTAAAAGGGGCCTGCAAGAAAACTGGAGAGCGACTGTTTAAAAGGGTGTGTAGTGATAGGACAAGGGGGAATGGATTAAAACTGAAAGGGATTTGGTTTAGATTAGATATTAGGAAGAAATTCTTAACTGTGATGGTGGTGAGTCACTGGAACAGGTTGCCCAGAGAAGCTGTGGATGCCCCATCCCTGGAAGTGTTCGAGGCCAGCTTGGATGGGGCCCTGAGCAACCTGGTCTAGTGGAGGGTGTCCCCACTCCTGGCAGGGCGTTGGAACTAGATGATCTTTAGGGTCCCTTCCAACCCAAACAATCCTGTGATTCTTTTTGTTTTTCTGATTGTTTTTCACTTGGCTTTGAGAGCAGAATGAAAGTTGCATTATTATGGGCAGGAATCATTCTTCCGCATAACCACTAAACTTGCTGTTAATTATTTTCTTCAGCCATATATGCACAACATGTTTAGAAAAGAACAGAAGGTAAGGTATGGGGAAGAACCCAGTGGAAGGCACAACCTGTGAGGCTGTACATGTTCCTGTAAAGAAGTCACAACCTGTTCAAAGGCTGTGGACAGTCCTGCTTGGATGCTCTGCAAGAGAGGGGCTTTATTGGACTTAAAAGGGGAATCTCAGGCTCAGCTTTGGACTTGGTCTTGCTTTGAGCAGGAGGTTGGACTAACAGACTCCCAGAGGCATCATGAAGTACTCTGTGGCTCTCTAAAATGATTTAGTGACTACTGATGGTCCAAATGAATACTAAGGACAAGTCATCCCACATACTACTGAGAGCAGAGATCTCAGCAGGGAGCCACTAAGAAGAGTGTTCAAGGGACCTGGAAGAGCTAGTAAAGTGCTAGGCAGAATCTAGGTAAGAGCAAGGCAAATAATTGAAGTTAAACCTTTGAGAATATTGGCCTACTTTTCCTAGGGAATTGTACAGTTATATGGGCTTCAACTCAAGAGAAAGGCACACAGATGTCTCCAGGATCAGGCTCTGGCATTAAGCTGATGGAAAAACAGCAGAGTGAAAATGCAGAGCAAAAGCACACTCGTTAGCTCAAATTGAAAACATTAGGAAAGGAATCAGCAAAGCAACCAAGAGAGCTGCAAGGAAGAAAATATCTAATTTTCCTTAAGCTAATACTCCATCTGGAAAATAAGCAAAAAGAATTTGCCTGATCATTAACATCAATTTGACCTAACTGATGTTACCAAATTTAGTGGAAGGATTTCTTTGACCAGACAGTTTGAATCACTTGCTATAACTAAACCAGCAAGTAGTGATCTCAAAATAGCAGAAATTATACGTCAGAAATGGCATTGGCTCTTTCTGTCACTGGTAAGGGAAACCATTGATCTCAAATGTTTTTGAACCACAGGATAAATATCTACTTGAAACATCTCTCTGGACTCTACTGTAGAGAAAGTGACTTAGGCTGAATTATCAATTCTGAATTTTCCACAGTGACAGTTGGACTGTCTAAAAGTCACTTACAACAGTTTTATAGACAAAAATCAACACAGAAAAAATGTATTTGCCTTGTCAGTTAACAAAGGTATAGTTTCAAAAGTTGAATATCATTGCTTACAGCTGTTTCGAAAATCAGACATTTTAAAATTAGGACTTTCCAGAAACTTTTCAAGATCCTTTGACCGCTACTGTCGATTTTCAGTTAGTCCTAAAACATAAGGAAAACTTTGAAAGTGAAGGTGATATGAGCATTTGAATAGGATATATGGAATTACCCAGATAAATGCGGGCTTTTCTACATTCCAGTCTCAGATCACATAATCAGATTGGCAATATATTTCACAAAGGATCAAAGTAGTATAATGAAGATTTACAGAAACAGATTTTGTCAAAGAATAATAGTGCTTTTGATGAAAGTGCAAGTTTTAGAATAACAGTATTGATATATATATATATATACACACACTATGTAATATAGTATATATGCTGATACAGTGCACT
The DNA here is from genome assembly GCA_013396735.1 of Grallaria varia. Classification (NCBI taxonomy): domain Eukaryota; kingdom Metazoa; phylum Chordata; class Aves; order Passeriformes; family Formicariidae; genus Grallaria; species Grallaria varia. The sequence goes on along the minus strand of VWZG01012466.1, from coordinate 153,871 downwards.
TGGGCTTTTAAGGCCTTTGACCTGAACAGATAAAGTATAAATAGAAATAACTAGACAATGATGAATGAAAGGCTGTAACGTATACCTACTGTGGTAATTTTTAGCTCAAGACTTACTGTTTTTAAAATGTCTTTCTAGTGACCAGGGGCAGAGAACTCCGTGTGTAGTGCAGGATGTCAGGCTGGATTGCAGCGCTTCCTTCCAGCTAGAAAACCCTCTTTGTATGGGTAACTTGCTTATCAAGCGAAACACTAAAGTGTTTTGCAGCACCTAAGGTACTTCTGGACAGGGCCTTTCCTCATGGCCTAGGTCCACTACTCCAATCAGTAGTTATATGGGATCTTCTTACCAATAAACTGGGATGAAGGCAGTGTAAGGACCCTTCACTCTCCTGAGAGCAGCTAAACTGCCATTCAGGGAGTATCTATGTGGATGTCTGTGTTGGGTCTGCTGCTCACACCTCTCCTGTCCCAGAAGTCTTCTACCAAGGTGGCCATGGAATGTTGCCATTGAGGTTTACAGGATGCCCCTCAGACCTACTGTCTTAGGCTGCTGAAAAATGCAGGTAGATACCCCTACCCTGCTTCTCTCAGTTCACATTTTCAATGAGGATTAGAAAGTTACGTTAAATTCCAAATGCACTCAAAGGCACACTGTGTCACAAGTTATAAGAAATCCAGACGTGCTATAAATATTCCTTATGGGACATGTCTCTGCAAGACATATCATCAAACGCTTTACTTATCTTCTAGGCTTTGAACTGTAGATTGTCGCAATTAGTGCTCGGAAAGATCTATTTGATTACCTAGACTGCTACGTGATATTCAGGATAGTTTCCCCTTCCTAATGTTTTGCCTCACACAGTTTATGTATCTTGGGGCGGAGGGGGTTGGGTGGAAAAGTCCTGGGATACTATTTCACAATCAGTTCGCACAGTCAGAAATTTTTCTGGTGACATTTAGCCCAAATATGTCTTTTCTAATCTCATTGCATGAAACTCATGTCATTATACTCTTTAGTGCTATGTGAAATAATTCCTCCTTAGGGTCCTATATATCTAAACTGCAGGTACGACTGTTAGATTCATCCTATGATAAACTATGCAAGTTTTTTTTATTCACCTTTAATATATTTTTTTTCTTATTTACCTCCAATCTGTCTGTGTCTCACATGGAACTAGGTAGCCAGAACTAAATACAGTCCTGCAGCTGCAGTCACAGCTGAGAAGCATAAAATTGCAATTAGTAGCTTTTAAATGAAAGATGTCATTTGTCACATGGGAAGGGAAAGGATCATAGGTTAGTGAAATATATTGCCTATTTGGGAGAAAAAAAAAATCACTGTTTCCATAGTTGGATACATTAGATTTGAAAAACAACCCAAGCTCATCTAGACAAGATGTGAACAAGAGCCACCCAAGAGCAATTCTCTGGTGAGGAGCACTTAACTCTGAATGGTATATTGCCATCTAACTTTAAGAGCCAAACGTCCTCTCCACGTGAGCTGTCTAGGCCGCCTTTATTGATTCCCAAGAGAAAATAATTCCAGACTGCAGTTCATTCCATAATCACATCAGCATTTAACATGGGTGGGCTGGATTTTCCTCTGGAGATCCCTCCTCTCCTCTCCTTAAAGATGGCTTTCCTTAGGCTACCAGCACCATTTTTAGATGGCTAAAATTAGCCAAGGTTAATCTTACTTACTTGTTCCCAAGCTAATCATAACTGACCTCTCCTGGTTCTACTATGACTCCTCTTCACGTTTCAAACCAGAGGCCCCTATCAGATGCTCCCCTGTGCAGGCTGTGATGGCTAAACAGCCTTCCTGTGCGCCCTGGACCCCCATGTCCATTCCCCTTAGAAGCACTGATTCACAGGGGTTATGTGGACTCAGAAATTGTATCAGAAAAGGCTTGTTTGGCCAAGAAATTAAGGCAGAACTACTCAATAAAATAGTCCCAATTCCTGACTAGTTTTCCCTTCTTTATTTTTGCCTCCCTAAGATGGGGAGATAGACCTGTTTTTGATGTCCCCACAGGGCCTACATCCATTGCAGGCTGATCTTGCCAAGAACACCTTCAACCCTTCCTCTCCCGGGGGAGGTTTGGACTGCACAGGCTCTGTCTGCACAGATGGACTATATACTATGCCCAACTCATCCTCTCGCAGAGTGGGCTCTCTCAGTGTGGGGAGAACGTTCTCTTTTGCTGTGTGCATTGAATATGGGATTCTCTTTAAACAAGCTGGGCATGAGGTACGATCTCCAACTGAGAGAGGAGCTGAAAAGACATCTACTAATATCCTCAATGACCTCATAAGTATGCATAACTTCATGGTCACATACAGCACTTACAAAGCTCACTATTCCTAGACGAATACATGATGGATTCAAAACCCCCAGACAGAGCAGTGAAACTTACAGCAGAATCTAAACCCAGCAGATAGACACAGGCTGGCATAAAAACAAAAACAGTATTGATGAATTCCATTCAGTTTTGCATAACACTGAAGATTCCCTTCTTCAGGAAACTCCTGAAGTTCTCAGGAGTGCAGTTGCAGTGGACGTTTTATTTTTAAGGTGTTATTTTGGAATTACTTCACTGTATTGATATGCTGTTTATCCAAATGGTGAAGATGCAGTGTCTTACAAGAATCTCAGTCTTGTTGGAGTAAATCCAGGTGCCTGTTTTATTTCAACAAGTTTTCACTATCATGAAATTAAACGGGCACTGTTGGTTTAAATATCACTTGTCAGGCATGCTTTTGGTAATGTGAATAGTACGAATTCCCAAGATCTTTATAGTTTAGAGCATACACAATATATATAGCTGTGAATTTTTAACCCAGCTGAAGATATTAATCATCTTTTTCTTCCTTCTGTGCACCTCATAGTTTGAGCAAAACATTCTACATAATATAGTCAATTTATTTGGAGTGTCCCGTGCTATGTCTGACAGATAATCCCATTATGCCTTTAAATAGAGAATTTAGAGGCGGGGGGAAGGGGGGGTGTTTGGAACCAACTACCACATGTTGTATTTTCACTCCAATGTTACCTCTTGTGTTTCCCATATAGTAGTATGTTAGCTTTCCAATAGTTTTAGAAACTTTCTGTAAAGCGTGAGTTGTCTCAGGCAAAGTTCTTTATTTGCAGTTATGTCTGCAGGTGGAACTGTGCAGTAGAAACCTTCTCCTGTTTGAGTGAATTGCCACTAGATGCTCAAATATCCCTATTCACTTAGGAAGAAGATGGACACTGAGTGGGGTTCACTTCATGTGATTGTAGGCATCAAAAAGTCAGGTTTAACCTCTTCTAATAGACAGCAGAAGGAAACGAATCCTTTTAAGGAATGATTGTCTGGCTTAACTTGCATCCCATTTTAGGATGTAGTAAGTCACGCTCTGAGATAGCCCCTAAAGACCTGCAAAAGGAACCTACAGCGGTCAGGACTAGCTTTTAGTTATCTGTAGTCAGGAAGAGGAATCTTCTCCTAGGCTAGAGTCCTTCACACTGCTTCACTGTGACACACTTGCTGATGACAAAATTTTTGCCAACACAGGAAGGACTTTGTATACATTCAGCTGACAGTTTTCCCACTTGGCAATCGTCTTCATAAACCAAACAACTCAGATTCTCAGTCCTCACGTGCTTCCTTTAAGATTTTGACAGTAAAAGCTTCTTGCTTCTGGGAAATAGGAATAAATGCCTCCTCCAACACCCTTGCATCCACAGTCTGGGAGAACTTGAAAAAGAGAGTTCCTTCTTATGGTGCTGCACATCTGAGGCAAATGTCTGGCCTGCCCCTTCTCATCAGTACAGCATTCAGTCATGGAAGAATCACAACTATAATTACCATCGTAGCACTGCATTGAGGTTGGACATGCTCTCACACTTGTTGTACAGATTTGGGAACCACAGCAGTAGGGCCTTCCTGAAGTCCTGACCATAAGAAGGGGCAGGGATAAGGACAGGACTTGCTTCTCCAGAGTCCCAGTCTGCATCATCTTTGCCTTCAAAATAAACTGTTTTCAAAGTGATAGAGAATATTTTCACCTGTTACTTCTTTCTCCTGCAGTTAAAAATGCTTTGGGAAATGGGGCATTGGTGAGCTGGAGTCTGTGTCACCAGGAAAGCAGAGGGAACTGGCTGGAGAGTTGTCATTGCAGTGGGGAACTCCAAGGACTTTTCTGCTGCATTGCATCAGCAGTGAGCAATGGGGGGACTCATTTGAGCAAACTGTGGTTTGTCATTCTTCCTTCCAGACTCAGTGGCCTCTGAAATTGCTCCATTGTCTGCAGCGGAATCTGGCACAGGCTCATAATGCCAGGTTACTTCACTTCCCTGCAGAATAAAAGATTTCTTCAACCATGAGAAATTATCTCCTGATAGTGCCATTCATTAGGGCTCCCACCTGTAGACTGTTTCATTTTCAGCTTACTCACAAGGTGCTGAAAAGTCAGTGTGTGTGTTATCACTTGACAATATAGTACAGCTAATACCTCTTCACCCCTACATACATTGCCACTTGCTGCTCTTTGCCTCAACAATGGTTCACAGTAACATTCAGGTCTTGGACTTCACTCTCTTTTTAAAAGAGCTCATGCAGCCCAATTTTACCAGAGCTCTTGTTTCTTAATAATTATGCATACAGGGAGAAAAAACAATCTGTATTTGATATTTTTTTCCTCTTTTCAATTAGAAAGTTAAAACATCAGATTTTGTCTACAGCTTCTGGATAGAACTGGACATTTTTTCTTAAGGCAGACATGAAGACAGGCCAGATGAACTGTCTTTTCTGAATTTACGGAGTTTAAGCCCTAAAAATAATAAAAATCAGATGTTTTTATGGCAACCAAATGTCTCATAACTAGAATTCAAACTAGACATTCTTCTCCACTCCTTTTTTTGTGAAATAAGTTTTGCCCAACACTTATTTGAGGTTTCATTCTCAGGAGGGGTCTTGTAGACACCAAGACTTGTGATTCCATCTGTGTTGTACATAGAGACACACTTCACAGAATCACATAATCACAGGATGGCTTGGATTGGAGGGCACCTCAAGGTCTTCCAGTTCCAACCCCGCTGCCATGGGCAAGGACACCTTCAACTGGACCAGGTTGCTCAAAGGCCAGTCCAGCCTGGCCTTGAACAGTTATAATCTGTATAACTGGAATACCGTGGAGTGGTAGCCATGGCCTAGCTACTCAGGTGCTGTACAACAACCAGGTGGCAGGTGCTGTACAAACATAACACATAAAGAAGATTCTTCTTTCCCCTAATCAGAAATACAGAGACAGCAGTCAGTCATAGGAAGGAAGAGACACTCCAGAAAACCGTGAGAAGAGTGGTGTAATGTCTCTAATTGTGGACACTTATATAGACACCTCTTTTGCCTGGGATACTTTCATGTTTTCCAGGACTGCCTTCCAGCTGTTGGTCCAAGAGGGGAAGTTTTGTTGTCCTGTATTGTATGAGTAGACCAAGGCATCCCAAACCCCTACAGTTAAGTGAGGTGAATCCCACTATATATGTATTAGCAGTGTCTCCTACCTCTGTTCCCCTGACTGCTGCACACCTTCTATCAGCATTGTATCTTCTAGGATTGTGTCTATTTGAATTTGTGTCTACAGATCAAACAGTCGTCCCTTAGTCGGTCAGAACATATTCACAGTTTCTGTAAATAAAAAATTGAGGGAAACATATAAAGAAGGAAACAATCACGCTAAAATGTATTAAGTTTCCCATTCAAATTCTTAGAAACAACAGTGTGATACAGGAAGGCTGATACATTTGAGATAAAGCAGATAAGGGACATACAGAGGCTTGTTCAGGAGAAGGTTTGCAGTTGCCTAGAAATGACTGCTGGGCAATCTGTACCTTGTCAGAAAAGTGATCAAAAGTTTGGTGTGAAGACCTACTACAGTCAGGAAGACCTGTGAAAGCTGGGAAGGCTGTGGGGCACATATGGCAGTTGTGACACAAGAGGCTGTGTGGCCACGGAAAGCAAGAACCCCTCTGGACCTCTGCTGCAACGCTGAGTCCCACTCTAACCAAACCTCACAACATTTGCACCCTCTACAAGGCATGGACCAATCTCTCCATCCATGCAAAACAACACACGTGTGTGTACAGGACAAAGTTTCTGAGCAATGGGACTGCACACCTAGCTGCAAGGGGAGCAGACACAGAGCCTGGAACAGGAAGGGATCCGTGTTTAGTGCCGTACTGCAGCCTGCTGATGCTCCAAGTATCTTTCTCACTGTTGCATGGTCATTCCCTCAGGGCCCAAGAGCAGCTACACTGGTTTCACGAGCCCTTCCTCAACACCAAGTTGTATTCTCAAGCTGTGTTTCTGCTGGACAAGCTTGTCCTCTGCCCTTGGGGACCTCTCCCTCACACTGCAGTTCTCCTCTAATCATTCAAAGTTAAGGACTTATCTGAGTACTTATGATTTTTGTTGCATGTGCTTTTTCCACTCATTTGGTAAAATCTTTCTGCAGACCCAGACAGGAGCTGGTGCTAGGCCCAAGTAAATGCAAATTAGAAAAATCATGTCTAAGAATTTAAGATCCTGTCATATTTCAGGAGGGTTCATGAGGGAGGCAGAGGTTTTGCCATGCTTCAGGCCCTGCTCATCCTTCACAGAGGGTTCATGAGGGAGGCAGAGGTTTTGCCATGCTTCAGGCCCTCCTCATCCTTTGTAAAGGCAGCAGCAGGGTGAAGGGGTCAGTAGAAGGCTGCAAATACATTGATTCCTGTGAAATTTTTATTTCCTTTCTGGCGTAATGGTGATCAGCTGGGAATTTTGGCAAAACTTTCTGCGGATTTTTCTTCTGGTTTAAAACATTGCAGGATTTTTGCTTTCTTGGCTCTGGTTTCCTCTTTTCTTGCCAGACATCATTATAAGAATTCAAGAAGGATGAGTAATTAAAACCCATGCAAAGAATGTGTTTGACAATTAAATTCAAATACTCGCCTGATGAGGCAACGTAGGTGACTGACCGCCGAGCTCCCGGAGCCGATGCCCTGTGACGGCAGGAGGGACCGCGGGGGCTCAGCCCCTCCGAGAAGGGGCCTGGGCACCCAGACCCTGGGGACAAAGTGCCTGCCACTCCCGGGGATGCAGAGATGCCACCGCTGCACCCCGAAATATCCCACCCAACACGTGGGGTGAAGGGTACGGCAGCCCCTGAGCTGCCCGCAGCGCCAGGACACGGCAAACGGAAACAAGGACGAAGAGGAAAAAAAAAATATTAAAAATAAAGGTTTACTTCGGGAAAGAAATGAAAATAGCAGTGAAATGAGAGAAAAGGGGGTGATGCCCCAGAGGGCGCCCCGGGGCGGCGGCCCGCGGGGGAAGCTTGCGGGGAGGGACGGGGATGGGGATGGCGACGGGGATGGGGCGGCGCGGCGCGGGGGGCACCGACGGGCAGG